>OX438631.1:1282500-1882500 GCA_949316285.1 Eupithecia subumbrata
ACACCTCGCTATTTTTAGAGTAGGTAAATAAAATATCCAATCATGCAGTACATGGGTAGCTAAAAAACTTACCACTTGTGCGACTTCCTATGACAAATCAATAAACACGGGTGCTAAGCTGAGCGAGATTGTGTGTTGTTATGTAGCTATGTGTGTTAGATTATCAGGGTTTCGAGATCGAAGATCATTTTCAAAACCATTATGGTCTCGCTTTGTCTGTCCTTTTTTCCCTCCTTAATAACTCAGAAACTACAGCAGCTATCAACTTGAAATTTAAAATAATAATATATTTCATCCGCCTGTACAGATTTAAGGAAAAAAAATTAAATGCGAGGCAATGCAGCCAGCGTCTTGGGGACGCTTCCGACTGGTATTGATATGGATCAGTTGAGCTACCTGTAGATTGCTTCCAACAGTCTGCAGTTAGCTCAATTGTTTCAATTGTTAGCTGATTTAAATTTATTACTATTATTTGATTGTAATTTTTTTGACAATAAAATGGTATTCATAAAAATATTAGGTCCTTACATATGAAATTGGCGTTTTTCGTACTGGCCACTTTAATCACAAATTTCTCCTCTTTGGTAAGGAATTCCAAATTCAAATTTGTACAGCTATAGACTCGTGTATTTGTGCTTCGATGATCGTCATTCATTTGTTTTTTTTCTTCTGTTTTTTTCTGTTTGCGTCACTCATTTTACAAAATGGAAAACTTAAAATATCGCATTATTTACGAGTACGAGTTCCGCCGTGGCACTAGTGCTGCGGAAACAACTCGAAGGGTGAATGATGTGTATGGCGGTCGTGTTGCAAAAGAAAACACAGTTCGTTTTTGGTTCCAACGGTTTCGTTCTGGAAATTTCGACTTGCAGAACAAGCCCCGTGGACGGCCTGAGACTCAAGTTGATAATGAAGAGTTGAAGGCTATTGTGGAAGCGGATCCAGCAATTATTGTCAATTATTGTCAATTATTGTCAGCAATTGCAAACCATGATGGAAAAGCTAGCGGCTAAACAACCTAGGCTGGTCAATCGCTCCACGACACTGCTGCTTCACGACAACGCTAGACCACACACTGCGCAACAGACGGCTACTAAATTAGAAGAGCTTCAATTGGAAAGTCTAAGACATCCTCCGTACTTCCCGGACCTTGCTCCAACAGATTACCATTTTTTTCGAAATTTGGATAACTTCTTGAAAGGGAAAAAATTCAACTCCGATGGGGCAGTCCAAATCGCCTTCAAAGATTTTATTGATTCCCGTCCGACTGGTTTTTTTAGTAAAGGGATCAATGAACTACCTATAAGATGGCAAAAGTGCATAGAAAATAATGGTTCATACTTTGATTAATTAAATATATTATATTAAAAAATATTCGACTTTTTGTTCCTCCCATACAAAACGCCAATTTCATATGTAAGGACCTAATATATTCCATACAAATAATGGGTATATTACATCATTATATAATTTATAGACATATATATTTATAATTTATCTTACATTATTTTAGCTACACCTAAGCTAAATTAGCTTATTGGTAAGTACATGTATTCTGTAAGATTACAGCAATTTATTTAATATTATAATTATTGGAAGATACTCAGTGTTTTTATAGCTAGGAACATCGCTAGTTATTATGAAGTAAAATATAGGAAACGTCAACCATAAGAATTAAAACAATTATACTAATTGGTAGGTATGTAAATTCACAGTTATGTCTAGATTTATCATTAAAACATTCGTCAATACAATAATAACATAAAGAAATAAGGTGTTCTTTGAGCTTACAACGAAAATTAAATATTTTTTAATGTTACCTACATTAAAAATTTAAATTTTATAGTAGCTCTAATTGTTATCAGTTTTAGTTAAATGATTCATACATAAATATCTGTGTTTACATAAAATATCTTGCATTCTTGAACCTACTTAGTAAACGTGATATCATAGACGTTTTAAGCGCGACGTTTCAAACCCTTTGGAGTGTCTCGATGACCCTACGCGCTCTTAGCCAGCCGATGTTGAATCAACTCGTTATTTGCTAAGCAATCTAACTTGTTGATATTGTGTTTTAGCTTGTAAGTACAATGTTACTCGTGCCATTGTTAGGTTTTAAGTTTTATCGAAATACAAAAAAAAAATACAAAATCTTTATTATGAACAAAACAAATAGTATGGAGTACAATTGTGGACTGACTACCGGAAAAGTTAAAAACTGTGTGGCAGAGTCAGCGCCCTCCTCCGCTAGCAAAATAATTATGTTCCATCATAAGACTTAAAATAAATAACTTATATTATACAAAACAAAGTTACTCATGTGTGTGTGTGTGTGTGTGTGTGTGTGTGTGTGTGTGTGTGTGTGTGTGTGTGTGTGTGTGTGTGTGTGTGTGTGTGTCTGTGTGTGTGTGTGTGTGATGGGTGTGTGTTAAATAAGTTCAGCCGTATTTTGAAGTGTAGTATCATGTGTTGTGTTACTGCGGTGATGATTTCCTCCAAGCTGAATTTTCAGCCACGGGAGGCCAGCCTTAACGAAAACCAATGTGCGACACAGTGGGAACGCGCCCTTAACTGACACGCCAAGTGAGGTCATATAAATATAACGTGTAGAAAGGGAGACGAAATAGCTAAACCCAAAGATCCTATGACTACGTTCCGTAGAGCTAAAGTGACCAGCTCCAGTGATCAACCGTATAACCGTATAAGCCTCCATGGTTCTCCTTACCAACCGGCCAGTAAGTTTTTGTAGCCGGCCAGTATTTTTTTATATTTTAGTTCGATCTCTTTGCTCGAATATAGTAACAAATTAACGTTCTTATTTCAGACACTTCTAGCAAGGCTTAGTTCCATGGTATAATAATATTCTTGCCATGGCTAATTCCACCCAGAATCCGCAGAAATCAAATTATATTCGGACTTGGCTGCTTGCTACGGACACGGCCTACCACCAAGCCTACCCCTTAGCTATGAAAGTTTCGAACAGAAATAATTATGTAAAAACTAGTTTATAAATGCCCGCGGCTTCGCACGCATTTTTTTAGTGGAAACGGAATAAGGAAAAAAAATCTATCTAAAAGAGAGAGAGGAGAAATAAGTTTAACGTGTCTGTCTGTGGTATCGTAGCTCCCAAACCGATTTTCGTTTAGTTTTTTTTCTGTCATAGATTATTTTATCCCGAGTGTTATTTAGCCATGCTTCATGCAAATCTGTCGGGGGGTTTTTAATTTTTTAATTTGTTCTTGTTATCACAGAAAAGCGCATCCGAAGCCACTAACAGAAGCTAGTATGAATAAGAACATAAATACGTGTGTCATTCATGGCCTACCAACGTCACAAAATGGAGTGCCGCAGCATGAGTTGTACTGGTACCTAGTAATCAGTGGTTATGGTCGTATAAATGAATGGTTAATGTCAGTTGAAAACATTAAATTTAAGGACATACCTATTATTTTATTAGGTTCTTGCTATTGTTGGGTAATTATGGTATTTTCCTTCAAAACGTTATTTGGCTGAAGAACTTTGTGAGTTTACTGTAAAGTAGTTTTGGTTTTCAGTTATCTAGTACCCATAACACAATCTCTGCTTAGCTTGGGGCTAGATGATCCTGTGTGGATTGTCCAGCATTATTATTTATTTATTTATCGTAGCTCCCGAACGGATGAACCGATGTTCGTTTAGTTTTTTTTGTGTCATAGATAAATTTATGCCGAGTGTTTTTAGCCATGTTTCATGAAAATCCGTCGCAGGGGTTTTTAAATAAATTTTTAGTTTTGTAATTTTATAGCTTTATTTGTTCTAGTTTTATGTATTGTTATAGAAGTAGTATATTAAGCTTTTTGATACCCAAGTAAATAAAAAATAAAAAAATCTGTCTCATAATATAAAGCCGAAAGTTTGTGAAATCTTAATTTTTGTTACCTAAGATCTCCAAAACTACTGAACAGATCAACATGAAATTTGGCGTACGCTTAGAGCAAAGTCTAACTTAGATAATAGGCTACTTATTATACCGAAAATACGCGTGCGAAGACGCGGGCAGAAGCTAGTAGTATATATTAGTATAGAAGTGTATATTTGTTTCATTCAAGCCTTGGTAACAGAATAAGGAATTTTCTTTAATGTATTGCAATAGGTATAATTACTGGTTATTGTGCAAATGATATAACAATCAACCTATTAAATTTTATAATCTATTGTTAATTGAGAAAATAGAATGATATTTAATATGACCTATCTGTCATCAATGTTACCGCAGAAAAGCAAGTGATTACACCATATCTACAAATGACATTAATATTATAAATGCGAAATTTTGGATTTTTAGATGTATGGATGGATGGATGGATTGCACTCTGGGCCGCGATCACGGTGTAGTAAGTGACCTATCGGCATTACGGCTCAACCGTTAGCAGTTGAAACGTTAGAGTGCGCGTTCACAGGCCAAACCAAATAATAGAAATAAATTACAACTAATATTTACAATTGAAACAATTGTGCTGACTGCTGATTGTTGTAAAAAATCTACAGCTAGATCAACTGATCCATTTCAATACCAGTCGTCGCGTCCCCGCTACGCTGGCTGCATTGCCGCGCTGTATGGCAATGCTGATGCGCTGCGCCAGATACTGACCAGCTCTCGGGTCACGCGTCGCGAGACCAGACGCTCAGATAATTATATAAAAACCCGAAGACCCTCGGTACCCCACGGACCTAAGGTCTCGACTTACTCATATACCAGAGATGATTAATACCTAAATGTGAAAATAATCTTAACTGCAATAAAAATGTATTTTAGCATCAATAGATTCAAACGAATACCTAATAAAATTAAAGAAAAGCAAAAACGAATGTCCTAAGACCTAGGTCATATAAGATCAATGACCTGAATCTACAAATTCATAAAGCACTTTACAAAGCTGTTTCAATATTCATAGAGATTGGATATAAATATGGATGGATTTGTTTAATAGCCTGTTTGTACCACTTTCTTGCTTATTTTATCAATCCATCCATAATAATACATCCATATTATAAACAGGTAAAGTTTGTTTGAATAAAGGAAGTATTATATACTAGTTTATGGCCGAGGCTTCGCATGCGTTGTTCCTATGGAAAGGTTTTAAGGCTATTTCTATCCGATGGCAACGCATTTATGGGATAAAAAGTAGCACATGTTTTATTCGAGGCCTAGAACTACCTAAATGCATAATTTCAGCCCGATCCGTTCTGTAGTTTTTGCGTGAAGAGGTAACAAACATCCATCGATAATAGGTACATCTAAAAATCTGAACTTTCGCATTTATAATATTTGTGTGATAAAATTATAATCAAAAAATAGAAACAAATTAGAACTAGTATTTACAATTCCATTCAGCTAACTACAGGCTGTTGCAAACAATGTACAGGTAGCTCAACTGATCCATACTAAAATCCGATGTCAAGATCAGATAGATCAGTCATCGCATAAGCGCCTTCCTGGCTTTTTATCTCATGGGAGTAATGCCGGAGGTTGCGGGTTCGATTCCCGCCTCGGAGCAAATTTGTGTACGATCTGCAGAAATTTGTTCCGTTGGTCTGGGTGTTTTCTATGTATAATAAAAATATCTATCTATGTAGTATAATGTATTAAGTATATCAGTTATCTAGTACCCATAACACAAGCTCTGCTTAGCTTGGGGCTAGATAATGCTGTGTGAATTGTCCAGCATTATTTATTTATTATTTATTTATTTACACACACCAAGAAAATACATAAATAAAAATACAGGAAAAGAGAGATACAGTATTGCACTATGGGCGGCCTTATGGCTAGGAGGGATCTTTCAGATAACCTTGGGATGGACACGAACCAGTTGTAGTTTTTAACCCCCGACGCAAAAAGAGAGGGGTGTTATAAGTTTAACGTGTCTGTCTGTGTATCTGTCTGTGGTATACGTTTATGTCTGCTCCCAAACGGATGAACCTATTTTCGTTAGGTTTTTTTGTGAGATAGATAATTTTATCCCGAGTGTTGTGTGTAGCCATGTAATTTGGTGCATAACACCGCTACACCGTAACATGGGGGGTTTTTAAAATTTTTAATTTTGTTCTTTTTTATACGCAATTTACATTAGTTGTTGTCCTTTTGTGATCCTTTCTTCAGTAAATATTGCTTACAAATCATATTTGAAGCAAATTTAACTTTTTTATGTCGAGGTTTGTTCACACACATTCAAAATCGAGTGAGTTTTAGGTTAAGTATGGGCGGTTTGTTTACAAACATGACACATCGAGTTCGGCTAGTGTACCTGTAGATATATCACGTTTTAAATAAATAGGTCAACTATTCGAAGTGTAAAATTCTAGCAATATTCTACATATTAAAGTTGTTTTTCTATTTTTTATCGTTAATTTTATTAGATTTATGTTAGGTTATTAGGCAATAAATTAATATCTATTCGACATTTCACAAGAAGTGGTTTTGAGATGCATATAACCAGTTCAAAGTGACCTTTTTATGTATTTGAGTCAAACATATGTATTAAAATTACAGATTGATTATTTTCCGGCATAAATTTGTTGTTTACAATGACCTCGACAAACCTGTTCATCTAAATCTAGTAATAAGTAGGCCTTAATTAAATCCATAAGACAATAAAGGAGTCTAAACTATATCAAATAAATATCATCAAAAATCTAATAGAATAGAATATAAAGATATCTATACTAATATTATAAAGAGGAAAGATTTGATCGTTTGTTTGTTTATTTGTATTGATTACGCTCCGAAACTACTGGACCGATTTGAAAAATTCTTTTACCATTAGAAGCCCACATTATTCCTGATGAACAAAGGCTACTTTTTACCGCAGGAAAATGCTTCATTCCTACGGGAAAACGGGTAATAGGACAACGGGTAGTAAGAATGCAGCAGAAAACTGACTCATCAAGAGATCTCTGAAACTGCAAGAGCTACGAAGCTGAAATTTTGCATAGAGGTTCCTTTTAGGACGTAGGCACCCGCTAAAAACGTATTTTAAAGGGGTCAAAGGTCATTTTTATAATAACTTTTAGAAAGTAGGCACTCGCTAAGAACGGATTTTAGAAATTCGTATTCTAAGGTAGTTAAAATGGGGTCGTAATCGAATAAGTAATTTTTTTAAACAAGCATTCTTAGAAGGATGCAATGGGATTTATAGGTTTTCTCATAATAACCTTAAAATCGTGAAGGATTGGTTGTAAAACAAAATAACAATGCTTTACATAAATCTCTTTAAAATTTAAATAGATGAACCATCACTTTCAAATACGTACAATAATCCGTAGAATGGTGGAGCTACGCGCCGTAGCTCTGTCTGCCGTAGCTGCGGTCTACGAGTACGTAGCCCGTAGCGCTTCATTTGCGTACAAAAGACTTAAACGCGCTTTATTTCTCTTGTTTCTTTTAAAGCCTCCACTCCACAGCCGCGATTTTGAAGGACGTCTTGTGTCGCGCGATTTGTTGCAATATTTGGTTGCAGTACATTTTGTACTCGCACTAGACGTTTTATTTAATGAAGGGTTTTCGATTTGAAAAAAATGTGGTTCCAAATATCTCGTTGGAGGGCAGGGCGTAAAATGGAAATTAGGGTACATCCAAAGAAAGAAAAACAAACTTTTTCGAGTTTCTAGTCCGTGTTGCCAATTTAGCATTTTTTGTGCTAAATTTAGCAGATTTTTAGTCGGTGAATACATTATTTGTATGTTATTATTTAACAGCATATTAATTACGACTCTTAAGTGGCTCAAGAGACTACTCTTGAGGAAAGACAACTTCTACCATAGAAATAAAATAATATCCCAAAAAAATCGGGAATTGAACCCGTGTCGTCGTAGTACGAGTACGTGGATGCGGTGACCAACTACGCCACGAAATCAAGTCTACCATTGAGAATTTTTTTTAACCCCGTCCCAAACCTATTTAGCACAACTGCTTGCGCATTCCAGATAAGATAAACGTTTCTGTCATTTTCTTTTTTACGGTTCCGTACCTACCTCAAATGGAAAAAGGAACCCATAACTTTAGTTATGGGTTCCTTTTTTTCCTTAGACTTTTTTCTGCCCTTCTGTCAACTCCCTTTTCTCAGGAACGCGTGGAGGTAGGAGTAAGAGTTGAAATAAACATCAAATACTCAAGTCCGTAACAACAAATACTCAAGACTACGAGGCGTGATATAAATAAATCTTCTAAGTCAACGCAATCAAAAGAATATTTTGAAATTTCCAAAGGAATCACATGCACATAAAACCCCGTACACCTAGTATCATGATATTTGGCAAGAAACAAGGTCTTACAAGTATACGAAACCCTTGGTGCGCGAGTCGACTCGCACCTCTAACTTTATGATGATATTCATCTTCTTACCCGAGATGCGCGACAATCGCCGGGGGGGGGCTTTCAAGTGTTCCATCTGTTGTGATATGATATGAAACATTCTTCAAGCATTACGGACGTCATGTAGCATCAGCCGCCAACTAAAGACCCTATTTAAACAACAGTGCTATGAGAACCAGGTGTAACAATGTCACGAAGACATGCCTCATGGCAAAGGAAATGATTAGGCGGTTTTCAACACGCGATTGCGAATGGTAACCAAGTATTATCTTATGGTACCTACCATAAGTTATAATCTGCTCGCGATGACAATGGGATGGAACCATATCGAACTGAGTCCTTAGTGCCTGTGTATTTACGATGACGATAAAATGTTTTCGTCTCTTTCCATACATTTGGCGCCTTGCAGCGCTTCTACCGGATAGAAAGGAACTAATTTTCGTAGTTTGTATGCGTTTGAATAGTTTCATGCTTGAAATGTAATGAAATGAAATGAAATGCAATACTAGAATCTTTGTTAAATAAATTATCTTTGTCTTTGATACGAACTCTATTATAAGTTTTGAGAGATTTAACAGAGGCTATTTTCACGGAATATTGTATTGGCCACATTCTTTTTTGTACGAGTAAGCGAGATAGAAGTTTAAGTCTATCGAGCTCTCGAAAACTTTTTTCGTAATCAAACTGTGCACACTGGTACTAAGCGTAAAAAATTTGATTGTTTTGACAAAATTAAAAATCGACTTCGAATCCCTTAATTTGACATTGTTTTTAAGTGGACGAATACTAATCCCTCAAGAATATTTTTTTTTTGGAACCACCTCGGGATCATATTAAAATTTCAAAATCAGTCCGCAATTACGAAGAAATCGACGAATATTAAAAGAAAAACAGAGGAACATACAGCCATACATAAAAATCTCCCCCTTGTCAAGATTTTTTAATTGTATTTTTTCTCTGTTCTATTTACTACCACTACCTACTACGTATTGTATTGTGATAGTCCTGTTCACTTGTGTTTTTGTAGGTAGGTATGTGTTACTAAGTAGTCTTTTATTCTATCTTTTATTTTATTTCATTAGTAGTGTACTGTAGTGTCTAATAAATAATTTTCTTTCTTTCTTTCTTTCTTTCTACTAAATTGTTGTTCCCACTACCCAAAGGTTAGCTGGTAGAGAATGCTATCTAGCTTTATCTTCGCCTATGTACAACTTTTGTTCAATAGAGTATATTCTATTCTATTTAACTGACGCTCGATTTGTGGATATTCCGTCCATTCGTAGGTATAGAGTAATAAGCGGTTCTTTTGAAAGAAAGAAAGAAAGAAGAAATAAAGAGGTTTTGAACTCTCTGCCTGCTTCTGTTTTTCCGACCTTAGGTCTCTTCAAGGTAAGAGTGAATTTTTAAACCTTGTCGTTAAAAATCCCGTCATCTTTTAGTTGTACGGTAGATCGGGTAAAGTACCTATTTCTTTTTTAACCCCCGACGCAAAAAGAGAGGGGTGTTCTAAGTTTAACGTGTCTGTCTGTGTATCTGTCTGTGGTATCGTAGCTCCCGAACGGAAGCACCGATTTTCGTTTAGTTGTTTTGTGTCATACATAATTTTAACCCGAGTGTTCTTAGCCATGATTCATGAAAATCTGTCGGGGGTTTGTTAAAATTTTGAATTTAGCTATTGTTGGAATAAGCCTCTTTGTTAGTAGTATACCTAAACGAGTTTAATAAAGAATAAGTACCTACCTAGATGTTATCAATTTAAACTTCTTATGCAGGTACTCAAATACAACTGAAATCTTTGTTCATGTTTTGTTTATAAAAACTAATTGAATAATCCACTAAGTTCTCATCACGTTTAATTATATTAAAATGAAGATAATGAGACAATACATCCCACACTTTTCAACTTGTTACAATGCTAGGTCATGAAATAAAATGCAAACGAATTTCAGAACAATAAACATAACACACAAATAATCTTAATCAAGTTAAGTTTTGGCAGCTGCTTTGTTTTTTTTACATTAGAAATGCTTCATTTATCATTGGGGGTAATGCCCATAATCCCCACGCTGGGCATGCGGGTTGGGGATCGCAGTTTGGTGCAGTTGCTCTGCAGCAAACGTGTTCTTGAGTGGAGACCACGACTCGGCAAACGTAGTGTAGGACGCCCTCCGGCCAGGTGGGATGACGATCTGCGAAAGACTGCAGGCAGATGCTGGATGCGGCAAGCTGAAGACAGGGCGCTATGGCGCTCATTAGGGGAGGCCTATGTCCAGCAGTGGACTAATTTAGGTTGATGATGATGATGATGATGATGATGATTAGAAATGCAAAAATAATTATGTCTGTCGGCCTGTAATATTTTCACGCCTAAACGGCAGTACGGATAGACCAGAGGGCGAGTCTATTTGACGTCTCCTTTTTCCATACGATTTGGTACAGCGTATCGTAATCGTCTGTATCGTAAGGGATATACACAAGTTCTATACTGAAAAACGGATGCGAAGCCGATATCCTATCTTACTAATATTATAAATGCAAAAGTTTGTGAAATGTGAAACTTTTGTTACCTGGATCTCCAAAACCACTGATCAGATCATAATGAAATTTGGCATACACTTAGAACTTAGCCTAACTTAAACAATAGGCTACTTATTTTACCGAAAATACGCGTGCGAAGCCGGCGCCAGAAACTAGTAATCTTTATAATTTCTCTACCTACAACTAGCTTAAATTACGTGAGGTGGGCAAACAAAGTAAACGTCAAAAAATACGTAAAATTATTTAACCTGTTACTTTCCTTCCAACTTTGCCGTAGTGTAAAGCTAGCATGCGTCAGTCATCGTCGGTGACATTTGACCGCCGCATACGCAATGTGTGTCGCGACCTTTATTTTACATACAATGAAGAAAAAATTCTACTCGCATGGATGTATCGTGAACAATTACATATGAGCGCTTGTTAATGCTTGTAATAATGTCGTTTATGTGGGGGCCTTAATAAGAACCGCATTGTAGTTTGGAAGTTTTATTCGTTTTTTTTTTTACTTTTGAAAGAGTACCTACTTAATTGTTTATGTAACTACTGCTTATTCGTAGGTTATAGGTACCTAATTAATGTTGAGAAAAAACCTTATAATTACCCTTAAAAAAATTAAAACAATTGAATAAAATAAAGAAGTAGATAATCACATAAATCTTTGTTGAACAATTAAACGGAACAATAATAAATAAAAGGGTCAGTTACTATAGTTTTATGACATAAATTACTGTATAGGTAGGTACTAAAACCTAACTTGTTTTTTTTAATTCAATAATTCCAACAAAGAATCAGATACATACATACTTTAATGAACCAGCAAATTATCCCAAAATAAAATATATAAAAAACCGACAACGTGAAAATATTAAAGTTCAAACCTAGTTTTTGTTTAATGTTTTTTCAGCGTCAAGATTTGTTATTCATTATGACTTGCCGTTTCTTGTGTGCATAGTTTTTGTGTATTGTTTATTATTTACCCGTGTCATCGTGCAATGTTTCGCAAGGTTTAATAAAACAATGCGACGTTGCGAGGCAGCGAGGCCGATTCTTCTCGTGGAAAACATATTTCAGATAATTAGGTAGGTAAAATATTTTAGAAAAAGTTAAAAAAAGTACCTACCATTACCCACTTTAACCGAAGTATGTAGAGAGATCCATCTGAAATGTAGGTTGGTACCTACTATTTTTAGGTATTCGTTGAATTGCGAAGTCTCTAACCGGTACTTTTGGTACATATTTGTTGACAAACGTTCGTCCCTCGGCGCGCGAGTTACACTCGTACTTGACGGATCTGGTTTATAGTTATTTTAGTAGTTAGTTTATGGTCAGTTGAGCTACCTGTAGATTGTTTGCAACAGTCTGCAGTTAGCTCAATTGTTTCAATTGTAAATATTAGTTCTAATTTATTTATATTATTTGATTGTTATTTTCTTTGTGAATAAAGGTTTTGTGGTACATAAATATACTATTTATTGGTAGGTAGATATAATTTTATTTAATTTATAAAAAGGTTTTATAATTTAAAATATATATATTTACCTTCCTAATTATCTGAAATATGTTTTTATTAGGTTCAGTTATTATGCATTTCGCAATAAACAGTCCCGAAATATTAAAACATCACAATAAGTAATAATATTATCAATGCGAAAGTTTGTATGGATGGATGTATGTTTTTACGCCAAAACTACTGAACGGACATAGACATAGACATATTATTTATTTGCCACAACACACACATTTACATAACACAGTAAACATAAAATATTATTATCTTAAATTAAATAATTCAGAACACAAGTACATTTAACAAAGTAGGTACATTTAACAAACGATGTAGGTAAACAATATTTAGGAAGAAGTAGGTACCTAGGTAAACAATGTGTGCTGCAGTAGCAAATGGGCCTAGGCTCAGCATAATGCCAACTGTTGTGAGCAGAAGGCGCTGTTATTCTGCCCAGACCAATAGAACAATCACAGGACCCTGCGATTACAAAACAATTAGAACAGAAAAACAAATATACTCGCTCAGTTATAATAATGGTGCCTTTATAAGAAAATATGTGCAAAATTTATAGAAAAATAGAAAGTTATATAAATATTAATAGTTCATACCTATGTAATCTAATATAATATGTATGTATGTAATATGTGCATCTGTAATCAATATTATAATACTCACATGGAAATATATAAATATGAAGAAAACAAATAATATTAATAATTTTTATCTAACATGTAAAAGGGGCATCGAAAACAAGCAAACCAGACTTTTGTAGATCCAAAATAACAGTTTTTAGCCGTTTTCTAAAAGTGAATTTGGATTTTAACAGCCGAATGGGTGGTGGAATGTTATTCCAACACTTGGTTGCTTGGTACCTAAAACTGCCCCGGAACCTGGTTGTTTTGTGATTTGAGTAATGCAACAAATTCCTAGTTGGCCTTGTGCTATATTTAGAACGTGACTGATCAAGTTTGGAGAACAGGTATATAGGGGTCCCGAATGTCAGAACACCATGAACCAGTGTGGCCATATGCAAAGCCCGTCGCGAAGCCATGTTTAGCGTTGATGAGTTGTTTAGGAATGGCGTGACGTGTGTTCGCGGCGGGATATGATAGCAGAATCTACAGCATGCGTTTTGGATTCTTTGTATAAGGCGGCTAGTTTTGTATGTAAGACGCGAACCGTATACTAAATCCCCATAGTTAAGCTTCGACAGTATGAGAGTTTCACAGACTTTTACACGAACCTCTTCCTTAAGGTAATGCCTGATTTTGTAAAGCAATTTAAGTCTGAAGAAACAGTTTTGTACTAAATTCAAAATGTGGCGCTCAAACCTAAGTGCACTATCAAACACTATTCCAAGGTTTCTAGCTTCGTTCACCTGCTCTATGCTTTGACCTAATATATTTAGGCCGAGGGTAATATTAGCTAGATTTTTAATCTGATTTTTCGTGCCTAGCACTAAAAACTTTGATTTATTGGGGTTAAGTACAAGAGCATTATTTTGAGACCATAAAGCTATACGACCTAAATCCTCATTGAATTTCTTCATTTGAACGGTCACGTTACTTGGGTTTATGGGTAGATATAACTGTGTATCGTCGGCATATAGATGAAATTTACAATGCTCTATACTCCAACAAATATCAGCGCTGTATATAATAAATAGAAGGGGTCCAAGAATAGACCCCTGTGGTACCCCGCGGTCTACTTGTTTATGAGGAGACTTTAGTTTTGTGCCATCTTCTCTACTAATCTGAACATACTGAGACCGGTTACTCAAGTAGCTATTAAACCATTTCAGGGTGTTTGTATCTGCCCCATAATATGACAGTTTAGAGAGTAGTAATGGTGTATCTAACGAGTCAAAAGCTCTCGAGAAGTCTAGCAGGACCAAGACTGAGGCCAGACCTTGGTCCTGGTCAACGATAATGTTATCCACTACATCCAACAGGGCAGTGGTTGTCCCCCTCCCTTTACGAAAACCGGACTGTACATCAGGTAAAATATTGTGACGCTCGACATATTGACTAAGTTGATTATAAACAACTTTTTCAAGTACCTTAGAGAGTACGGGCAGAACACTGATAGGCCTAAGGTCATTTACAGTAGTTGGATTTGGTACCTTAGGAATGGGATTTACTGAAGCAATTTTCCACAAACTAGGAAAATCAGAAGTAACGATAGACTTATTGTACACATTGTGACAGTACCAATTGCAATGCGAGATCCATTCATATTGAGCGATAACCACATCTGTTCAATCTCAGCATCAGGATGCGCTACCTGCCGTGCACGGATACCACGCCTTATATAAAATCCAACGCCTCCGCCCTTCTTACGACTAAAGTGTAAAGGTCTTGGGGTGTGAATAAACTTGTAACCGGGTATTTTCGGGGCTCGTGCTTCTTCACCTTTTCTAATAAAAGTTTCATTTATGGCTACTAAGTCATTTTTAAAATTATGCATGGCCATTATAAAGTCATTGTGTCCAGTATTTAGAGATCCTGCATTATATAGACCCAAAGAACAATATTTAGTCTTAGAAACCATTATTAAAGAAAACATATAATCCGATTTCAATGAGATGACCTACGGAGAAATACAAAATTGCGGTGAACAGTGTTAATCGACGGATGTGAAAATAATGAGAAAGCGCAAATATTATTACATTTACTTTAAAAAATATAAAGATAACTTTATAATAGAGCGAGTTATTGCTAGTGAATTTGTAAGATCGATAAACGAATATGAGTATTTGGTACTGCAGTATCACAAGAACAGACATGAGTGGATAGAAATACCTATTAAATATAATGTAACATTTAGACACACATATGGTTATAACAAAACCTGACTCTGTAAAGGCAAAACACGGTATACACAAAAAGCAAACATACAGAAAAAACAAATCTACTTGAAGGACAAAGATTATAACTTTGAGCTTAGACAAAGCCTGAGGGGCAAAGTATTTAAGATGTAGGTTTTTTACTACAAGCACTAACCGCTGCGGCCCCAAAAACCCGTATCAGATCAGTCTCTGAACGAAGGCGGTGTCGAGGAGAGTCGTCGCTCTGGTGCTGGCGGGCGAACACACGTCCGTCCTTTGTCCAGACAAACCGCCATTTAAGGCTTGATCCAATTTCACGAGCCCTTAGAAACAGCTGCCTGTTTTCACGCGTCAAGCGCTCATTGATGTAAAAGCGGCGTGCTTCCCGTTCAAGCCCGCATCAGCAGTGGTGACTCCGCGGCGCACACGTGCAGCACGCAGTAAGTTTTCACGTATTACACGGCGCACAAGCCTTACGGCAATCGGTCTGGCACGTGGGCGCCCCGTTGCTTCGTCGTGCACTGCACCCACCCGGTCAGCGCTAACGATATCGTTCTCACTTAGAGTAACTCCCAGTTTGAGAGCAAGGGTAGTTACAACGTGGACAACCGATTCGCCTTTGGCTTCGGGAACACCCACTATGTCAACATCGTTGAGCAAGGCCTGCTGTTCCGCTGTTCTAATATGGTCCTCCAATCTGTGCACCGCATCACGTAGGTGTCCATTTTCCGCCTGTAGGCCAGCGATAACATTATTCTTTTCTGTAAGTGTAGACTTCAGACTCTCGAGCTGCGTGTCAATGGCCGAAAACGAAATCTGAAGGCCGCCGAGTACATCATTCACGCTCTGCAGTTGTTTCTGAACTGCAACCGCCACAGACTCAGCGACAGCTTTACCTATTTCGCTCTTGATGAGGGATCGTAAGTTGTCTTTGTTCAGGCACCATTCTTCTTCAATTACCGGCCCGCCTGTCGCAGTAGGTTTTCGCTTAGTGACATTACCATCATCATGACTTCCACTCGCAGGGGCGGGGGGCGCAGTAGCAGCTCGGACCGGCGTATTAGAGTTGTCACCCTTCCGTTCCTTAGTTTTGCATTCCGGACACTTCCAGGAGTCCTTAAGTGCCTGTTTCATAGAAGCGAAGGCACGCTGCGCAACATTTGCGCATTCCAAATCATAGTAATTCTTGCAGAAAGAGCATTTCAAATTGTCCTTAGCAGGGATCCCTTTCATGCAGCCATGGCAAGCCTCTTTCTTAAAATCACTCATGTTCAAAATGCAAAATGAAAAATTATAATGTTGAAAAAAGAAAAAGCAAAAAGTAACTTCCACGTAGAGGACCGAACCCCAGTCCAGTAGCCGGAGAATCGTATAAGCAACGCCTTAGCTCACTTCGCCACCGAGCTCCGTACGAAAGCGGTCGAAATTAGCCAAATAAAGAAACAAAGAACTGGATTCGTTTGAAGAAATGAGGTAGGCGCAACTAACTTTAGCTAGCTCTTTGTGTGCCGCTCACTTTTACGCGTAGTCACTTGACGTAATTTCACTTTTAACTTCGCTTTTATGCACAATTCTTGATATAATTTTGCACCACTCGAAAGGTATTGTTATAAGGAGTGCAAAAGTGTATAGTTTTTGCCAAAGTAATAACTATTTACTGGGTCTGTTGATTTAAATATGCAGAGCAAAATGACACACGACTTGTTCTCGCAAGGTCCAGCGACCGTCCTCGGTTCGGATCGGGCTTAAATTTTGCATAGGTCTAGCCTGGAATAAAACATCATTATTATTATATATTTAGAAGTATAAGGTTTAGAAGTATTTATAAGTATAAGTAGTTCTGTGTAAGAATTATTCTATATCCGTTCCCATGTGATAAAATAACCTTTAAACATCTGCATAGAAACAAGGCGTGCGAAGCCGCGGGCAGAAACGATGTAGTTTAGAATAAATCATAAAATAATTAACCCCCCAGAGCATGTATAAATAAATTATTATTATTATAAGTGAATCGTAAAACTTTAGAGGTTAAATAAGACTAACACCCATTTACTAAAAATAACTCGTAAACTGTTACGAACATAGCACAGGTTAAAAGTCAATCATAAACTGCCATTATGTTTACCTAATCATTCCGACCATCTGATTGGTTGATTCCAGCGCATGCCTAATCCCTTTGTTCTCCTATTGGCTGATCGCAGAACGACCCAGTTTGAAATTAGAACCGTGTGGGCCGAGTGGGAATAGTGACGTATCCTTGCGATTTGTTAGAATAACAATGATTTCATTGATCTGAGTTTCAGATGACCTGTGATTGTGGTTTTGTCTCTTTCTTTTGTATGGGATAATTGAGATGGATGAATGAGTTATCTTTTAAGACGTCATTTGGACATAATCAAGCTTTTGTTATTCCGTTATCATGGCGCATGAAACTGTGCCGAAATAATGGAAAGCTCAAAACTTAATCATGGTAAATATCCCGTTGTAAATGACTGCATTCTTACTACCCGTTGTCCTATTACCCGTTTTCCCGTAGAAATGAAGCATTTTCCCGAGGTAAAAAGTAGCCTATGTTCATCAAGAATAATGTGGGCTTCTAAAAGTAAAAGAATTTTTCAAATCGGTAATAGTTTCGGAGCCTATTCAATACAAACAAACAAACAATCAAATCTTTCCTCTTTATAATAGGTATTAGTAAAGATAAGCATGATGGAGTTTCAATCAAGCTGTTGTTCAGAGTTATAGGTATCTAGGTCTACTTACATTAAAGTACCTCCATTTTTACAAAAGCATTATGCTGAGTTAGGGGTTAGGACCTTTTTCTAACAACTCTATAGGTAGGTGTGTCTTGTTTTCATCTCTGTATAGTGTTGTTATAAATAAATGTCATTCTGCATTATGAATGCAAGCGGGTTAACTACGAACCTAGTTTTTGTTTTAAGAACACCAACGTTACCTATATCTCTTAACGGGGGAATTACCTCACTTAAAAAAAATCTTTCTATTAAAGTAAGTCTACTGCCTACCTATCGTTGTATTTTTTTTAACTGTGGACGAAATTGCGATAGCTGAAAAAGCGTTGGTTTTTACCTGACTGCGCAAGAAGAAGGGTTATGTTTTTTTTACTTTACTGTCAGAAATAGTAAAAAAAAAGTCTATATTTTAAACTTCGATGTCTTGTCGCTTTTAAGCCGTTATTTTTTCTAAGCACAAGCTTTGCTAAGGCCAAAAAAATTTTGAAATTCAACCATATTTTAGTTGTAAGTACCTACCTATACCCACCTATCATTGTAATTTTGAAACGTTTTTAGCTGTGGAATAATCAGGATTCATGAAAAACGATGATTTTTTTACTGCGCAAGAAGGAGGGTTATATTTTTAAACTTAACTGTCAGAAATAGTTAAAAACAAAAGTCGTTTTATGAAACTTCGATGTCTTGTCGCTTTAATGCCGTTATTTGTACTAACCACAAGCTTTGCTAAGGCCAAAACTTTTAGAAATTCAACCAGTTTCGAATCGTTCAGGTTTTCGGCCGTATCCTGTTCGCATAAGGTCCATTTCAGCACAAATAGATTGCAAAGTTAACCCTCAACGACCTCGTACGACAAACTCGCTACTTGCGGCTTCAAAGCATTCCACCATAATATTTAAGAAACCACATGCCATCAAAAACAAGAACTGTGACAGTTACAGCAATTCAAACCGTTTCTTCTTGGAATAAAGTCCAGTATGGTTTAACTGCGACTATAGTAGGTTTGGTTTAAGTAGGTGAATTGGACAATTTGCGTTTGTAACGCTATAAAAGAGGCAATAAACATAAAGTTTTCATATATTTGTGTTTAAGTGAGGTATCACCTATGTGTTAGTTTTAGCTATTTTAATTAGAGAGTGACATGGCCAGTATGGAGTATTATTATGTGTCTGTATTACCTCAAGTGTCACTCTTACGTAAAATATAGGAGTTAGTGGCGATTCGCCATCGGACCCTTTTCTCTAGGTAGCGTTAACCTCGTTGGGCGCGACTGTCTTTTGTTTTTCGTATACTTAGCGACGGCTAACAGATTTCGTGCAAAATTTTATATGAATAGAAATGAATAGAAATAAAAAAATATTTGGACACTGGTACAAAAAAGTAGCGCAGTAGTTCGTAAGAATTATGTAAGAAATAATAATACCTTTCTACTTATGACAAGTGCAAAATATTTTAACAATAGGTAGACGAATACTAATAAGTTGTCTTTGAAAAGTTTTTGAATATTAACCAACAAACAAATGCATACAAATGCATTCATACATTGCACCTTATGTATGACAATATAATTGTGTTTTCAAAATATGTTTTCAAAAGAAGTCAAAAGATCATTCAACTATTACAATACCTACAATGAGGTACTTATTGTAGGTAATGTATATATTTTCATAATAAATAATTAGAAGTAGGTAGGTACCTACCTTTATTGTATTGTGAATAAAAATTCACATACATAGAATAGAATCCGAAGAAACCTTTCCGAGCCGAAGGCGCTCTAAAAGAGCCAAAATAATCGACTTTTATAACTCTTTGTATAAAATCGTATGAAAAATCGAAAAACACTCACTTGACCGCACTCTCACACTCGCATCAACAGCCTTTGCCAGTCCACTGCTGGACAAAGGCCGGATTGGCTCCTGTCATTAGGGGGCTAAGTCATAATCCCAACACTGCATGTGGGGGTTGTCTGACTGACAGATTGAAGCGTCCACCCAGCAGCCGCGATTTTGAAGCGCGTCTTGTGTCGCGCGATTTGTTGCAATTTTGTAGCGCGACAAAATTGCAACAAATCGCCCTTACACACAGCTGCGTTTTTGTAAGCGAGATTTCTAGACGCCGCCGCGATGACATCCGTCATAACATAACATAATACAAAATGTTCCGTGAACGATTATCGCAAAATCGCAGGACGCGAAAACGCGTCGGACAACTTCTTTCGCGCCGATGAAATCGCAGCAGAGTGTAAGATGTTATGCGTCTTAGTATAAAATGTACTGCAAACAAATATCGCAACAAATCGCGCGACATAAGACACGCTTCAATCGCGGCTGTGGGTGTGGAGGCTTGAAGCGGCTTATCTTGAAGCCGCCGGGTCATTTTAGTTCGCTACTTCGCCACTGCAGCGCTAGTTTGATCCAAGCAGGATCAAACTAGGGAAGTAAAATGGCGTCAACCATTGACAGTGTTGCTAACATGTGGAGGATAGCAGTTCTGCAGGCATCCCTGGCCTCTTACGACACCGGTGGTATTTTAAGCCGGCATGTACGGTGCAGCGCAACCGAGCATTTAGGTATAAGCTAGCTTATTATTGTCAAATCATCGATATTATTAAGGTCAATTGTTACAAACGCCTTCTACTTACTTTATTGTCAAATATCAATCAATTTATTAGTATATCATTATAAGAGTTTTTATCATATAGGTACTCTTCATATTATTTCTATCATATAAAGATGTCCCGTACACGGCACCACATGGCTCTCACACTCAAATATTATAAAAATTCATAGACCTGGATGAAAATATTTATATAATATGTAATGTTGTTTCAGATAATCGGTGAACGGGAATATGCGGTGCGACCTACGAGACGGCCGTCGGACGAACTGCAATCGGGACAGCCTTTAGATTTAGTTGTACAGCAGGTAAGATAATAATTTGATATTTTAACAAAAACTTCAAATTGCATAACATTTACTCAGTTTTTTTGCGAGAAACATAGTATTCATGCGGCAATACATTTCAAGGAACCACACGGTATCATTCTCAATACAAAACGAAAATAGAACAAAATAATCATCGAAATCGGTTCACGAATGATGGAAAATAGACAAACATACACAGAGTAAAAGGAGGTAGGGAAATAATCAGATAAAAGTTCCTCCTTTTTTAAGTTGATTCAAAACAGATATGTGCATACCACACAACTAAAATACGCGATTCAGCTTCCTCTACCGACCAAAAGCGAGTATTCCCGATTAAAGCATCGGCGACACCTGCGCGTCAAACACGCAGGAAGCGGGACGAAAAGCAGCGTCCCGCAACCCGCATGTTTGACGCGCAAGTTTGGACGAAGCTTTAGTTAGCGTAACCGACCCAATCGTGACAGTTTTGTTTGCAAAAAGTGCATTGCATCACAAGCGAAATAATCAATAGGTAAAAAAAAATCGTGGAAAATCCACACAGCAGCATCTAACCATATCAATTCCCAAGCACTAAGCAGATTTAAATTGATTTAACGAACTGTTAAGGGTTTCAAAGAAACGGGTGCCAATTTCCTATACTTAGCTCTTTCAATTTTTATTTGTTATGTTTTTCATATTTTAATTGAAACTTGTTTTTATCATTGCATAGGTACCCGTATCCATAAAAGGTGGCAATAATAGGTAGCTAATACATATCTATCTTCTACAATTAAAATGCCTGTGTTGGTAATTAATGTAATTATGTAACCTCGGGGTAGATTTAGACTACATAACAAAACCGGGTCTAGATAATTCAGGTAAATTATGTAGATACGTAAGTACCATAATGCATTTTTTTACTGTACAGCAAAAACGTGGTCTAATGTTCTAACGTATATCATTTATAAAACATATTGGTTAACATTTTAGTATCAAGTAGGTACATCACATCAACACCCTTCATCAGTCCACTGCTGGGTTGCCTCCCTTGATAAGTACCCTATTGGCTTTTATCATGGGGTCAATTTTTTTTTCGATTTCTTACTTTTTTATTAGTTTATGAAACAGGATCGATCAAAAAACGTTCCGTGTTCGTTCGGCATCAAAAAAAGTTACCGTAAAATTCCTATTGTTTTGCTAACTGTAGTAGTTTTTTTTGGAAATCTGAGATTGGAGGTGAAAATCTCTCTAAAGAATATGGATAATTTCTTCAGATCATTTTCCTGTGGTGAAGATACCTCCCCTCACTGCCCCGTCCAAAAAATCCACCCTAACGTATATAAGAAATAACGTTTCATTCCACCGTATATTTTAAAATGAAAACATTAAAATTCAAATCACACCTCAAAAGCACAGAAATGATTTTGTGCAATTACTTTGGCCAGATTAAAATATTGCATTTTGTTTTGCGGAAACAAGTTCTTCCAAGGTTTTCCGCAATAAACTTGTAAGAACCCTTCGCTTTTAAGTTTGATTGACGTATAGATTAAGATCTGGTTACTTGGTAATTAAGACGACTTTTTGGTTAAGATGAACGAAAAAAAAATCGAGTTTTTACTATTTTCTAGGTTCTACAAGAATTGCTTTGATATCTTTGCTAAAAATACTTTGATACTATTGTAATTTTGAAGTCCTATCGATATAATACTGATTTTAATAAATATATCATAATGTCAATAGACGCCAAAACCAAAACTGATTCGTAGATTGTTTTAGCGTGGACTCATAGTAAATTGCGCGTCATGTGCGTTAAACATCTTATCTGCTATTTAAATACCTAGAAAATAGTTATTAGCGACTATTTTTCCGACCGTCACTAACCACTCTAATTGCTTAGCGACGCTGAAAAAAAAACCTTCTCAAAGTCCCTAAACCAAAAAATTAAAAACATTTTTAGCTTGGGGCTAGACAATGCTGCGTGAATTGTCCAGCAAATTTATTTATTTGTCTATATTTACGTCATATTTCTGGTAGAATCTACGCGATGCCAAAGCTGAGCCGTGAGTTTGGTTTCTCGATAGTGTAGATCGACACCTATTATTGTAGGTATGTGTATAGTGTCGACCTCCGTGGCGCGGCGGGCGAAGGTCCGCCTGCGACGCAAGAGGTTGCGGGTTCGATTCCCGTCTCGGAACAAATTTGTGTGCGATCTGCAGAAATTTGTTCCGTTGGTCTGGGTGTTTTCTATGTATTATAAAAAAAAAGATATATATATCTATGTATACAATGTATTAAATATATCAGTTATCTAGTACCCATAACACAAGCTTTGAGTAGCTTACTTTGGGGCTAGATGGTGCTGTGTGGATTGTCCAGCATTATAAAAAAAAAATTATAAAAAAAAAGGTATGGGATTTGGTAGGTCTAGCGTGCGATCATTGAACTACGCAAATCCCATACAAAAACGGAACGTAAGTAAAGTAAAAGTAAAAAATTGTATACTTTGTTACCAATACATAGGTACATAGCACATACAAAAGATAAAGGTTAATATAAAAGTGACAAGATATCGGTAAGATATCGGTGCTGCTCAGCAGATGAGGCAGGATACATTCTGCCATAGCGCTGGTCTTCCGTGGAGGCCAGAATGAAACGCGTGAGTCGCAGCGTGACTCACATATAAATAGGACAAAAATAAAGAAAAGAGAAATAAAAACAAATTGAAATTAACACATGAAAATCAAAAAGAGCGTCGTCGTCAACGTCTCTATGCTATGACATCTCGTCTGGACGCACTCATAAGCACTCTTCTTATATTTTAGTTTTGTTACACGAGAAATAATAAATAAACATAGTAGTCTTCACCTATGACCCGAAACATAATTAATAAGTAATTTATTGACTTTAGTCATTCGACAGTAAAATAGTAATGTGTTTGTACTTTACTGTACAGTTTATGTTTTTACGCAATTTATTCGACAATAGACACCTACTTAATATTAATTATCAATTACTGTCATCCTTAAATTTTTAATTTCGGTAATTCATAAATCGACCCCTGCAACTCAGCTCGTAAATATTGTAAGAGCCGATTCAATTCAATTCATTTATTTCCTTTATAAACAAAATACATTGTGTGTGGAAAACTTAAATCTAAAACTCCTGGGTAAACAATAACTAATTGTACAATTAAATCAATTTTAAAAACAATTAGAATAGGAAACACAAAGTAATAGCGTAATAAAAAGCTCTTATGAAAAATTATTATGTTAATCAGTGCAAACGAATTGTATTATTATTAGGATACATTGTCAACTTGGATATTAAAATGTCAGCCCGATGACTTTAATGTCAATCTGAAATATGACAATGTCAACTTGAATATGATACGATTAAGGGAAGCTATCAGAGGAATGGCAGCAGTCCTTCCTTCTGTGTATTTTTAATACCTCCTCCGCGTTCACCAATCCACCTACCATGCGTGGTGATTATTTTTCCCATCACAATATACAACAAAATAATAAAATATAGGACTAAATTACCCTCACGATCATGACTATGTCACGTAGAACCTTAGGCTCACGATCGTGTGGGTAGATTTTTTCAATATGATTTTTTTGCCTTCTTTGACTCGTTACAGAACAAAACAATTTTGCAACTTGAATCAAAAACATTTTGCCTGTTCTAAAGGGTTATGGCAAAATTGTTGAGGCACGTTCAGCAGTAGACATTATGGTGTTAGCCATAGAAGAATACATTTAAATTTAAAATGGCGGTGCTAACTTTCTCTGTATAGAAGGGCATAACTACTTCCTGAATTAAGCTTAAACCTTTTATGGGTTCCCGACGTGCCATATGACAAAAATGGAACCTGTTACGATTGCATCATGGCCATCTGCTATCATCATCATCATCATCAGCCTATATTAGTCCACTGCTGGACATAGGCTTCCCCTAATGAGCATCCAGCATCTGCCTGCAGTCTTTCGCAGATCATCATCCCACCTGGCCAGTGGGCGTCCTACACTACGTTTGCCGAGTCGTGGTCTCTACTCAAGAACACGTTTGCCCCAGCGGTTGTCGGTTCTTCGCGAGATATGGCCGGCCCACTGCCACTTCAGTTTGCTAATTCTTTGAGCTATGTCGATAACTTTGGTTCTCTGTCGGATGTATTGTTACGAATTTTATCCTTCAGAGAGACTCCGAGCATAGCTCTTTCCATAGCTCGCTGAGCGACTTTGAACTGGTGGACCAGCCCTACCGTGAATGTCCACGTCTCAGCTCCGTAGGTCATGTCATGACGGATAGGACGCACTGATTGAAAACTTTAGTTTTCAAGCATTGCGGTTTGTATGACGAAAAGACTCGACCATCTGCTATGGTAAATAATTATTATTTTTACGCTACAAATCAAATAATGACTTATTATAAAATAATTATTACTTTTACTTTTTGCTTATTGATTATTGAATTATTTTGCTTATTGTAGCAGCTCGGTACCAGCGTTCATGCAATGTTTAGAGTACCTAATAAAAACAAAATTCCCGTACGTCTTTTCGACCGCCGCGTCGTCCATTCTTCATTTATAATTGAATTATTATGCGTATTTAATTATTTAGCTGGTTGATTTACATTTATAATTATTTAGATGACTTTGTTGTATTAGATCTTACATGTAATAATAGATGTAATATTTTCTACAACTTTTTTATTTATCATATAGAAAATTACATTAACAGAATAAAGCAATTGCGAATAGTATATACACTTATATCTATTTCTTAAATATCTAAGCCGTCACCAGAAGGCAGAGTGCCCAGAATGCTGGCAGCATTGCCACGTTGAATGACAATGCTAATACGTAATAATGTTTTAAATAAATACATTTTCGTCGTTCCGGTGTTTTAGCATGTTTAAGGATAAAGCTCATCTGCGCCGCACCACGCAGCACAAAAAATATCATTCACCAGGTGTTAGTCAAATTAGTGCACCATACTGAAGGAAGTAATTCACCTGCTATACTCCTACCACAGATTTATAATCAATGAACTTGAGTTACACCATATATAGCCCTAAAGTCGTTGCAGTGACAAAATTGGTTATCGCAAGCTTCAAGCGAGCCTTTATCTGATGCCGCCAATATAAAGTTCATGTAAATATTACGTCAAAGCTCATTTTTGAATTATTTTGAATGCACATTTTTGTGCATGACAGTGGTGAGGACCATATTGCGACAACCTTTATTCGCTATCACCAAATCAACATTATACAAGGTAATTGCAATCTTGACAACAAACGCAGCTTACTTTTTGCGGAAGGCTTTTAAATGAAATTAACTTGTTCCTTGGGCGATTTTTTTTTCAGATGAAAATGTGAATGAGGCCCCCAAAGAGTTATTTGCTCTCATTCTTATCAAACGGAGTTAAGTTGATCCTATAATTAATTCTAAATTAACTTATGGTCAACCTCTCAAGGTGCAAGGTCCGGAATCTGCCCCTATCGGCTTATGCATATTACTAGCTTCTGTCCGCTGCTCCACACGCGTTGTTTCTACGGAAACGTTCAAAGGTAATTTATATCCCATGGGAACTGATTTTTGGGATAAAAAGTGTAGCCTATGTTTGATTCCAGGCTTAGAGCTACACGGATGTAAAATTTCAGCTCAATCTGTTTAGTAGTTTTGGCGTGAAGACGTAACAAATATCCATCCATCTATCCATCCATCCAAACTTTCGTATTTATAATATTAGTGTGATGTGGCACCTTGTTTCATCATATCAGCCCAGACACGTCCACTGCTGGACTTAGACCCCATACGACGCCACAAATAGCGGTCCTGAGCCGCCTCCAACCATCGATTCCCAGCGACCGCTGCAATGTCGTCGGTCCATCAGTTGGATGGTCTCCTGGTCTCCCAATGTAGGGGAGTTCTTGTCAAAATCACCACGCTTGGCCTGCGGATTGTTTATAAGCTTGGTATTTTCGTGTTGGCAAGAGATACAAATTATATTGTGGTTTTTTTCTGCGTTCTACAAGGAATACAACGGAATAAACGGAAAAGTAATTTAACCCAAATCGTAGGTAAACAATTTTCTATTAAGGCCAGGTAGTCCTGCAGCAGTAGGCGTAAGGGAAAACGCGCGCCTGCCAAGCCGCCGCGCTCGTGTTTTTTGTAGTTATTTAAACATGGTGATTAAGAAAATCATTTTATCAAGTCAACCTCTGCGAAATTGCTTAGAAATATTATATTATATTATATTATATTATGAAAAAACTAACGGCGCTAGAGTCCGTATGAAGTCGCAGAGATTTTCGACTCCTACGTCACTTGACCTCGTGGTGTAGTTAGTTAGCACATTCCGGTACTGACGGAAGGATGCGGGGTCAAGTCTCGTCGAAGTCGAAATTTTTTGCGATATTATTAAATTTCTTATAAAAACTAATTTTGATTCAATGGTATTTTTGGAGCATTTAGAAAAATTAAAGATTTGGGTTCAAAATCAACATTATTCCCGTATGTTCCTAAAATACCGAATGGAAGATGGTTTTATCATGACTTCAAAAAAATGATTTACGCGGCAAATCACTTTTCCGTCAGTTTTATTCTTTAAAGAACGCGGAAAAAATTAAAAATGAATCTGGCGCCAACACGAAACGATCTTCCTTAACTACAAATAGCTTTCATAAAACCAGCAACTATAGAAGTAAATAGACCCATGTTTATGGTCAGTTTCCTAACTAAATACCGCCCACCCATATTCTGCGAAGCACTAGACCGTATACAAGTCCTTTTACGATGAGGCCTATGACCACATTATTCTAAGCTAGCGTATATCACCGTATAGGGAAACCTGCCATCTATGAACTGCTTTTAAATTTTTAAATCCATCAACAGGATTATTTTATTGACATTCCCGAGGTAGTATGAGTTTTGCATATTCCTTCCATACATTCAGCGCCTTGCAGTCGTCCATTAATCACGTAATGTTTTAATTTTTTTTAATTTAATAGGTACTCACCTAGATTCAAAATTTTTAAATCTGTCAACAGGTTTATTTTATTGACATTCCCGAGGTAGTATGAGTTTTGCATATTCCTTCCATACATTCAGCGCCTTGCAGTCGTCCATTAATCAAGTAATGTTTTCAATATGTTTAATTTAATAGGTACTCACCTAGATTCAAAATTTTTAAATCCGTCAACAGGTTTATTTTATTGACATTCCAGAGGTAGTATGAGTTTCGCATATTCCTTCCATACATTCAGCCCCTTGCAGTCGTCTATTAATCACGTGATGTTTTGAACTTTTTTAATTTAATACTCACCTAGGTTCAATGCCCACAAATTATTAATTTATGTAAACTACTAGTTTCTGCCCGCGGCTTCGCACCCGTTGTTTCTACGGAAACGTTTAGTGGTTATTTCTATTCCATGGGAACTGACCTTGGGATATTAAGAAGTGTTTTATTCCAGGTTTAAAACTACCTGTATTTAAAATACCAACCCCCGTTTAGTAGTTTGGCGTGAAGAGGTAACAAACATCCATCCATACATCCAAACATTCAAACTTTCGCATTTATAATATACTAGTTTATGCCTGCGGCTTCGCACGCGTTGTTTCTATGGAAACGTTTAAAGGTGATTTATATCCCATGGGAACTGATTTATGGGATAAAAAGTATGTTTGATTCCAGGATTAGAATTTCATGTATGCAAAATTTCAGCCCCATCCGTTCAGTAGTTTTGGCGTGAAGAGGTAACAAACATGCATACATCCATCCAAACTTTCGCATTTATAATATTAGTGTAAAGTGTGATACCTACTAAGTAATATAATTGTGATTAATGGTACTAGTAATTAATACTTAAATTCAAACACTGTTTATAAAATTGGGAAATAAATGACTTAATAATATTTCCAGAGACTATTTACAGAGACTGGATTTCGGTCCACATGGATGAAAATAGCTTATACCATAGAACAATATATAAGTTTTAACGTTATTATATTGCGTGCACTGTATTTTTTAAATATTTGTGTGATCAGTTTATTACGAGCACAAAAAGACCCTTGTCTTTTTGTGCTTGCAATAAACTGATTTTTTTTTTTTTTTTTTCAGTTCAATGTAATTCATACAAGTTTCAAATAGCCCTGACCGTCGACCGCACTTAATGCGCAGGCGACGATTAAGACTGACCTAATGATCTATCTTTAATCACAGCTCCGTAGTCTTGAATTACTATTTAATTGGCGCCTGCGATGATCTTGTCACTCGAGGACAATCTGGGGCACTATTAATGTACTGAATAAACTGGAATAATATTGTAGGCAATATAACTATACATAGTTTTATTGCCTGCAATATTATTCCAGTTTTATTATTCAAGAAGTACAAACTACGAGCGGGGATGCAGCCAGTGCGTCTCGGGGACGCTTCCGACTGGTTGTTTGCAACAGTCTGCAGTTAGCGCAATTGTTTCAATCGTTAATACTAGTTCTAATTTGTTTCTATTATTTGATTGTAAGTTTCTTTGTAACAAAAAATTCTTGAACAATATTTGTTCCTGTAGGCAATAAAACTAGTAGGTATATTAATTGTTTTCTTTTTTTGCTATTAGACATTGTATCTACATTTATGCAAAAAATCATTAATTTTGGCGTTGTTCACGCACAGCATATGCCTTCATAAATTTTCGCATTCATTAATTTGACAACATCTACCTACCTACATATATAAGCGATCCGTACAAGGTTTTAAAGGATTGCTAAAGGTTGTTTTAAAAGAAAAAGTAGTTTGGCGCAAATCTTAAACTAAACCATTTTCTATTTCATCATAAAACCAATTTCGATTCATTAGTATTTTGGGAGCATTTGGGAAAATGTTGATTTTTAGCCCAAAATCTTTTATTTTCCCAAATGTTCCAAAACCCATACCAGTGAATTTAAGTTATTTTTTTCATAAGTTAATAGAAAATTAGACACAACTGGCGTTAAATTACTTTTCCGTTAGTTTTAGTCCTACGGAAAGTGGGTTCTTCTTAAAGCTAATAAAAACAACCATTCACACGCCGAAAGTTGCAGCACACCAAACCGGACTGTGTGAAAGCGATCTACATTTCGGCCCCTTCATTACCTTACTCGTAATTATGTACAGTAGTCGCCAAGCATCTTGTCCGGAATGGGAAGTTTGAGCAGGTACACTCACGCATTTATAAGGGTAGTGTCCTGGGTAAAAAAAAATAGTAGGTATTCTTTTTAATCCGTCAGTTAGATTTATCAGAAGATATTGGACACATATTTTTTCTTTTCAACCGACCTAATAATGACAAAAATAAAGCTCTTCAAAGTTTGGGAGAGTGATGTCATAACTTGCTAAAAAGTTACGCAAGGTGTAACGTCAAGCAGATCTTTAACTGGCTATATCTTCATATTTTTTTGGTTAATCGACAAAAGAAAAAAATACGTTTCCTTCTGATATGCAACGGACGGACTAATTAGAATTTTTAGGACACTATAGCCTATTCCTATTCCACCGAGAACGCAGCAGGCGAAAGAGATGGGTAGTGGGTACATCTTTGCATAGTTCTGTCTTGCAATTTCATTGTTTGAAACAAAAACTCGCAGTGAATAATCCACGCGACTATCCAGAAGGTAACCGCCCACCAATTTAGCATAAGAATTGCGTTCTGTGCGTCTTTGTCACGTAATTTGCCAGAGGACAAGAAGTTTGGCGGCAACTATACTTAACTGTAACCTGCGCCTGGGCACATTGTCCTGGTTATGAGAAGCAAATAAAAGGAACTTGAATTGATAAGGAACTGAACACTGAAAGAGAACCGCTTTTATAAATATTGCTTGCGGCCTGGGTTCGCAAGGGTGTACATTTTTTTTAAACATATAAATATAGCCTATATTACTCGGGGATTATGTAGCAATCTAATAATAAATAAATAAATAAATAACGCTGGACAATTCACACAGCATTATCCAGCCCCAAGCTAAGCAGAGCTTGTGTTATGGGTACTAGATAACTGATATACTTAATACAATACACTACTAAGATAGATATTTTTTTATTATACATAGAAAACACCCAGACCAACGGAACAAATTTCTGCAGATCGTACACAAATTTGTTCGGAGGCGGGAATCGAACCCGCAACCTCCTGCGTCGCAGGCGGACCTTCGCCCGCTGCGCCACGGAGGTCGTAATGGTGAAAGAATTTTTGTAATGGGTCCAGTAGTTTTTGAGTTTTTTTGTTACAAACATACAAAAATACAAATCTTTCCTCTTTATAACATTACTAGCTGCTGCCCGCGGCTTCGCTTGCGTAGTTCCCGTTCCCGTGGTAATTCCGGGATAAAACATAGCCTATGTCCGTCTCCTGGTTCTAAGTTGCCTCCCCACCAATTTTCAGCCAAATCGGTTCAGCCGTTCTTGAGTTATAAATAGTGTAACTAACACGACTTTCTTTTATATATATAGACTAGCAGCCCGTCTCGGCTTCGCACGGGTGCACATTTATTTTTGAAACATATAAATATAACCTATAACTATTACTCAGGGATTATGTAGTAATCTAATGGTGAAAGAATTTTTGTAATAGGTCCAGTAGTTTTTGAGTTTATTCGTTACAAACATGCAAAAATACCAATCTTTTCGCTTTATAATCTTAGTGTTTATAAGTAAGAAAGTAACCGCTTTCAGAGTTAGCAGGTTGAAGTGGCGGTGAGCAGCTCGTGGGAAGACCTCCCACTCGATGGGCCGACGTATAGGCTGATGATGATGATGATGATGATGATGATGACTGGCAGAGAATAAACCCATCCTCACTATTCTTAAGACATTCTCAAAAATTAATGTTTGTAAACAACTCAAAACACGAAAATCCAAACTACACCAAAATCCAGAATTATGAATTTTCGTTCAAACTCGAGTCACACTAATATTATAGATGCGAAAGTTTGGATGGATGGATGGATAGATGGATGTTTGTTACCTCTTCACGCCAAAACTACTGAACGGATCGGGCTGAAATTTTGCACAAAGGTAATTCTAACCCTGGAATCAAAACATATGCTACTTTTTATCCCATAAATCAGTTCCCATGGGATAGCAAACGTTTTCATTGAAACAGTGCAAACGAAGCCGAGGGCAGAAACTAGTATACATTAATATTAAAATATCCTCGAAGAATTTTTTAGATGCGCATGTGTTATTGAATTTTTTTTTGTATTGTGTTTACTTATTTTATTGTTATTTATTGGACGCATTTGTCATTGGATTGTCCAAAGCCGGCCTGTGAACGCGCACTCTAACGATTCAACTGCTAACACTTGAGCCGTAATGCCAATAGGTAACTACACTTACTACACTGTAATCGCGGCCCAGAGAACTCGCCCTCTGTTTAAAATAAGTAACCTCGACCTTCAAAATCCTAAATATGCAGTGAAGTAATTATATTCAGTTTTTGTACCTATTTAGATAATTATGCTTGTCTAAATAAGTTTTTCTTTTACTTAAGCTATTTACATAAGATAAGATAAAAACCTAGGTACATTAGGTACCTAAAAATTATAAAAACTAGGGCTAAAGGCTATAAAAACATATCTACTTCCCTCTATTATTAACTGACATCAAAAAATAAAGAGGTTATATGCTCGGCTGTATGTAGGTTTTTTGGTTTCGTGATCGGTTACGAAACCCTCAGGGAACGTACGCATACTACGTGTAAAAATGATCCCCCTCGCCCCCTTGGTGACCACCCGTAGTATAAGAGAAGCAGCGCTAAACGCTGCGTGCCTTATGAGAATTTTCCCTAGAGGATATTGACTACGTGACGAAAACCTAAACCGCCCCCTACTCCCTTTGACCAAGCGTGGTATTTTTAAGACCTCCCTCCGCCCGTAGTATGCGTAAGTTGATGTTTTTTTTATGTCCATTATGTTCATCGATTACTCCGTCAATGGTGGCAACCTGGAACCGGGGTGGAGGGGGGCGAGTTAAATCTCACCTAATCGCACGTGGGGAAAATAACTTTTAAAGGCGTCCTTAGCCTGTTGAGTTATTTATTAATTTTTTCTTGTACTAAGTTTGGTTCTAAACAGTGTTTATAATCTACGCATGTAAAACTTTTATCTTTACTAATATTATAAAGAGGAAAGATTTAATTGTTTGTTTGTTTGTATTGAATAGGCTCCGAAACTACTGGACCGATTTGAAAAATTCTTTTACCAAAAGAAGTCCGCATTATTCCTGATGCGGCACGCGTTGTTTCTATGGAAACGTTTAAAGGTGATTCATATCCCATGGGAACTGATTTATGGGATAAAAAGTAGCCTATGTTTGATTCCAGGATTAGATTTACCTGTTTGCAAAAATTCAGCCCGATCCGTTTTGTAGTTTTGACGTGAAGAGGTAACAAACATCCACTCCATCCAAACTTTCGCATTTATAATATTAGTGTGATTAGTGTGATGTGATGTGAATCCTAATCCCGGAATTAAACATAGGCTACTTTTTATCCCATAAATCAGTTCCCATGGGATAGAAATCACGTTTAAAGGTTTCCGTAGAAACAACGCGTGCGAAGCCGCTGGCCTATACTAGTATATAATAAAGGTGTATAGACCTTACATTAGGAGTTTATACATAGTTGAGCAACTGACTGTACATCCAGAATTTTACTTGTTTCTATGGGTACATCAGAAGTTTACCCACATATAAGAACTAACTGTGAGGGACAGTTAAGAGTAAACGCATGGTGTTACCCTCGGGCATCGAACCCGCATACAGTTAGAACAGGTTCCCGCCAGTCTGACGGTATGTCTGCCGCTTCCGAGGGAATGGGAAATGATGGTAATGGATGGGAATAGACTTTATAGCTCACTTTAACCAAAGTTGGTCGTAGCAGTTGGAATCGCGAGTGGGGTTAATTCTTAAAACATTAATTTCTTAGAAATTCAGTGAAAATATCTTTATTAACAAAGATGTATTGAATATTGTGGCGCAGCAGGCGAAGGTCCGCCTACGACGCAGAAGGTTGCGGGTTCGATTCCCGCCTCGGGACAAATGTTTGTACGATCTGCAGATACTTGTTCAGGGTGTTCTGGTTGTTTTCTATGTATAATAAAAAATATCTTATGTATTTTATTGTATTAAGTATAACAGTTATCTAGTACCCATAACACAAGCTCTGCTTAGCTTGGGGCTAGATAATGCTGTGTGAATTGTCCAGCATTATTTATTTTATTTATTTATTTATTTATTTAATAATGTAATCAAACTAGCTGCATAGGTAAAAAGTAGCCTATGTTCATCAGGAATAACGTGGGCTTCTCTCAAATCGGTCCAGTAGTTTCGGAGCCAATTCAATACAAACAAACAAACAACCAAATCTTTCCTCTTTATAATTATTAGTATAGATAATAGAAATTAATTACAACTAGTATTTACAATTGAAACAATTGAGCTAACTGCAGACTGTTGCAAACAATCTATAGGTACCTTAACTGATCTCAATACCAGTCGGAAGCGTCTCCCCAAGACGCTGGCTGTATTGCCCCGCTGTAATAATTACTGTAATAAATTATTTTTTTACCCATCGCTAGGTAATCACGATTTCGCTAATATTCAATTTTTTTATTTGATTTGTTTTTTTAATCAAAAATTCTACGTAAGTTCTCCAAATCCCATAGAGTTATCGCCCATGAAACTTTGCCACTTTACCTGACAACTAATCATACACAATTTCTACCGATTTTTAGTTGATTTCTACATTACTTTAATACTGGGTTTCTTAAATTTTGTATAAGTTAAAATATTTACGGTTATACCCATAGAAAATCCATTCGTTGTTATATTGAATTGCCGTAGTGCACAAAGGTACCAATTTCGTACTTAAAAAAAAAAACGTACACAGCTGCAGATATTTTTTTTTATATATTTTCCTGAGTGGCCACACGGTGCCCCCAAAATACCTGCGGGGTTTTCCATTAATTACCGGACACCCTGTATAGAGGCTGGTCTTGGCCTCCGACCTCAGATAATCTTTTAACCACAAGCACAAAGCCTCTGACACCTCAGCATGAGAAGCTATAATAATGAAAATCTTACCGTTGTCGGCCGTTTACTAAACTTATCAAATTAATTGTTAAATAACGGAAGAGTTTAAAATTCAATGGCGAAGGCTAGTAACGTCAATAACTGTTGATTGCGCCGACAAATATTATTTTGACTGACAGCCACATTAACTAATTATCTTTATTAAAAGTACAAATACAAACATTTATGTAAAGGCCGTTAGGTATTGCTTCCTTGTACCAACGGTCCTATGTAAACCTTAGACTTACTGTCAAACAAGAGTTTCTGTGTAGTGTAGACCCCCCTTCCTACATAGACCCTTCTTCATAGGAAGACCCCCCACACAGAAGGGTGCTTACAGTCACCCATTCAGTACTTATATTTTTTGACCGGTTTAGTATTAAAGTATCCCATTAATAGTCGCCAATAATTGTTTTATTCGCTCGTTTAATAATTACCCCTTCCAAATTTGGCATTTTATCCTGCTTGGTGATTTTTTTTTGCGTAGTGCATTTTGACGTACCCGAGTTCACCAGCAGATGGTTAAATTTTAAACGGTTGTTTTGACGTTTTTGACTCGCTGATTACATTAAACATCGTCGCGTTTTGACACATTGTTTCATACATTATACGATTCGGGCTGAATTTCGCATGCAGGTGGTTTTAGGCCGGAATAAAATATAGACTACCTATTAGTATCGTATATAGTTCAGTATAGTTCAGTTCGCATGGGATAAAAATAACCATAAACGTTTACATAGAAACAACGCATGCGAAGCCGCGTGCAAAAACTAGTTTATTACAGTACCAAATCTCGTTTGACGAATTAATAAAGAACTTACCTCAGTGGGTTTTCCAGGAAGTTTACAAAATTATCTATTTACTGATGAAAAACATCAACAAATTCGTGGAAAAACGTTAACTATTACCAACCTTGTGGTTTCGCTCATGTTTATTCTTCGCTAAATGTAACATTATAATACCCATAGATATATAATTTGATTGTTTAAAAAGTACTTTTAAGAAAAACCGGCTTTAAATTCCTGATAACCTATTAATATTGTTTTGCACAACAAACACTAATCGCTCGAGAATACAATAGGGAATTTTTCACATCAGTCCATATTAAAGTAAAAAAAAGTTTAAAAGAAAACATACCTACACAGATTTTCTTAAATAATATGGACTTTTACGTAGCTCAACTGATCCATATCAATACCAGTCGTCGCGTCCCCGCTACGCTGGCTGCTGTATGGCAATGCTGATGCGCTGTACCAGATACTGACCAGCTCTCGGGTCATGCGTCGCATTTCTTACTTCTCTGTCTTACTTTTCTTTTTCTGTGTTCTCTTCAATAAAATTGTATTTTCTTTGTTTCAGTTTGACGACTTCGTAAGATCTCTACAAGTGGACCCCCACTCCCCCCTCTTCAGACTGGTGACAGACGGACAGCCCCCCCTTAGGTAATTTTATCTGAGTACCTAACATCAGCTTTCAACGCATTCACTGCCCAGCCTCGGCGGAGCGACCTGCAGGGGCGCACCGTCGCCACCAGGCGCTCCAGGTAGACAGACATGTGCGTCTTGGGCTAGAAAGTGTCAATCCGGCTGTACGATAACAAACAGCGCCCCCTGTGGATATCCGTTAGTCGCCTCTTAGGTCAACGTCAGTTATAAGAACTATTTGACGAGAGATTGAGACCTAACAGATGGTTAAATTTTAAACAATTGTTTTGACTTTTTTGACACAACTTTTCATAAATTAAATTTAAACAAACTTAACCGACGACTGCTGATTCACCAGAAGATAATCGGACATCTTCTGGTGAATGATCAATCAGTTAATCAGCGTAGGAACAATCGGTTGTTAGAGAGCACGAAAATAATCAAGTACAATTACGTACCAGTTCCCATAAAAGTATGTAGGTTAAGTACTGAAAAATGTTTTTCAATGAAAATCTGTCAAAGAATCCGTACATGTTTCTCAAATTAAGTAGCGTTTGAGCATGTCTTTGTGCATCTAAATATTTAAAGCATTATTTAAACATTTTAAACTATTTAGTGCGATACCGATCAATACATCCGGTGTCGCGCTCATTATAACGTGGAATGGTTTCCATTGTGCATGCGAGAACGAGATCCAAAAGTCGGGATTCAAAATAACTAACACTTTTTAACCGACTTTTAAAACAGGAAGTGGTTCTATGTTGCTGCGGCTGTTTGTAGATTTTTTCATGTAGGTATATCCGTCGGTTTCTCTGTCATTTTTGGATGATTCTTTTGCAGTTGACTAGTAAATGATAAATGGGACCAGCTCGGGGGCCATAAAAATGATTACCGAGGGTTTAGTATGTATCCCGCAAAACTTAAAAAACAATTTAAAACTAAGGGATTCGAAGTCAGTTTTAAGTTTTTTTTAACAATCAATTTATAATGTACAAGAAAATACTTCTTATTGGATTATTGGGCTCATAAGAGGCGACGCAAATTTATTTATTTATTTGATGAACAGCAGCACCTATTTGTATTTTGCATCAAAGATACTCAAAAATCGGATTTGTCGTCTCATTAAAACGTTATTAATTGTTGCATGACTGGCAGACAATAACACAAATACCTAATGAGGATGATATAGTATTTTTTTAATTAAATTATGTTTCATTTATTTCAAAGAAAATTGCAATCAAATAATACAAACAAATTAGAACTAGTTTTAACAATTGAAAATATTGAGCTAACTGCAGTCTGTTGTGTCTGCATACAATCTACAGGTAGCTCAACTGATCCATATCAGTACTAGTTGTATTTAGTGTCTAGTTGTATTTACTAGTGGTATTTAATAGATTTTAAAATGACAAAATCACCATTACGGTGCCGTGTGTGATTTACACTTTCTTAAAGTATCAAGTGCGAGTGACAAGTGTTAAGTGATTAGTAAAATCAGTTTCTATACGGACGGGTTTCACACATGAGTAGATAACGGAACAGAGACAAAGCTTCTTAAGAACGTGCAAAATTGTTACCTATTTTGGTAGAGTTGTCGCAATATGTGAAGACAAATTAAACAAAACATTTGTTAAATAGATTTATTATTCAATATGATAGAATACTTTACAAATTACTTATTCTAATATTTTTTTTTATATAATTTTAGTTTTATAATTTATTGTTTCTTTTAAAGGTGTGGTAAATTCTGAATCTAACAAAAAGTTTTTTCAAGTGATCTAACGGGAAACACTCACATGGCGTATCAAGTTTACAATCTTTAATTCGTTTAAGTATTTCAAGTATTTAGTAAGTAAGTAAGTACTTATTTATATTTTTGTTTTTTCTAGTATTGTTCATACACACAATACAATAAACAACCATAAATAATAATAAAATACCACGTTTTCACATTAAAATATTCAAACTTGCAGCTAACAAAACAAACAACGTGCGTCGCATCGCAGTTCGCACTGCTGCCCCTGAGTGTGTCCACTGGCTGTGTCGGCGTAAACTGGTTTTTACCTGTCTCGCCGCGTACGCGACAAGCGGCCAGTGGTCACGCACACATGCCCCGCGTGCTTGTAGTAGTGCAACCGATTCGCGCGGTTGTATGAAGCTTTATCTCTGTTCCGTTTATTTACTCATGTGGTTTTAATCACTGATTATATTAACACGAGCGATAAGTGTACACATTGTTGAGTATCAAGTGCAAGTACAGAGTACAGAGTGCAGAGTGCACTTCATAGGTACTCAACAAAGTGTAATGGACCCATCAGTCCACTCACCAAAATATCGTGTGTCAATGGAAAGAAACCCAGATTCGATCGCTTCATACATTATGTAGTTTTAAATCGGAATATGGATAAGCGAGAGTTGAAAGGTCAATTTTGGCTTTTCGTTCCCATTTGAATAAAAAGGGAAATTATACTACAATACAATCTAATGATCGGACATCCTGTGAGTTAAATTATGTAAGTAAATTAGGATATTGATACTCAGGTAAAGTTAGAATTCACAAATCCTTGTGTTAACCCCTGAAATCAAAGGAAATTAAGGCCCACCCTCACAGAACATGAAGTTGGTTTTTATAAATAATTTATCAGTGAAATTTAGAATTCGTACTAAACTTCGTATAGTATGGACAATACTTTACTTTCGACGGGACAAAACCTTAAACCCTAGCATAAAAAAATGTTATCAGCCTAATTCTGGATAGAATATCGTGAAAACGCCTAAGTTAAATGTGTTCACTGTGTTGCCTTGATTTTTTGATTTGAGATCTTTCTGTCAATATGTATTGCTAACAATTTAGTTTCAGGCTGGTATTTTTAAACATTGTAGGTTTCAAAAATCCATCTAGCTTTCGCCTGATACTTATGAAAGTGGAATTTAATGGACCCATTAAGATACGTACCGCGACAAAATTTGTCGACTGTTTTGTCTGGCTCTTTTGTGCGAATATGAAAGAAATGTACGACAAACAGTCCTCACAGTACATTCATAGCCCGGCAGGTGTTGGGAAATCACCACCAGAGGAAGGCAGCCGATGCTGACTTTCTATGGTGGCAGGGTGTTGTGTCAACACCACGTAGCAGGCAGTCTGGTGATCGCTGTGGAGGTGTTAAAAATACACATAAGGAATCGTCCTTCTGTGTATTTTTCATTGGTCACAAAACTCATTCGGGGGAGGCATATTTAGCAGTGTACGTATGCTTACCGATGAAGATTATAAATATTAAAAACCTAAGCGTGTAATCCAAATCTATGGTTATTTTTGAAATCAAAAGCTTAAGGGTCCGGCGACGGATGAATTTCCCATACAAACGTAGTACCAAAATGATTTGTTGTTTGAGAATATTTTCACCAAGGTTTGCTATTATTTGTATTAGAATACCTAGTATTTATTTAGGTTCCTGCCACAATCTTTTTTCAAAATACTTATCTACACAAAAACTAAGAATACATTCATTCTTTAATGTAAAATTGCGATTCGGTTTAATTTCATTTCAGAAAGGTATTTTGAAAAAAAAATGTGTCAGGAACCTAGATAAATACTATTTTAATACAAATAATAGCAGACCATGGCGAAAATATGCTCAAATTACAAATCATTTTGGTATTAGGTACGTTTGTATAGGAAATTCTTCGTCGCCGGACCCTTAAGACATAAGGCTAAGGCTCAGCCCGCATTGCGAAATCTCGCGGTGCGATATTTCCGGCGGATTGTAATCTGCGTACTGAGTCTTAGCTTAAACGCAGGGTGAACAAAATTTCTCGAGATTTTTGTCCGTTTCTAATGCGGGCTAAGCCCTAAGTCGAAGTGCGATCGGTTTTGCGGGACGAGCGAACGTCGCGCGGGGAAGGTGTGAGCCGCGGAATGGCCAGCACGCGCGCAATTTCACTGGTCATTTTTTTTAAATCGCAATTAAATAAAACCATAATCGTCTTAAATATTTATTAGGGTACACGTAGACAAAATTTAATTGAAATATGATATAAGCAAATGAAACTGCTTAAGATTAGGAGGAATCGTTGCGATTTTTTTACTTCGAGTCAAGTTTTGTCAATCGTGTTTCGACTTCCATAACTTACTATCTACTAACTACCCTAAAATGTCGATGCTTATCAAAAAATTATACAAAAATTAATGATTTTTGAACTAAAATTGATTTTCCGTACAGTCATTGGGTTTTGGGACTCACTTCACCTTAATCATCCAAATATCTCTGTTTTCAGACAATGCCTCCACCCGGAAGCCTGCAGCAAAGACATCCTCCTACCGACGTACTACGCGCGCTTCCACGACGTGCGCAAGGAGTACGTACGCGCGTACACACTGCGGGCGGTGGCACCGCCCCGCGCCGCCGCTCCGCCCGACATCCCGCAGAGTTTGCACGATATGTTGACTTGTATCCTTTTTGACATTACGACGACATTAGACTAAAAAGCCTCGGTCTCTTGATCACTACGCAGTACCTTACCTACTGCCCCTTACCGCGGACGCAGACTGCGGCGGAACAAAAGACGTTTTTCATACGATTATGTGTCCGGCACCGCGTAGCGCATAACGCAGCGTACTGCGTAGTGATCAAATTTTAGCCTCGCTCTCTTGATCACTACGCAGTACCTACTGCTCCTTACCGCGGACGCAGACTGCGGCGGAACAAAAGACGTTTTTCATACGATTAAGTGTTCGGCACCGCGTAGCGCATATCGCAGCGTAGTGCGTAGTGATCAAGGCTTTAGGAGTAAAAATGGCGGTTGTGGCTTATGAATTGACATCTCTAAATCAGATAGTAGATGTCGTAAAAGGCAGCGAATGTACTAGAAAAAGGATAGCAGCTTTCTTCTGCAACTCCTACTGATATTATAAAGGCAAAAGTTTGTGCCCTTATGAAGATGTTTGGCCGAAGACAACGCTAGAACTACTTTAAAGATCGAGCTGAAATTTTGCACACATAACGATCTTGACCTAGAATAACATATAGGCTGCTTTTTATACAGAAAAATGCGTGTAAAGCCGCAGGCAAAAGCTAGTATTTAATACGTTCTCCGCGACCACCAATCCGGATGCCAAGCGTGGTGATTTGAGCGCCTCTTATGATGGCAACTATTTGTCAAGGGTGTGTGATCAGCAGTGGGCGTATATGGACCCGGGCTGACTACCAAAGGCTACTCTACAATTTAAAATCCAGGATATTTTACCTCAAACTGGAAGAAATTATCGAGAACCATTCTCTGCTCACCAGTGCAGCCATTTTTATGCAAAATGGCGTAAACAGTAGCGGCCCAAACAGGTCCCCCTCACGGGAAAAAAAAACACGCACATACTATTTTCGCGACACCGCCGTGGCGGAGAAGCCATCTCAAGCTTTTAATATGTTAGTATTGTTACAGTGATTTTTCCTATACATGTACACAGATTTAGGTATAGCGCCGTACACAGGTGACAACTTCTACGCCGCAGAAGTAAAAGACATGGCTAGTGTTATACAAAGGATACTATCTGATGGTGAGTGCCTGACTAAAGCTGTTGAGCAAACTGAAAAGAAAACTATCTGTTTTCTGAAAGTTTCTTGCATGTTTTAGTTTGTACTAGTTTGGGAACAGAACTCGAAAGAAACTAGTTTTGTTTAATGAGAGTATGTTTTTTTTTACTATAGTCTAGCATACATAATAACATTACAATCTAGCTATAGATTTGACTAATGGGTAATTTTGTTTTAACTTAATTTTATAAAAACATATCACGCAATCATACATCCGACCGTAACAGTCACGATTTAAGAATCGAACCACCCCTCCATCCTAAATTAGAGAACTAGATTTCAGTAGGAAACATTTATTCTTTAGTTAGATGGTAATTCTAAAATACATCTTGTTTTTATTTCTATTGACGACGGACATCTCGAGTCAGACAAGAGTACTTTATTTTTATTCTCTACGACAGAAACATGCAGGTTCTATTCAATCTTTATTTTTATCCCCCGACGCAAAAAGAGAGGGGTGTTATAAGTTTAACGTGTCTGTATATCTATGTGTCTGTGGTATCGTGGCTCTCAAATGGATGAACCGATTTACGTTTAAATTTTTTTGTGTCATAGATAGTTTTATACCGAGTTTTTTTAGCCATATTTCTAGAAAATCTGTCGGGGGGTTTTTTATATTTTTGATTTTGTTCTTGTTAACAATTATATATTCGGCCATGTCAGTCGGGAACTAACTATTTTCCCAAGGATTTTATTGATTGGTTATTATTTTTTGTTAGTTAGATATGTCAGTATTTTTAAAATATTTAGAGCTTGGAAACTGATGCTGAAAGAGAAATTAAGAAAACCTCTAACTAGTTATCTTGATAGAACGTGTTCATACTATATTAAATAAGTAATAAATAATGCTGGAAAATTCACACTGCCTTATCTAGCCCCAAGCTAAGCAGAGCTTGTGTTATGGGTACTAGATAACTGATATACTTATTACAATATACTACATAGATAGATATTTTTTATTATACGTAGAAAACACCCAGACCAACGGAATTTATCGAAATATTTTCATAACTAACTATTTGCACAACGAAATTTTCTAAAATTATTAGTAATAAAATAAAATAAATAAATAATGCTGGACAATCCACACAGCACCATCTAGCCCCAAAGTAAGCTACTCAAAGCTTGTGTTATGGGTACTAGATAACTGATATATTTATAGTTCGACCGAAACCGCTGTACCGCTCCCTAAGAAAGTGCGGCGAAGCGGGGGCCGAGGAAAAATGAGCAAGAATACACATGAGATTGATATTGTCGGATATATCTTACGATATCGTACCAATATGAACAATATTTTTGTTTTATATATTATATCGATATGTTTATATTTTTTTATAACTAAATTATCTACAGATATTCTGACAGAGCTTCTGCTTCAACTTCATCTTCCGTTTAGCCATCGAAATTTGAATCAGAGTCGTTCTGCAAATTTATAATTAATGGATCGATAATAATATCAAATCTACTATCGCGATCCCAGTAATTGTTTTCATTTTTTTGGACATGATCATCACATTTCTGCCATTTTTCCGCCGTGAACTCCGAAAACAATGTATTCAATAAGTTTATCTTTTCATCTAGAGAAGAGTTAATATGGTTATGGGCTATATTGTTTTTAATATCAGCCCAGACTAACTCTATGGGATTCAAATCCGGATGGTACGGCGGTAATCGTAGAACAGTATGTCCATTGGCTTTCAGGAGTTCATCAATTCTGTACACGGGCTCTTTTTGTGTATTATCGATAAGAAGTTGCAGTTGAGATTTTGTCATAGCTTCCGAAAATTCAACATTGTGGCGCCGTAACCAGTTCTGCATTTCAGTTTTGAGGCTTGCTATGGTTGGCTTCTTGTCAACCTGAACGCTGTGGTAAGACGCGTTGTCCAAGACAACTACAGAATTCGGAAGCAATTTATCTTTTAACTTTTCATCTACCCACTTATAAAAAGTAGGCCCGTTCATGTCTCCATGATAGTCGCCGGTCTTAGCATCTGATTTGAATATCGTCAATGCACCATCAACCAAGCCATTTCAACATCCAGCGTGAAGAATTACCAAACGCCGTCCTTTTCCAATATCAGCATGAATTCCAGGTTCGGACGATGATTGCCAACATTTGCTTACATGGTGACTGGCGTTAATGTATGTTTCATCAAGGAAATATTATATGTTGCGGTTTTGCGTTCTGTAATTTCTGATTTTTTCATTGATTCTGATTGTTAAGTATTTTTTCCGCCACACTACAATATTAGGCTGCTCTATAAGGAGATATCTCTTCGATTTGCATTTTTGAAACAGTAACCTATTGTGTGTAAGAGGCTCCTTAGAAATTCTCGTCCACAATTTAATATGCCATCTTGTTTCAAACTTGAAAGTAACTTACAGACACTTGGCACTCTTTTTTCAAATTCATAAAACTGATGAATTTTTCTTCTGATAACTCCTAAATCAAAATCATCAACAACATGTTTTTTCTTTATAGTTTTTGGTTGTTTTGGCGAATTAAATTTCAATCGGCCCAAATTTTCAGTTGATGAATTGCCCTCTTTTATCACATTTCTTGCCGTTTTTTCGCAGTACCCCGTAGCGTCTGCCACGATTTTGGCAATATTTGCATCACTTATAAATTCAAAGCTCTCTCTGTCTGCTTTTCTTTTCTTATTCGGCCACTTTAAAAATTATGGCCTTGACATCACGAGATAGCGCTCGACCCATCTTTGGATATTTATCTCATGTGTATCTGACATAGACCGTCCGGTACAAAGGCGACCTACTGCCGTGAGCGTTGACGGCAGACTGATGGATCGGAGCGGCCGATACTTCCCCCCCGTCTCGCCGCGCGCATACCTCAGGAGCGGTACAGCGGTTTCGGTCGAACTATAATACATTATATAAATAGATAGATATTTTTTTATCATACATAGAAAACACCCAGACCAACGGAACAAATTTCTGCAGATCCTACACAAATTTGTTCCGAGGAGGGAATCGAACCCGCAACCTCTTGCGTCGCAGGCGGACTCTCGCTCGCTGCGCCAGTGAGGTCGTCAAATTACCCTAGAAGACAGTTAGTAGAATAGTACTGTTTTTGAGCAAAAAAAAAATAAAAAAATCAAACATAAAAAAATAAAAAAATAAAAAATTCCTTCCGCCCCAGTTTGTGGATGTCGTGAGGGCTAAGGAGACATATAAGAGAAAGGTCAGCAGCCTCCTTCTGTGTATTTTTAACAGCTTCAATGCGATCAGCAATCCGTTCGTCAAGCGCGGTCATTAAGCCAAAGTCCTCTTATATGGTGGAGGCATGTTCAGAAGTGGACGTAGATATAACATTGTATTTCTGTAACAAGTCAACAATAAGGTATTCCATAATTGAAACCCTCATTAAAGTATACAAAACTTGTGTTAGAGGATCTCGCTTTTCTATATCAAGCGTTACAGATGACAAAATTAATGTAACCAAAAAAGAAAAAGTTCAGATAGATGATTAGATTTGTGATCTGAGTATAAAATAGGCGGCTCGAGTCGAAGGAAGTTTTAAAGAACATTTAATTTTACATCAAATCCAATCAAAAACTCATTATTTCCATAAATACAATAAATGTACAATTAGAAAAGGTCAAATGATAAAACTAAACACTGACACGGAAATAAAGTGATATTTTTGATTTCTGTCGCTTCGGTACTAGTAGACTAAGGTAAAGAAGCGACGAAGAAACCTTTAGCCTGTTAGTTGTTATTTTTCGAGCTGGAGCAAAACTCGTCCCAAGCTTTTTTATCATCTAGATAATCTGATATTCGAGATATCCGATATATTTAGAGGCTCGCTTCGCTCGCCTATTTTATATGTATATATGTTTTCTTTCACAAATGTGCTAATAGGCGCTAAAAAATCTTTTAAATTTTCGAGGCTCGCTCCGCTCGCCGTTTTTATGTCATCCTTGCTTTCTTTTCTCTCACAAATTACGCGATCGTCGCTAAAACAAATTTCAAAATTTCGAGGCTCGCTCCGCTCGCCTATCTTTTTATTTGGAAAGCGAACTTATTTTAGGGCTCCGTCAATTTATTTTTAGAGATTTTTAGAACCGCTACCTCAGAGAATGAACTTTTTTCGACAACGCCGCTCCGCATCCCGCTTCGCCCGCGCGTGACATTGTAGTTTATTTTCTAAAAATGCTTATAAAAACCTTTTTTTATGTTTACTTGTGATTTTAAACCTTTCTCCGAACTTTGTCAAAATGCCCCCCCCCCCCCAAAATGAAATCCTGGATCCGCCCCTGTTAGTTAGAATGAAGATAAAACTAAGATGGAAATAGGTCTGTAGGTACACATTACTTTCTTTATAAGACCTCAAAATAATATGAATATAATATTTAGTTTCATTTAATTTCAGGTTTCCGGTTAGAGATCCCAGAGACTGTCGACTTAGTTTTAGAAACTGGAATTTGGTGAGTAATTTTCATACCTTTCATTTAACCGCTTGTTTATCTTTAGGTCAAAAAAAATGTCGTCCGCCGACCAGATTATGCACAAAATATCGATTCGATATTTACACGATTTTTCTGTATTAAATAAAATAAATAAAAATAGCCTTTAATTACAATTAAACAACAATATTTTAATAAGTAAGTAATAGTAAGTAAACTAGTTGGCTTTTTGTGAATATTTTTTACTGTTCATTTTTTTTTATTTTTGACCATTGCATGGTCGATCGTTAGATTGACCATTTTTACCTACAATTTATTTGCCAAAACTCAATTAAATCTTACTCAGATTTTTGGACGCCTATCATAAATCTGCCAGCAAACCGACTGTATATTTTGCTCCTGACGTGTTTGAGCCTTTTTAAGAGCTGTCATGGCACACAATAAGTATACCGAATTAGAACTCCTCACCGCACCTCAACAGCCAGCATTGGTCCACAGCTGGACCCAGGCCTCCCGTTGATAAGCGCCTTATTGACTTTTATCTCATCGGGGGCCCATAATTCCCACGCTGGGCATGCGGGTTGGGGATCGCCGTTCGGTGGTAGAATTGTTGTGTAGGAGGCGCTGCAGCCCGCTCCCGGTTGATATCCCTAAGTCGCCTCATACGACACCCGCGGGAAGAGTTGGGGTGGTGCAAATCCTAAGCCGGCATCACACAGCTTAGAGTCAGAACAGAACTCGATCAATCTGAACTTAGTTTTGTTGATCTTAGTTTTGGCAATAAACGGTGAAATTGTACCTAGAACTATGTTTCACAATGAGGTCCTCAGAGTCTGACGTATTTTTATTGTTGTATGGTTTATGGTTTAAGAAACTTTATTCTCATAAGAATTACAAAAATTCACTTAAGATGAGAACTTAGGGCTAGTTATTGCTATTTTTAAATTACATTTGGGTGACGAGCGTGCTATAGGTACTAAAGGTAAAAAATAGGTAAGTCAGTGTCCAAATTGATAGGTACTTTGGTAACAAAAGCTAACTACACATATATGCACTTTCACCAAACAACAAAATGCTAAAAATGTTTAGGACAAAGAAAGAAAAATAGTAGTGGGTAGTTTTAAAATAATTGTGACGAGACCGACACAATGCAGTAGTCGACAGCTTGTTTGTTTCAACGTGACGGACATTTTGCGAAGCGTCATAGAACAATGAGCGGCTCGGGTTACATAGATCAGGAGCCACTGGATGTGTCAAGTTTTTGCGTATACATTTTATGTCGTGTAAGATTAATTTTTAGTTTTAAGTTGAATGTGTTTTATGTTCATTATTAAGTTAGTATTTAGAAATAGAGATTAGATATTTATTAATAAAAGTAGGTCATATTTTATTTATGCTTAAGTAAATGAAATCTTAGTAGTTTTTTAAATATGTATGTAGATTTTGTATCTTTTATGTCTTTTGGTAGTTCATTGTATATTTTAGCACTTTCGAAAGTAATGTTCCTTTTGCCATAATTTGTTCTTGGTTGACGTAAAATAATTTTATCTGCATTTCTTAGTTGCATCTTTTGAAAATGGTCACGTTTAGTTTTAAATGTAATGTTTGTATGCATGTTTTTGGATAATATTTTTCGTATTAATAAGCAGGTATAGTATTTATAGGTTGTAGTGATATTCATTAGTTTTGTTTCATTGTATAGTTTAATAGTAGGGGTTAGATAATCGTAGCTAAATAGTCTTTTGATGAGTTTATTTTGGGCTATTTGTAATAAGTTTAGGTTTGTCTTAGCTGCTGATCCCCAAATTTCGATCAAGTAATCAATGTGCGGCTTTACTAGTGAGTTATAGATAGTGTACCTTACATTGCGCGGTAAACACCGTACTATCCCGCGGAGCGCACCGTTCAGCGATGTTAGTTTAGATTTGATTTTCATGATATGCGGTTTCCACGTTAGTCGATTATCAAGAATGAGACCTAAATATTTTTCATTGTCTGATTTATCTAAAGCTATGTTATCTATTTTTAGGGGTTCAAAGTTTTTTATTACTTTGTTTTTGGCCGAGAATACAACGTAGTGTGTCTTGGAAATGTTAATTGTTAGCAAATTACATTTAAACCATAGATTGAGAAGGTCGAGATCATTTTGGGCATCTTGAACAATGAGATCCATGTCATTTCCGAAGTAAAATAAGCTAGTGTCGTCAGCATACAATGATAGTTCCCCTTTTAGGTTTAGTTTAGATATATTATTTATATAAATCAGGAACAATAGCGGACCCAAAATAGATCCTTGTGGGACTCCGTATGTAATTGGCGCTGGAAAGCTTTGGAATTCCCCTATCCTAACAGCTTGGGTACGACCAGTCAGGTATGACTTAAGAATCTTATAAGCATTCCCAGTTAAACCTAGGTTGTTTAGTTTTCTCAAAAGTATACTGTGACTCACCGTATCAAATGCCTTTTTAAGGTCAATAAAAATTCCAAGTCCTATTTTCTTTTCATCTATGGAGTTTTTAAGTTTAGTGACAAGATCTACGGTTGCTGATAGGGTATTAGACTTAGGCCTAAATCCGTATTGTTTCTCATAAAGAAATTTTATTGAGTTCAAATAATATTCAAGACGATTGTATAAAACCTTTTCTAGTATTTTCGAAATTACCGGGAGTACAGATATAGGGCGATAATTGTTAGGATCAGATCGTGTTCCTGATTTATAGATAGGTGTGACTTTTGCAGTCTTAAGGGTTTCGGGGAATGTACCTTGCTCTAGACAACGATTTATACACAAACTGAGTTCAGCTACGATTTGGTACTTTATGCATTTGATAGTTTTTGCGTTTATACGATCGATCCCGGAGCTTGTGTTAGTGTTCAGGCTGTCTATTATTTTAAGAATTTCGTCTTTTGTGGTTGCTTCGAAAGTTGAAAGGCCAAAACTGGTTGAACCTGTATCGACTGCATTTATGGTGTAGGTCTCGTCATCGTGGTACTCTTTAGGAATTGCTTGAGCTAGTTTCATTCCAATATTTGAGAAGAAGTCATTGAAATATTGACAAATCTGGCTACTATCTGATATTATAATATTGTCTGCTTCTAGTTTAGCTGGCATTGGTATGCTTTTGGTTCTATTGTGTGTAAGGCTATCTAATAGGGTCCACATTTTCCTTGGTTTGTTCTTGCATGCAGTAAAGTGTTTTAGGTAGTATTCATTCTTCATTTTCTGGATTTCATTGATAACGCTATTGCTTACTTCCTTATAATCGTTTTTTATTTGTATATCATCGGGGTTGTTTTTATGTAGTTTATATAGTTTATTTTTGTAGTTAATTTTTTCTAATATATGTGCATCAATCCAATCTTGCTTTGGCGGGTTCAGAATTTTCTTTTTGGTAATTTTACATTCATTTGAAATCGTTAGTAGGTTATCTTCAAAGACATCAAAATTATCATTTTCTGTATTATATACTTTCTCTGACAGCATCAGCAGTTTACTGTAATCCACAGATTGATATTCAATTTTAGTCTTTAGCGGTGGGTGATATTCATCAATTTCTAAGAACATCTGCTTATGGTCAGACATAGATATATATATATATATATAGATATATAGATATACATATTGTTGTGACATTTTATTCATCTTTACTTTTTGATTATTGTGATTTTTAAGTGATTATTTGATTTTGTACCTATGAATTTATTATTAGTTAATATTTCGACATGAATTTATTCGTTAGTATAAAAAGGAACTGAAAGAGAATTCAGCTGTCGTAGGTAAAATAAAAATCGACCTGTGTGTGGCCTGTGTGGCGTTGTGTGTAGCTGAAGACTATGGCGCTCATCAGGGGAGGCCTATGTCTAGCAGTGGAATAATATAGGCTGATGATGATGATGTGGCCCTTCAGAGACTGATGCGTTTACCTCAAGGCAAAATAAAGTGCACGCTCAATGACTATGATATTTGTAGTAATGATGGGTATCTGCAGATGATCGCATAATGATGCTGTTGGGCGGAATCTTACCAAGGTTGACCTGAGGACACGATACCATTATCAGATGAATGCTAGCGAGAGTAGCGAGGTGGAGACAGCTGGTTTACTCCGTACATGGTGTACATAATGTGCATTTTATTTGAATTAACTGAAGGAGACAAAGGAAAACTAATAATGCATTTTACATAAGAATGATATATCTTTTCAAATTATTTAAATCGGACCATTACGTACGAAATTATGACTAAATTATTAGCGAAGTTCACTGAGTGACCGCCGCGGGTGCGTGTGACGTTACTCGCTCGGTCGCCGCCCGTTAACCGTAGGCAGATATCAGTTTTTAGTGATTTACTCCGTCTATCCGTAACTTATAAACTATAAGTTTGGGAAAAAAATGACACAGCCAGATAGACACAGTTTTGAGAGAGCCATCGAATGGAAAAAAAAATTAAAAAATATTTCATTCGATGTGGTTCAACTAAAAACGTTACTGATCCTCATTACATTTACGACGCATTGACTCGATTCAAACTTATTCGAGTGGAGTTGAGATTTAACCAAATTAATGACTTAGCATACCGAACTCAAGTATGTTTTGAAGGAATGCTCGAGAAACCCTCAGACGAGTTTGAGTGGAGGATTAGTTGAAGAATTGTCTAAAGATATGGGGGTTAGCTTACCTACTTGATTAATAATAATAATAAAAAAATCATTTATTTTTCTCTCACAAAGGTTAAGCGATTTATAATACAAAATTTATACAAAATAGTGATATGCTCTAAAGTTAACTTGCTTTGTGAGAGACTGGTCCCTGAAAAGGGTTTGAACTTGAGTGTGAATAGATTGAACCAGCTATTCTGCTGGGACTGTTGCAAATTGATTTGTTTTGACTCTGTGCAAGACTAAGTATTAAACTTAGTATAGGAGTTAGTATCAGTGTATTTTGTAAGATAACTTAAGTGAGTATAATTTGCTGTTGAATGAAATGTTTACAATATCATTATTTTCTGAATGAAATGAGGAACTAAGGTTTAACACTTTCATTGCTGCCGATGCACATTGACGTGTTCCAACAGCGCCAGCAGGCATGGCAGTGAATGTGGTAACCTCAAGAGCAGGGTTTCTTAAACTTGAGCCACGGACCAATTCAAAATTTCAAAAATTTCACGAACCCCTCCCCTGTCGAAGAATATTTTATGGAAAGAAAATAAATCCTAATATTTAAAAAAACTATATGTCTTGTCCCTTGACAGCGAGGAAACTTCAGTATAGTCTAGCAGTACTCATGTTCTGATCTAAATAATAATAAATAACGCTGGACAATTCACACAGCATTATCTAGCCCCAAGCTAAGCAGAGCTTGTGTTATGGCTACCAGATAACTGATAAACTTAAGAGCCCTGTCACATATCGGAGAAATGCAAGTTTAGGTATTTTACGCACCGAGTGGGCGGCGACCTGCACAAGCGTGCTTTCTTTTGCGACTAAATGATCTTGATCCACCGTAATACAAGTTTTCTTAGGATGGAGTTCGATGGATTGTTTTTTTATGTGAAGTATTAATTTTGTTTATAATACAGGTACCTAATTTGTTTTGATATATTTTTCATTATTTTACGCAGTAATCGATTGCTTACCGACATCCGCAGCATATATGTATAAACAGGGTGGAATTTTGAGACGGTTCAGTAAGGGCAGGTACCTTAACCGTTGAAGCTACATGAAAATGGTCTGAGGAAACTAAACATCCTTTTTAGAAAAAAATATCTTCCCCTTTCATAGATTTTCAAAAAAATTACTTTGAGATTTTTTGAACTTTTTTTGATGCCAATCAATCCAATTATCATACTTAACATAATTGTTTTTTAACTTGAATAAATAGGACTCAGCTTATTCCCCCGCCCAATAAACATAATAATACATAAAATGGTACATATTAGTCTCTCACCATGTCCATTGTTTCGACGAGGTTGCTGTTGTAACAACAATATTCTCCGAATTATCTTGTTTTTTCATTCTAAAATAACAACAAATCACGAATATCTATTTAAATACTAGTTTTTTATACGTCACACATTCTGCGCTTCTGGTCGGAGTTAGGCTGGCTATGCTAGCAAAAACTTTAACGCACAATGGACCAACTGCGAGTCTGAATGCGGAAATAGGAGTACTTTTACCTTACCATACCATACCATACGTCACACAGCAAGGCTCGCTTCGCTCACCGCAACCCGATACACACCCGCCGTCATAAAATTCGTAATCCTCACCCCCATATTAGTCAAAAACGATACCCATGTCAGATTTTTGATGGGTGAGGGGGTTCAGGGGGCCTGGGGCGTGAGGGAAATTTTTTTTTCTTCTAGATTCGTTCGTTTGGGAGATCTCAAAATCGGGGGGGCTGAAAAGGGGGCGAGAGGAGGGGTGAATTTATTTGTTTTCAATTACAAAAGTACCTTCTATACGATTCCGCAATTAGAACCCCTCTTTCACGACGACATCTTATAGCAATCTCAAAAGGTCCTGGGGGCAAAAAGGGATGAATTTAAATTTTGACAGCTGTCATCCGAAATGTAGATCTCGACGAGTATTACAATTTCACTTTAGAAACTGGTGCTCTGAGATGGTCAGTTCCCGAGATATCGTGATTTGAAGTTTGACAGCTGTCATCAAAAAAGTAGATCTCGACGAGTACTACAATTTCACTTTGGAAACTGGTGCTCTGCGATGGTCAGTTCCCGAGATATAGTGATTTGAAGTTTGACAGCTGTCATCAAAAAAGTAGATCTCGACGAGTACTACAATTTCACTTTAGAAACTGGTGCTCTGCGATGGTCAGTTCCCGAGATATCGTGATTTGAAGTTTGACAACTGTCATCAAAAAAGTAGATCTCGACGAGTACTACAATTTCACTTTAGAAACTGGTGCTCTGCGATGGTCAGTTCCCGAGATATCGTGATTTGAAGTTTGACAGCTGTCATCAAAAATGTAGATCTCGACGAGTACTACAATTTCACTTTGGAAACTGGTGCTCTGCGATGGTCAGTTCCCGAGATATAGTGATTTGAAGTTTGACAGCTGTCATCAAAAATGTAGATCTCGACGAGTACTACAATTTCACTTTAGAAACTGGTGCTCTGGGATGGTCAGTTCCTGAGATATCGTGATTTGAGGATAGCTGTCATCCTAAATGTAGATCTTGACAAGTACTATAATTTACCATTAGAAATCTGGCAGCATTTGTGCTGGATGTATTTCGATTCAGAAACCTTGAAAAGTAACGAAGAGATTCGGACGAGATGTCCCTTTCACTTTTGATTGAGGGTACAACTGATCCGAATCTAAAATCAAGAGAATTTAGATTCGGACCAGATGTACCCCAACACAAAATTGAAGAGGACATCTCGTCCGCGGATCAGTTTGAGATTCGGACCAGATGTACTCTAACCCCTTACTGTGTTGGGATACTATAATGAGTTATCTATCACGACTATATATATAATACTATACGAATGTAAATACTTACAACGATCAAAAACTTTGGTCGTAGTTTACGATGTTCTAGCACGCACACTCTGACGCAGTGCGTGAAAAAAACTGACATAGGTCCGACCTCGACAAGCGCTCGCGCGGTACTGAGGGCAGATCGCCGGCGCAATGAAATATATAGCACTTTTAATAAATTCATAAAAAAATAATGGTAGTGATTTAATAAATAAAATTAATATTGTAGTTTAAGCAAATGTTGAGGATTATTTAGGTATAAAAATTATGTCAAAATGACGTAGAACTTCGGAGATATTGGGGTTTATTTTGAAGCCTTTTCGGTCGATAATTGAATTCGGTTCAGGTTTTTTTTTGTTTACATAGAGGCCTATAACAAAAATGTATTCTATTATTATAGAAGAATAGGATATTTGCAATCTAAAAAAATATATTTTATTTATCTATATTCAATAGAATCTACAAATTAGATCAAATTAGATAGGTCTCGCGAGAGTTTTTGCGTAAACATGCATCGGTAGAATGATTATTATAAAATAAATAAATAAGTTTTCTAAAATTTGTTCTATTATTATTGAAGAAGAGAAAACGAACTATTATTAACAAGTAATTGTTATTTCAATCAACGAACGAAAACCATAGAATTTGGACGAAATAAGCGTGGAATTTCTGGTTTATTTGTGAATTCCCTCTTAATACAATACACTACATAGATAGATATTTTTTATTATACATAGAAAACACCCAGACCAACGGAACAAATTTCTGCAGATCGTACACAAATTAGTTCCGAGGCGGGAATTGAACCCGCAACCTCCTGCGTCGCAGGCGGACCTTCGCCCGCTGCGCCACGGAGGTCGTCGACGACGATAATGGACGACCCCTTTGTAGAATGGCTCGGCCGATTACAGAACGGCGCAATTCAGTTGATTATCTGTGCTGGTTGTTGAACGGTCAACGTGGGATGGTTATGTGGCTTAACGCCACATAGCTATCCCGTCGAGAAAATTAATTCGGTAAAAGGTCTGTAACTACCTAATTAGTTCGAACGAAATTAATTAGGTAATAGTAATTTCATTCGATGTCAATAAATGAGCGTTTGTTTTGCAATCGGCCTAGCCATCTACGATTCGGTAGCGACGCATACTAACAAGCTAAGTCTTCCAATCAATATTTTGTTCTGTTGCTGCGGGACCCCTGACATGTTTTTACCCACTTTAAAAAACCTTGCTCTAGAGCGCAGTTTTAGGGCTAAAACTCTTACTTCTAAACATATTTTCAGTTTAAGCAATAGCTAAGACCCGAGTTCACCAATTTTAACGTTTTTGACAAAAAAAATCATACATTAAACGTCAATGTTAACCGACGAAGCAGGAAAATTGTCCGATTATCTATTGGTGAACACAGACCTTAGAGTCACAGATATGTACTTACTTATTATGAGTCGTTGGTTTTCTTCTCTTGGGAAAAATTACTGTTTAGCCGTTTCTTTTGTTGACAGATTTTTTATGTCGGGGATTTTAGTTTAATTAGGTAGGTAAGTATGTAAATTCCAAAATCCCTAGGTTTTTTTATTTATATCAAAATAAAGGGACTTTGTCGCTTAGCGACCACATCGCCCTAATAAATAAAATAATAATAAAAATCACACTATCACATCACACTAATATTATAAATGTGAAAGTTTGGATGTTTAGATGTATGTATGGATGGATGGATGGATGTTTGTTAGGTACCTCTTCACTGACGGAAGAATGGGGTCGGCGAGAGTGTGAGTGTGTGTGTGTGTGTGGATCGGTGGGCTCGCCGGCTATGTATAGGAGGAAGAGGGAACGCCAGTCGGGCCGCGGAGGTTTTAAATGTTCCCGTGGTTCGGCAAAAATGGCGAGAGAGGGACACCGGAGAGGTTTTAGTGGGTATTATGTTCTTTTCAGAACGTCGAGTCCCACATAATTCTGGTCCCCCCCAGACCAGTTTATTCGTAAACGAATTTCCTCGCCGAATAAAAAAAAAAAAAGGTACCTCTTCACGCCAAAACGACAGAACCAATCAGGCTGAAATTTTGTATACAGGTAATTCTGATCCTGGAATCGAACATAAGCTACTTTTTATCAAAAACATCAAAAACATTTTAAAATGTCTTTGCTTTTTATCCACCTTTAGAAGTTTCCGTAGAAACAACGAGTGCAAAGCCGCGGGCAGAAACTAGTTAAATATATAACTCAGGTATTCTTAGCTAACAATAATAAATTAATATATTGGCAGTAAGATAATATCATCTGGATCTTTAAATTGTGACAAATCGGCAATCCCATCCGGATATGTGGGTAAAATATTAGGTACCTACCTAAATCGCGACATGTTGTAACCACGTGTTCCTTTTGCCATTGTTTTGAGTTGGTGACTGAAGCGAGAGCTACCGTAACCTATTTGGATTGACACATTTTGGGCCATTCAGTCTACATTGGGACATCGTGGGATTTTAGTTTAGGGGTTAGACACAGCATTCATCACCTAATAATAAAAAAGCTAAAGTTTCGAATGTTTAGAAGCTTGGGTATTCGGTAGCTTTTCACGCCAAAACTAAGTAGGAAATCCTTTTCAACTGTACTACCTACTAAGAAATCAAATAATATCGCAAAATTTTCGACTTCGACGGGACTTGAACCGGAAGGATGCGGGTTCAAGTCCCGTCGAAGTCGAAAATTTTTGCGATATTATTTGATTTCTTATAAATTACCCTGAGTGTGGGGTTACGCACTATAATAACAAAAAACCTTACTACCTACTCTTCAATTTTAAGCTAACTCAAAGAATACGGAAATATCTTGAGAAAACCATTTCGTGATATATACTTATATTACTTACTTATTACTTTATACTTACTTATATACTTAATTATAATTTTATTACTTACGTGCCTGAGTAATTAAATTGTAATTTATCATTCAATCGCAAACCTGCTTGTTCGTTGTACCTTGTTATGAACGATAAAAAGTTTATCTATACAACTATCTTGGTAGATTATGCCACCTAGAATTAATCTGTTTCCAATTTAATAAATACAAATGTCGTGTCAGCAATTTTTGATCCATGTTTTTCACTTGGATGCTGTTCAGCGAGATAAAAGAACAGCAGAGATAGAGATATAACAGATGTCTATGCTTTAAGAGGGCGCATTGCGCGTCATTTGTGAAAAGGATAGGCACAGGATTTCGAATTCAGAGGACAGAGCATACGTTTTTAGAACAGCGGCGCGACGTAAGCGCAAAAATTATGTTTTTCCTTATTTACAAGAAAACCATACAACTTAGGAAGAAACTTTATTAAGGAACCAAAGGATTAGTAAAAACCTACAAATCAAAACAAAAATCTTTTCTATAGACCGCAGAGTTCCAGAGATTTCGACCAAATCAGGTGCAAAACAGTTAACTTTCATGATTTTGACATCGTAATTTTTTTTTCTCAATCGTGTTTTCCAAATAAGTAAACGAGGAAATTTTTTAAATTTTATTTCATTCTAATTCTAGTTTTGTGCCATCGATCTAGGCTGATTCCCCTTATAAAATTACATCGTAGAATTTATTTCATCATCATCATCATCATCATCATCAACCTAAATTAGTCCACTGCTGGACATAGGCCTCCCCTAATGAGCGCGATAGCGCCCTGTCTTCAGCTTGCCGCATCCAGCATCTGCCTGCAGTCTTTAGCTTTTTCCTGTAATTCCATGAAAGTAAACATAGGTACATATAGGTACCTACCTCATTTATTGAAATGACAGATACCTATCCACTTATGTTATTGCTACAATGGCTAAAATAGTTACAATTCTATGTAAAGTAAACATGCAAAGAAAACAAAATTTGATACCATCATCCGACCGGATGTTCAAGAACAGTCGGCTGAAAAAAGAAGTACCTAGGTAGGTGCCTACTTAGTTTATTCGTTTAGTTATCCGAGGCTTTATTTAGCAAAGCATTGCAGTAGGTAGGTACCTATCGGGCAATAGAAGGCGCTACCCCGACCCAAAACAGCGTCACCACCTATTTTTTCTTATTATTCTGTTAAACGAAGGAATTTTCAAAATTGATTGGCCAGTTTGTGAATCCTATCATAGACTTTTTTTAATGCCTCTGTAAAAGTTTTAGTTGGTATACTTTAAGCAGAGATGCGAAGTTGCTCGTTTTGGCCACCATGGTGACAAAAAAGAGAAACTTCGCATCTCTGCCTGTGCCTACACTATACATTTATAGAGGCTTTAAAAAAAGCTTATGATTGTATTCACAAACAGCCCAATCGATTTTTGAAAATTCCTTCGTTTAACAGAATAGTAAGAAAAAATTGGTGGTTGCCCTGATTTGGGTCGGGGTATGAAAACAATCGACAATCCAAATATCTTCAAGAATAATTTAAGAAACTTTTTCTGAAGGGATGTTTTTAATTGAAGAGTTTATCACACGAAAGTAATTATTAAGTTAGCTACATAGATGAATTGGACTATAATTGCATGCTATTAATTTAATTACATAACTTGGTATTTTCATTTAGTTTGTGTTTTAAATTGATTAGTAGGTACCATACCTACATAGGTAGGTACACGATTGAAGTAATTGTTTTTGAATAAAGTAAACTGAAACTTATTTGAGTTCTAAAGAACAATCCAATGAAGAAAACAATAATAGGTCACCCCCAACTCCAACCGCACCCCCAATAGCCTGGCGACAATAATCGACTTTTATCATATGGGGGGGTAATGCCCATAATCCTCACGCTGGGCATAAAAGAAAATAATAAAATAGGTCACCGTCTTAGCTCAAAAGCTGCTGAGTGCCATTGCTGAGCTGGTTTCCTATAAGGTCAGTGCAATATCAAAACAGTTTCAATCTCGAGCTCAAACCCAATTTTAATGTCACTAAAGAATCCTGAATCGAGTAAAAAGAAGATTTCCTATTTATCGTTTAAAAACTACATCTAAATCCGATGCAAATCGTGCTCAAGATCTACAAAATCGAGTTCAAGAGTGAAATTAGTCACCTCCCTGTTTATATGGACAGGGGGGTACGCTGAATTAGGTACCTATCAATCAATTAACGATAATTTGAAACCCCAGTACCCGCTGGTCAATGGTCAGCAGTAGCTAAAATGGTAGGTTAGGTACCCAACCCACCGTTCCCGTGTAATTAAAAAAGTCAAAGGGTGACTTTAACGTTCGATTTATACAGCTCATGTGACAAGTAGACCAGTTTCAGCCTACACTATTTCACTTATTCCAACTTCAATCCAATATCCACAAAACCATAATCGATTCACAAAATCACAAACAAAACATGCGCTCGCGCGTCACCAAGGCGTCATTTCACCCCGCACCGCATTCCGCTGCCAACCACCGCGCGAGTAAGACGTGTATCCAACAATCTTTTGAAACAAAATAATAAAAAATCGGAGTGTAATAAAAACGCGATAAGGGCTCCTGGCGCTGGTTGTGTTGGACTGTCTTGTGATAGTGTGCTTTTGGAAGTTAGTGTTATCGGTTCCCGGCGACTTGAGATAAGGAGGTGAGTGGCGATAGCTTCGCGATAATTACTGCACGGTGCTGTTATACGTCTTGGTTACTTCTAAGACGTTCGATAGAACATCGATTTTTGTTGAACGTTGTACAATTTTTACACCAAGAATACCTTTGTTTTCTGAATGCTTTAGTTACACGAATGTCGTCCCCAGACCGTACAGTAGACACCTAACATTAAGTTGAAAGTTGCATACGCTGTATCAGTCCATTGTAAAGTCAACGGAATATCCATGTATGTACCTTTGTTTTTTCACTGAAAAACAGCATTAGGCCCGCAGTTTTGCTCACATGACTCCTGAATAAAACTTAACCTGTAGCACACTCCAGTTGGAAAAAACCTTGAAAACTTGTAAGAAGAGACATACTTTAATAGGTGCCTAATTGTACCAGCAGTCTGAAAATAAAATATTCTGAGTTTAGATTTCATTCAAGGTTAACTCAGTCAAAAAATCCAGATTTAGACTAATAAGATTTCAAAAAAACATAACTACTTTTACTATTTTGTTTTAGATACAAAGTAGGCAAATTCCTAAAGCCTTTTTATAGATAAATCGATCATGTTTGTTGTGTGTTTTACAAAGGCACATGTAACATATAAGAAAAGGTCCGTGGCAAACCACTTTTTCCAAATCAGCTGCAATATCGCTTCATGCAGCCTCGTAGGCCACATTCCTCCTTGGTACGTTTGAAGGTGTTGCTATTTTATAGATCTCTTCGAAGGTATCTTCTTAAATAGGCTTGTTTCGTAAACGGTCAGACAGCAATTTCTTGGAGAAATTGCAGAGTTACCCTTTGTACCTATGTACATATGTATGTCTCAAGTGGAGGTCATAGAATTGAAATATTTATTTAAAGTTTTGTTCCCAATAGGACTTAAATCCACACCCCTATCTAAAAGCGGGCAGTACTAAAAAATACTTGGGTCCATAATACGATTTTTACAATCAAGTTTTACGTGACGAATAATAAAGTTTCGACGCATAGATCAAATGTATAGACGTCGTATCGGTTACGAACTTTGAAAGACACGAATTGACATTGATGACATGACCTGTCAGAGACTTTTAAATCATTTATTTATAACTTGATATCTCTGTCGTTTCGTTACGAAAATATCATAATCGTTTTGCTGAGTATACAACTATACACCCCACCCCACTAAAAAAAAGTAAGTAGGTACTTAGGTACCAAAGTTTTTACAATACTTGTGAATATTATTGGTAGATTATTTTATTATTATTTTTGCAGGAGGTTGTGGGTTCGATTCCCGCCTCGGAACAAATTTGTGTACGATCTGCAGAAATTTGTTCCGTTGGTCTGGGTGTTTTCTATGTATAATAAAAAATATCTATCTATGTAGTGTATTGTATTAAGTATGTATATCAGTTATCTAGTTCCCATAACACAAGCTCTGCTTAGCTTGGGGCTAGATAATGCTGTGTGAATTGTGCAGCATTATTTATTTTATTTATTTATTTATTTGTGAAAACTCTTGTCCTCACATGGAAACAAATTATTGGATTCTTAACGCTCTCTAAAAAACAAAAGTGGCAAAGGGGCAAAAAATGTACCCTTCTAACTTATGGGACTAGTCCATAAGAGTATCGAATATATTTCACAAAAGATATGGAAATGTTTATTCATCTTGCTAGTAAAACTTTTTTATTTTTTATTTATTAGATACTAGGATGGAATAGATGGAGAGAAGTTTTACCTACTACCGGAGATCTAAGTAAAATATGTGGATATGATAGGCTTCTACAATAAAACTCCAAGTGAGTTGCACAAATTCTCATCAATAAATAAATCCAAACAAATTGTCAAACAGATCCATTGTAAAAAGGCTTACTACTAAATATCAGATTATCTGGAGAATAGAAAAGCTTAGGACGAGTTTTGCAGCTCGAAAACTAAAGCCATAACAAGGTAATAGGTATTTGTTCAACAAGTGGGCAAACGATTTTTTGTTGAATATCCGATATTAAATCCCGTGCTAGCGAAGCAGTCTAGAATAGAGTCACGAGCGTAGCGAGTGTAGACTGCAGTCTAGACTGCTGAGGTAGCGAGCGAGGGATTTAAAAGACACGAAATATTATTTATTCCACATGTGATTAAAATCCGGTTTTGCTCACTGTTTTTGAGCAGCAAAGTCACCGTTTTCAAGCGAGAGTGGTGAAAAGGTTTTTTGTCCGCTTCTTTACTTCACCTTAAAAAAAAAAAAAAGTGAACAAAAAATCAAAGTGATCATTTTATTTCCTAGTTTTACTTATATAATTTGAAATTTTGCGACGTGTCCAAGAATCCTGAAATAAGGCACTTTGAAATTATTTACTAGTTCTAATTTGTTTCTATTATTTTATTGTAATTTTCTTTGTGAATAAAGGCTTCTACCCTTGTTACTTTGATATTTGATCTCCCAGCACTTACTCAACAACTAACCGGTTGAGTTGTTGAGTAGTGGTGGTGTCAAAGTGTCAAACATACGCAGTAGGTAACTGAGCCGCGATCACGGTGTGGTAAGTCACGGCATTTTCGGCTCAAACGTTAGCAGTTGAAACGTTAGGGTGCGCGTTCACAGGCCGACATCGGACAATCCGCACTGGTCCCATCAATGGTTTCACATAAAAGATCCGTACCGCACGGAGCGGACTGTCGGCAATGCCGGCGAAGATTCTTGAGGCAACGTTAAAAAGCTTATGATAGGATTCACAAACTGGCCAATCGATTTTTGAAAATTCCTTCGTTTAACAGAATAATAATATAAAATAGGTGGTGGCGCTGATTTGGGACGGGGTGGCGCCTTAAGTACTACCATCCGCAGTCGGTGGGTAAAAAGGAAGATAGAGAGCTCAAATTCATTTGTTTGTGTTGATACAAACCGGGCATACCTACCTTGATTATGATTTCTACGGTCGGTCGCGTCCGTATCATATGTTCAATTATTTATTTTAGGGTTCCGCAACCGACTCAAACCGTCCCTCACTTAGAGCACTGCCTACCTACTGAGAAATAAAAAACAATAGAATCATGAACCTCAAAGAATAAGCCCTTTAATGCATACAGTCGTTCGACGAAGGTGTTTTGACAGGGCAATCGTGCGGGGGCCAAAGGACGGGTCGGGGGGCGGGACGCTCCCGACTTACTAAGGCGGTGATGTATGCAACTCGGGAGCGTCCCTCTCCCGTCCCGTCCCTTGCCCCGCACGATTGCCCTGTCAAAACTACTTCAAAATGCCTTCGTAGAACGACTGTATGCATATACGTAGGCTGTGATTAAAGGCTCAGTCAGCGATAAAAATCAAAAGCATGTGCACAAAAGCAAAGAATGTACGTACGTAGGTACGAAAAATTGCTTGTACCTTTTTAGGTCATTAAAGTTGGCACAGTAATTGCTCACCGCTCGCACTTGCACTTGGCGGTTTATTCTATCAAAGGTTACCTACCTAATGCCTTGAGTCATTAAGTTTTGTGGCAACAAGTAGCTATGAAAGTTTTTGAACAAGTCAATGCAATTAACTTAATCAATAATTAATTTTAGTGTCAATTTTAGTCGTAATTTCTCAGTTATTTTGAAGCACTTCTAATCAAAACATTAAGACATTTCAATAGGCCGTAAGGTTTCTGAGATCTCGACCAAATTATGTATGTGTGAAACAGTGCACTATCATGTATTATTTTTATCTCAAACGTGTATTCATTTTAGACCAAAGGAATAATGTTTAATTTTATGTTATTCGAGTTTCACCACGTTTTTAATCACGTGAGTACTAGATCTACTGGTCTAGTTTGACAAGCAACCCTTAAAAAGTTCCGAGAACTTTTAAATGTTTCTTTCGTCTGAAGTAGAGGTCACACTTATTAATCGCTCATAGTCTTTAAACACAATGCTAAGAAGTTCGGAATTAAACATAATGTTAAGTCTTGTTTTTTTCTCGATTGATATAATGCAAGAATGAGTAAAAGCAAGCCCATAATAAATAATCCTAAGATCCAAGTTCACCGTCTTCTATTTTTTTTGTATAAGTGTGAAAACACAGATAATAAGAGCTGTAATGTACTATTAGGCCGCAATGTGATTTTCACGTAGGATTCCCTTTTATAAGGGACGCCGCAGCGTGTACAAAATTTATACTCAACTAATCTTAATAAAACAAACAGCAAACGTAAATTTAAAGAAGTGATATCTGAGTCATGTAAACTAAGTTCAGCTAAATCGAGTTCAAAATATTTTAAATCTCGGTTTACGTCCTAATACCATTGACACCTATTGTGTGACATGACATCTCTTGAACTCGGTATATCTAGGCTAAACGCTGAAAATCGGGCGTTATTAAACTAAGTTCAGCTTGAACCGGATCAACTTTACAGGGGTATAACTTTGCAAAATAAAGCGGCGGCGCGTAACTCGTTTAAATAATAAATTATTTATTTATCTTATATTGATCGCATTCAATTGCAACAATGAATTTGGACCTTAAAGTTGACGGTTGCAGAGATTACTTGTTAGTTGAAATTTTTAAAATATCGTAAATTACGTATAGATTAGGCGATGTGGTCGATCGGTGCGACAAAGCCTTTTATGTGGAGTAAAAAAAAAGTTGACAGTTTTTTTAAAGTATTTTTTTAAGTAGCTAAGAATGTAATTACTTTTGTTTTTTTTTACGACGCGTGACCCGAGAGTTGATGTGTGTCCTGGCGCAGCATTGCCATACAGCGGGGCAATGCAGCGAGCGTCTTGGGGACGCTTCCGACTGGTATTGATATGGATCAGTTGAGCTACCTGTAGATTGTCTGCAGTTAGCCCAACTGTTAGCTCAATTGTAAATACTTGTTCTAATTTATTTCTATTATTTAATGTAATTTTTTTATCATATCTAATTCTTCTAACCGTGTAAAAGCCCTTTTTTAGCTGCACAGTCGGTGGCTTGTTTACGCCAAGCCTCAAAGTGTTTCTACGAAATGGGTTCACACTTTACCGTCGCGTAACTTGAAACTGTATCCTACTCTTTCAACAAAAGGTTAGGCTGACTTTACATTAGGCACGGATTAATAAAATTAATAAAATTTTACCACCAAACTGCGATCCCCAACCGGCATGTCGCGCGTGGGGATTCTGGGCATTACCCCCATGTTCTCTGTTCTCTACTCATGTAAGGCCTTATTTCCGTCGCCATTTTCTGCGCATACGCCTGCGAGTGGGAGGACTTTCGCCTGTTTATTCTCAGGTGTCAGGGATTCATCAAGGGGGGTCTATGTCCATCAGTGTACCGGTATAGGTGTCTGAAGGTAGATGAAACACCCTTTACGACATACCTGCGAATCGTGTCTCGACAAAAATGTGTTAACAACCAGGTTAGAAACAAACTCACAAACACAAAATAATTGAATCAAGCTCTGAAACACGAGTCATCACGAGTGTGAACTCCCCTAAGGATATTATTGCAATTCTCTCACAAACTCGTTTTCAAGCTAATATTGTGCACATTCAGAACGTCAGCAAATAAACTAAGGGCCTCTTTAGACGAACGTGTTTTTGACAAATCATCACAATTCTAGTCGTAAACATTATACGTAGGCAACTAGGTATTTTAAATAATGTATGGGTGATTGGATCTACCGTAAACTTAAAAAAATAGAAATTACAATCAAATAAAAGAGACCTTAGCCCAGAGGTGGAAAAACATAGGTAAGATAAAAAAAAGAGAAACAAATTAGAGCTATAATAGTATATATGTAGTATATATTAGTAAATTACTATTTACAATTGGAACAATTCAACTAACTACAGACTGTTGCAGACAATCTAAACGTAGCTCAAATGATCCATATCAATACCAGTCGAAAGCGTCCCCAACACGCTGGATTTGATCTAGGTACTCAATATCAGTAGAACTGCTGGCCTGTTGAAGAATGTAAAGTATTCTATAACGTAGTAAGTAGTTCAAAACAGATGAAAAGACAATAGATTCAGGAGTGTGATGAAAAGGGGCTTAAAGATATCAACACGTAACAAAACAATGCTCGATATGATAATATAAAATCAAAACCGTCGTCGTCAACACACATTTGCTGCCCTTGGAGTCGAGACCCTAGGTCCGTGGGGGTACCGAGACTCGCGGGTTTTAAAAAATTATCTGAGCGTCTGGTCGAAGCGACGCGTGACCCGACAGCTGGTGAGTATCTGGCACAGCGCATCAGCATTGCCATACAGCGAGGCAATGAAGGCATTTTTTCTTTGGTTCCTTATTGTAAAAACACGATGCGAAAAAAAATTACGATAAAAATTAATCATGAAAGTGCACTGTTTTGCACTGTTTTTGTTAACTTGGTCGAGATCTCAGGAACCCTGCGGTCTATAAAAAATATTTGTGTTTTGATTCGTAGATTATTATTATTACTAATTCTTTGGTTCCCTAATACAGTTTCTTCATAAGTTGCGTAGTTTTCTTAAGCAAAAACATCATTTTTGCTTAAGAAAATACCAATAACGTACGAGTATGTTCTGTCAATGCGCCCTCTTAAATTGAGAACCTCCAAATTTTTTCGAGGTTTGTTAAATAGTATTCTTTCCGAGTATAGTATTGGTAATCTTCTGTCGTGATTCCTTCGATAAATTTTCTATAAGTTGAAGACAGTTCACGCACCCCATTTTTTTTAAGTTACTTTAAAAAAGTTTTAATTAGTTATTTTAAAAAACCTTTTTTCGAAACAATCTTTTAATGCATCGTCAGTCAAACTAAACGTGTATACAAAATTTCAACTCAATCGGTTGAAGATTATCTGCTTCAAATTCAAAATTGAGTTGAGAGATTCCACCCGTACAAACATAATTACATACATTGCAAGTTAAATGAAAGCTTGTAAAATAGAATTCAATAACCGAGTAGGTATACCTAGTATGTAATCTTCTGTCGTCATTCCTTAAAAAAAATCTATAATGAAGACAGTTTAAACAACCCCCCACCGTGTGCCTTGTTCAAACCGTCCTGTGACTACACCTCCTGTGTGTATTATAAACAACTCATATGAACTGCGGTATGAATTAAAGGTACCTACCTACAATACACACTACGTGCGAAGGTGCACTAACGATTGTCAGTTGTTTTGATTCTCGCGGTCCCACAGTGAGATTGTTCACGTGTTATAATGGCTAATTCATAATATCTGAGTGATTCATACGTAATTATTGGTATTAGATAAGTAGGTAGCTTATGCTAGCTTATGCTCGCGGTTTTGCATGTCTTAAACTAAGTACGTACTTGTAAGATTCCAGCCCGAACCATTCAGTAGTTTTGGCGTGAAGAATATATCTAACATCTATGCAAATATTTCTTTTTTTAGTACCTATGGTCCAGTCATTTTGTGTTTTATCCGGAAAGTTTTCCGGGAGATTTGAAAATGGGTACCTACCGTATTTTATAGATTTCTGTGCTCTGTCTGGATTTCAACATTGCCACCTCGTATCTACGAGTATGCCATCTTTGCCGCCCTATTGGAGAAATGGCCCCTAATAGCAGTTTTTTGACAATATTACCTTTCCGACTCATTTTACGAAAAAAAAAACATAAATACAAAACCCGGTAGCTAACCTTGTGTTTTTCATTCGCGCCGCCATATTGGAAAAATGACGCCTAATAGCAGTTTTTTGACAACTTGTATCTTCTTTCGATTCTTTTTACGTAAAAACATTAATGCAAAAACCGGTAACCTTTGCTTTTCGAACCAAATTACGAGACTATTAATAGTATTAAAAATAATTCACTCATGGTAACTCTCTACATTAAATTTGGCTCCATTGTAGACTACAGTGGTTGAGTATTTTGTCACAATCACCAAGCCAACATTTACACACTATTGTTTATTTTAAATAATTATTATTACATTTTTTAATTTTATGGTATTCTATTGTAGAATTTATTATTTGTGATGTTATGACTAATCTTTTTAATTTTTTATAATTTAATTATTAATTGAATTGATTTCCCTACTATGTTGGACTTGTGAACGATTGTTTTTTTTTTTATTATTTGTACTTTTATGACATGTAAGAAGCGTTATCAATAAAGAATCTGAATTTGGTGATTATGGTAAAACCCCCCTTACTTGGGGGCATGCTCAGTTGACGTGTGGTCAGCGTGTAGAGCAGTGCTGGTAGACATATTTGGCGACGACGCTTCATCAACGCACCTAGATCCTACGTGAGCGAAGTCACGGGTCGTAGCTAGTTTTAAAATATGCTAGTTTTAATCTTTTCCATTCAAAGAAGGAAGAGAAGTAACTTCCATAGATACCGAATGCAAGCAAAGTTCTAGGTCGTGAACCGCTGATATCGACCAAGATAACTAAACGTATTTATAACTGGTTTAGTAGAATGCAGAGAATACGTACTTTTTGCACTAAATATCCGTTTATTTTATTTTATTTAACAATATTATACAGGGTTATTGGTAATTCACTGACACAATGTGAACTGCAGGTCCTACCCACCATCATGAACACGTCCGTGAAGACGCCAGGTCTCAATTCTTAAAATTGATTGGAAAGGGAATGATATTAGTCTCTCCCTCCATTCAAAAAACTTTCATTATAGGGGTTTTCTTTGAAACTAAACTTAAAAACCGCTCTGCCCTGAATTATCAGAGGGTGTGTGTGTGTTCGGTTGACTTCCAGCCAGGCTGATGCCATTTAAATTATCTTTTGTGGATGTAAAGCAAGCCAATGATGATGATGTGAATTTAAATAAGAGTGGGAGATCGGTATTTAGTAATTAATTGGGTTTCGGACATTCTTTGTACGGGGGCGATTAAAAAAAATTAAGAATTAAGACCTGGCGTCTTCACTAACGTGTTCGTGATAACGGGCAGAACCTGCAGTTTACACAGTGTCAGTGAATTACCAATAACCCTGTATATTACTACATACTACTTTCCATTATTTTACAACTTTTCTGCATTCCAAATCGACATAGCCCTAATGGCTTCTTGGGCCGGCCATAATCTCGCGATGAACCGACAAGCGCTGGGGTAAACGTGTTCTTAAGTAGAGACCGTGACTCGGTAAACGTAGTGTAGGACGCCCTTCGGCCAGGTGGGATGACGACCTGTGAAAAAATCCAGGCAGAATCCGGCCAGCTGAAGACAGGGCGCTATGGCGCTCATTAGGGGAGGCCTATGTCCAGCTGTGGACTAACATAGGCTGAAGATTGTTTTTTATTCATTCTGAGCTCATGATCCTGCTTTAAGCATCCTTTTGCAAGCCTCTTCTGTCTGCATACCTTACTGCTTCTCAAATCAAAGCTTTTTACGGATTTTTTTGTGTAGGTAGATCGTGATAAAATGGAACAAGCTTGCCCAGCACCGTCATAAGCCACCAACTTTGATAACCAACATATCCAAAAGAAAGCATAAGGGAAGAACACAGAACACTTAGAGACCCCGACCCGACACTCGATCGTATTAAAACATTAAAATCTCTTTGCGTAGTTCTTGTTTCTTTTTAATTTGATCTGTATTCTAAGTTTGAATTCTTAAGAATAATCGTGGTTTGCTATTGAAATAGACATAGATAACCTCTTTGTTAGGTCTAACGAGTCGAAGACTAAGGAGTCGACGAGGTCGTAAACGAGGTTGTAATGTAGCTTAGGTTACCAACCTATCCATAGCCTACCTAACTGTCATTGGACGAAAGGTTGACCAAGTTGTATTTAAAATAAAATATTTGTGTGCATCATGGTGAACTTCCGACCTTTATATTGGAATCTCTCACTGACACTTCGTAGTTTTTATTGTACCTTAGGTCTTGAGTATCGAAAGATTCTTGGAAAAATGTGATGCGAAATCGCACAGCGATGACACATTGCTCCTAACACGAGTGTCGTATTTTAGGTAGGTAGGTACCTATCTATGGTTCCCAAGAAACTTCTACCTGCTTTATATGTACGTTAACATTATAACCATTGAGTTAGTATAACTTCAGTAACCTTATACTTTATCTACGAAACGCATTGAATCGACTTGTCAACGCGTTTGAATTTCGATTGCACAAATTTGAATCAAATCATTTCGAATCTCGTGTGATTTTTTTTACACGTGTGATGTCCCATAGACAAGGTACTTTTTTTTCTCTCTGTTATCAGTATCAGTTATCGATTTTATAATAATTTATCTTATCGTATCAACGGAGCCCACTGTTGGGCTGTTGGTCTCCCTTCATTTCTCATATTTTTTTTAAAGGCTTTTTGTCCGTGCCAAAAATTATCCGTCTTATCTAATATATTTTCTGACAAACAAAATGTGGTGTAAAATTGCAGGTTTTGACTTAATAATAATAATAGGTAATAATAATACTTACTAATAATAATAATAATAATAGACTTATGTTTTTTCTTTGTTGCAGCTCAAAAGACGATGAGATCGACGGGAACTGCATAGTTCGAGCGAGAGGCCTGCCGTGGCAGTCTTCAGACCAGGATATTGCCAAGTTCTTCAGGGGACTAAATGTCTCCAAGTAAGTGATCACCATTCCTCTTGTCCTTTGGTTCAAAATAAAGACAGATTTGGTGTGTAGATAGTTAAGGTTCTAGAATAACACATAGGCTAATTTAATTTAAAAAATCAAACATTACCCTCTGAAGTGGTTAAAAAGGGTGGTAAAGTTTCTATCAAAAATTATTATTTCTTTGTTCGATCCACTCAAAAATCGTTATAGATAAACTATAAAGAAAATAATGAAACACATATTTTTTATTTTTACAAAACCACCCCTAGAGATTATGCAATGAATTTCTGAAATTTTCACGCGGGTTAAGCCTCGGTGCGCAGCTAGTCTTATTATATTTTAATACACATTTTTGTGCTGTGCGGCAGCGGATCGGTCCAGTACTGCGAGAACCTTAACACCTCACAAGAGCGATCACAAATCCTGCGCGTCGTCCAAGGTTGATGATGATGATAGTAGACTTATTAATTTAGCAATAACATAACACAGTCACTTGGTTACTGAAACCTACGTGACATACTCGTTAAATGTAAAAACTCTGTATCTGCTGATAATTTGTAATGACAGCAAAAAACTCATAAAATTGACGAGCGCGTTGATATCTTTTATATAAAAACCTTACATAACCTTATTTTAAATTTTTCGCGATTATCCGAACCGAATGAATTGTGAATTCGGAACTATCTATCGTAGGTTTACGCCGTAACTTATCGAAATTTTATATGGCAAAAGAGTGTTAAAGTAGTGACTGAAAGGGTGTGTATAATGTATAATTGCACCCAGAGCCATATGTTGCCAAAAATTTTGTCATCTTTTAGTCGAATAGTTAATTAGTTACATGTCGAATTGTTTTTAGTCGAATTTTCCGAAAATCCTCATTCAACACTGAACCGTGCCTACACACGGCGAATTAACCGTAGATTTTTACGGCGAAAAAAACGTGTGTGAACAATGGCCCCGGCTCTAGCTCTAGGCCTAGTGTAACAACCTTCCAAACTTGTTAGGTTCGCCCCTTAAAAAATAATTAAATCTCTACGGGGCCCTACGGCCAAGTAGGTATTCAACTTACCACGTCCCTGATGTTTAATAAACTAAAAGATGTTTTTTTGCTACCATCAGAGGCGGTGTAGCATTGTGCTTGTCGCCGCAAGGAAGACGCAACGGGGAGGCGCTGGTGCGTTTCATAACTCAGGAACACCGCGACATGGCGCTCAAGAGACACAAGCATCACATCGGCCCGCGGTACATCGAGGTAAGTTAACGCGTTCACTGCCCAGCCTAGCCTTTGTAGGTTTAGCAGTCTCATGACCTCTACTTTATCGTGTGCGTCATTTTTTACTCTATTTCTTAAGGAGGTTATGTTTACCTATACTAATTAAAGACTGTGTAGATCCTGGCCCAAGGCGGAGTGTACCACAGATTTATCTTTTTTATTTTTGTAAAACAAGGATTAATTCGTTCAAATTTAGAAACCTACCTGAAATTATGACAATATGTTGCCGCGTGAAGTCTATGGCATGGGTGAGGTAAGTGGCGAGCGTGAAAACTTCTGCTATCTCTTGCAACTTACGAAAAACAAAACTTTTTAAACTTTCGCGATTTGTTAATACAGTATATGGTTTAATCGGGTATTTACCTTTCGGTATTGTTTTCCCTACGTTTATACCGCGTTACAGCGATCGTGGTCACGGGGCGACCACGATCGCTTGGTTAAATCGGGTATTTATCGTACGCGATAAATACCCGATTAATTACGAAATACAAACTTGACTTCCTCCCGTGCATTTTTTCTATAACCAATTAACCAGCCATCTTCCACAGATTTATAGTAAAGTATTATTTTGTCTATGCCCAGGTGTACAGAGCCAGCGGGGATGATTTCCTGTCAGTGGCAGGGGGCGCCACTTGCGAAGCGGCGGCATTCCTGTCACGAGGCGCGCAGGTCATAGTGCGCATGCGTGGACTGCCCTACGACGCCACGCCTAAACAAGTGGTGAGTTACGGAACTATCGTGCTCATAGCATACGTAAGACCACTGCAGAAGGCCTCACCCCACAAGCAAGGGGTTATTGGCATAATATCGACGACCTCCGTGGCGCAGCGGGCGAAGGTCCGCCTGCGACGCAGGAGGTTGCGGGTTCGATTCCCGCCTCGGAGCAAATTTGTGCACGATCTGCAGAAATTTGTTCCGTTGGTCTGGGTGTTTTCTATTTATAATAAAAAATATCTATCTATGTAGTGTATTGTATTAAGTATATCAGTTATCTAGTACCCATAACACAAGCTCTGCTTAGCTTGGGGCTAGATAATGCTGTGTGAATAGTCCAGCATTATTATTATTATATAGGTATATAGGCTTGTAAGGCCCTACAGTGCATTATTTATAAGACGTTGAAACTGTATATCGTCTCATAACATCATAATATTTCTGTGGTTATAACCTCAAAAGCCTGTATTGGTCAACTGCTGGACGCAGGCCTCCCCCTGATAAGCGCCTTATCGGCTTTTATCACATGGGGGGTAGAGCCCATAATCCACACGCTGGGCATGCGGGTTGGGGTTCGCAGTGGTGGTAGAATTTATCTGCAGGGGGCGCTGCTGCCCGCCCCCGGTGGATATCCCTAAGCCGCCTCTTACGACACCCGCGGGAAGAGTTGGGGTGGTGCAAATTCTAAGCCACCACACAGCTAGTACGGCACTAGTGTGAAAGCACGGCAAAGTTATTTGACTACCCCTCTGGTCGGTCGTTCTCGCCAGCGCGGTTTAGCCTTGGTCCACTTTTACTAGCGACATCTAGTTATGATGTGGGTGAATTTTTTACAAACTAACATTTTATAAAATTTTGAAATGGTTGTGTTTTTACCTAGTTTAGCATGATTATTAATTTTTATAAGAGGCGCTCTGCAATATTTTTTCTCTGATAAGGTACCAACCACTATTCGACCGACATATGCTGCCAATAACTTATACATACCTAGATACCTACTAATAGTTTTCAGATTATTTCTTCGATAAATCCATATCTTATAATGTCCCAGATAAGATTTTTAGAATTCAATCACTGTTATGATATTTTTGTTGTTCTATATTCTGTGATGTTATCAATGATAGTAGGTCAAAGCTTGCTTTTTTTAGCCACTCCGCTAAGTGGTGCGGCAATTAAAATATTTAGGTTTAGATATATTTTAGTTTTAATTAAGTAGTTTTCTCGTTAAATTACGGGACTGACATAGTCACCAATGACCCATCAATAAATAGGATTGGTAAAAAAAGTCTATTTAGTAGAATCATGCTTGAAGCCTGATGTGGCGGGCGAAGGTCCGCCTGCGACGCAGGAGGTTGCGGGTTCGATTCCCGCCTTGGGATAAATGTTTGTACGATCTGCAAATATTTGTTCTGGGTATTTTCTATGAATAATTTAAAAATACCTATTTTGTAATGTATTGTATTATCTAGTACCATATCACAAGCTTTGTTTAGTTTGGGGCTAGATGATGGTATGTGAATTGACCACCATTGTTTATTTATTTAATGCTTTGTAGGCAATGAGAAATCAAATCGGTCCAGTAGTTTTTTTTCTATTCAATACAAACAATAAAATCTTTCCTCTTTATAATATTAGTATAGATTACGGCGTTGGGTAGTCGTGTAAATGACACGAGGAAATAAGAAATAAAATTTTGGCGTTCTGGGTTAAAAATACGCGACGCCCAAGTTTAATATTTACATAAATGAATTGTTTACAGCTGGATTTCTTTACAACCGGCGATGATCCAGTCCAAGTGCTAGATGGAACAGACGGAGTGTTATTTGTGAGGAGAGCAGATGGAAGGGCGACGGGAGACGCTTTTGTTCTATTCTCTAAGGAGGACGACGCGCCCAAAGCTCTGGCACGACATAGGAAACTCATTGGAGCTCGGTATATTGAGCTGTTTAGGTCTACTACTGCGGAGGTTCAACAGGTATGTGTGGCATTTATAAATAAGTAATAACAAGAACAAAATTAAAAATTGGAAAGAACCCCCCCACAGATTGTCATGAAACATGGCTAAGAACACACGGTATAAAATTATCTATGACACAAAAAAAACTAAACGAAAAACGGTTCATCCGTTTGGAAGCTACGATACCACAGACAGATACATAGACAGACACGTTAAACTTATAACACCCCTCTCTTTTTGCGTCGGGGGTTAAAAGGGACTTACCCTTACTTACTTACGGAGGAATACCCTTTTGAAAACACGGCGGGCAAGTAAGAAAAGAAGAAGAAAGAAAAAAAATATTTGACCCATAATAATAACACGACACATTACGACAATACTAATAAATTGAGGCACCATTTTTTCACATCATCCTACCGATGTGAAAAATGGTGCCTCAATTTGTATAACCAAATGGTACTCCAATAATGCACGGGAATTCCTGGTTGAGTACCAAGAAACGATTATTGAAAATTCATACCTTAACCGCTATGGCTTATTCCACTAATGAACAAAAAGTTCACTTTTCTCCGTTGACGGGGATTGTCAACGGGGAAAAGTGAACTTTTTGTTCATTATTCCCTCTCCAGATGCTTTCGTAAAATTCTCCGTAGAACAGTTTACAGTAAATATTTCTGTATATCTGTAAAACGACGCAACCAAAGCTCTGGCTCGGCATAAGAAGCTCTTTGTAGCTCGGTCTATCGAATTGTTTAGGTCTACCACTGCTGAGGTACATCGGGTATGTATTTAAGAATCTTTTAAGTATTATGTTGTAACTTTTTAAAATAATGGCGATTATGCACGACAATAACAAGAGATGGCACTAAAATTCCTTAAACCATACGGTAGTATTAACTAGTTCACGAGAATTCCGTATAAAAACGCAGATGAGCACTAGATATGAAAAAAAATCGCCCTCGTTCATATTTACCCCATTTTACCTTTTTATTGCCTGGGTAGGTTACATAGCGGTTTATTTTTCAAAAATCTTTTTACGAAAATGGGAACACACTTCTCTTTTTAAAACCTTCACTACAATTTTATTTAAAATCTTCAATAAAATTTTAAACTCAAATGAACTAAGAAATTAAATAACATCGCAAAAATTTACGACTTCGGCGGGACATGAACCCGCATCCTTCCGTTCAAGTCCCGCCGAAGTCGTAAATTTTTGCGATGTTATTTAATTTCTTAGAAATTTGCCAGTGTGAGGCTTACGCACTATAAAAACAAAAAAAACTTCAAATGAACTATTTCATAGAATGCATAGTTTTGCAAAATGTGCAATAAACAGTAGATTTGGTATTGAAATAACAAAATAACAGCTGTCGCGTAACTAGAATGTTATCGCAGCCATAAAACGAATTTATTCAACGTTGGTTTCTGTATTTTCCCTTTTTCTACGCTTGGGTACCTATGCAAGCATTATGCAAGGTAATAAGTAATTTTATCGTGCCCATAGCCTGCCAAAGTAGCGTAGAAATTGTTTTTTAGTTTGATATTTTATAGTCCTCACTTGCCTGGAAAAAATAATGACACCTATTGAAAAAAAAGGAGTTTATAATTTCGTAAGCTGCAAAAGCTACAACATCATTCACTACCCACCACGAGGGGCAGCGGGGGGATATGTGAGTCGTGGGCCATGTAAGGGAACGTATGGGTGACTTAGTATGGGTATTCTAGCTAGGTGACCCATTTTTTTAATTATTTTACATATGCAGCTCTGGACGTAACTTCATATCGGTTCCTAGTGGTTAGTGTCTTTTAATGTTGTCTGTGTATGTTTTGAAATGTCACGATATATAGACTGTGTATGTTTTAAGACACAAAGTCGTCAATAAAGTCTTGTGTTAGTGACGACTTTTTGTCTTACCCTTTTTTCATCTTGCCCCCACCTACCCTACTACTAAATAAATTCCAGATTTTATTTAGGTATCTATTACTTTATTTATATGTATAATAATGCACTGGCATAGTCTGAGAATGACGACAGTAAGTTTATAGGTAGGTAAAGGTTATCAATATAATATTAAATCCGAAGCTTGGAAGCCATAAAAACTTATCATTCAGTTAATTAATAATTGATTAATTTAGCACTGAAAATAGTGATTTAAAATTGTTGTTTGTCTTTTTATGTTCCAAGCATTCTAAATGGACGAGGTAAGAAAATATTTTCAGGAGAATATTTAAACTTTGGTCGCCTGGAAGGAATCGTGCAATTTAAGCGATAGGGCTGCCAATTCCATTACTTTTCATTCTATAGGATTAATCTTAGTTAACAAACTGTTTTTTAAGGTTTTGAAATAAAGAATTACCCATCTACATAATTAATACCTAACAACTAGGAAGTCTTTTCTCTGAAGTTTTAAAAAAAATGTTGCTAACCATTCATAGACAATATAATTACTTTTTCTGCTCTGTGCACATTATTTTCTTAAGGATTGTACTGTTCAATTGTTCTCAATTTAAATTCAGAACAATATTGCATTCGCAACAATAATGAACTTGATTGTAATTTTAAACGTCGATTGTTTTCTGGATTCAAAATTGATTCTCTATCGATAAGTCCGATAAAAATTCTATAATCATAAGGCCCTGAAAACTAAATCTTCAAAAAGGAGGTTTTTCACAACTGAGTTCACATTGATTTCTGACTTTTATTGACCAATGCTTAGAGGAAAACTCGCTCTTCTAACACTGACTTCGTTTTTTTTATTTACCCTTAGCTTAAGTTCAAAGTCGATATAAGATATCCTTAATAATTTATTGATTGATCTGTCTCTCTGTCCTGTAATCTGTCTTACTAATTAATTAATAATTAATTGAATAATTTTATAATAACCTCATCATTAATTGTATAATTACCACATCATTTTGTCTAGTTAAATAATAATGCGCACAGATCTTCATTTTTAATCCAACGATCCTATCCATTCACGGTTGTCTGGTGGAGATCGGTCTTAAGCGACAAGACCGCCAATTGTCACATATTTCGTAATTTTTATTGTTTATTTTGTTTGTAAATTATCTTCATATGCAATAAAGAATTTTCTATCTATCTATAATTCCAGGTCCTAAACCGGTCTCTCGAAACGCGGACGAGTCAGAACAGCACCCCTGCCGCCGCGCCAGCACCCGCCGAGGGGTTATTACCCGTCGCGTTGGTACCCCAACACGTGATCACCTCGGGGACCGCCAAGGACTGCGTGAGACTGCGCGGGCTGCCGTACGAGGCTCAGGTGAGGGGGTCTCACAATGTTCGTACCAAAATTTGAGGAGGAGCTCCTTATTTCGATCATCGACCCGAGGCGAAATCAAAATAGCGTTTTATAGATCCGTCAGAATCGAATTCGAATGAATTAAAATACCCCAGCTGGTTTGTAATTCTACGTCATCGGAGGATATGGCGGTTCTCAAACTTTTAAGTTTGGGGAAAAAGTAGATCTATTAATTAGCCAAACTCGACGTAGAATGTTTGTTAACAAACCGCCCATAACCTCATATTCACTGTGTTGCCGCGTCTTTATACCTATACGCAATTTACATTACTTGTCGATTTGAGATTCTTCTATATTTTATATATTGCTTACGATTATATCTGAAACTCGACGCCAATTGAGTGAGTTTTTATTTGTGTCATAGTTGGTTTACAAACATTCTATACATTGAGTTTGTCTGTTGAATATTAGATCTATTTTTTTTTTCCAAACTAAAAAGTTTGAGAACCGCCGCTTATCCGCCGAGTGATGTCGACACGTCACGTGGGTGACGTAAAAATGTCACCCACGTGACCGTGATGTCTCGGAATGCTATACCTGGCGAAGTATGTTATCATACCATGATTTGTACAATCTGCAGACCTGTTCAGGGTGTTCTGGGTCTTTTCTATTTATTATAAAAAATATCTATTTAAGTAGTAATAATGTAAGTACCTACATCATTTGTCAAGTACCTATAACATAAGCTCAGCTTAGCTTGGGGCTAGATGATGCTGTGTTAATTGTTCAGCATTATTTATTTTACTTATTAATAAGGCAGAAGTCTCAACAGTATCTCTTACCAGTGGCATAGTTTTCATCACCTTGGGTCACGAAACCCTAATCTACTCAGAGGCCGTCTGGTCCAAAAGAACTCACTGTTACCTGTTAAGGTTTCCATACAATACCTGTAGCGATTGAGTGTTAGCTTATGACTCCGCGATAAAAGTGAAACTTTATACCCGGAAACTTTAAATGTCTAAAGTAGGTATCCGACTGGAGTCGAGGTCTTACAGGTATTCGATTAAGCGTAACCGACCCGAGCGTGACGCTAGAGTTTCATTCCTTCATTGTTCAGAAAAAAAGCGCTTAAGAAGTCTACACTTCTATAAACCCTAGAACTGGCTACAGCAAGTCACACTATCACACTAATATTATAAATGCGAAAGTTTGGATGTATGTATAGATGGATGTTTGTTACATCTTTACGCCAAAACTACTGAACAGATCGGGCTGAAATTTTGCATACAGGTAATTCTAATCCTGGAATCAAACATAGGCTACTTTTTATCCCTTAAAGTCACCCATAAATCAGTTCCCATTTTAAACGTTTATAGAAACAACGCCTGCGAAGCCGCGGATATAAACTATAAAACTATTAAAATAACTTGAAAAATCGACAAAATAATCTGCTCCTTGCAGGTGGAACACATCCTGACATTCCTGGACGAATTCGCAAAGAACATAGTGGTGCAAGGAGTCCACATGGTTTACAACGCCCAAGGCCACCCTAGCGGCGAGGCGTTTATACAGATGGACAGTGAAGCTAGCGCCTTTCTGTGCGCGCAGCAGAAACACCACAGATATATGACGTTTGGGAAGAAGCAAAGATATATTGAGGTAAGATTATGTGCCGGTATTTGTTAGTAAGTTGGTATCGAGAAGATATATTCCCAACCACCCCGTTGACTTCCCCATCAATGAGGTGGTTCGGGAAAAAAAATCCCATCCACCCCCTTACTCAATTCAATGGGGAGTCCCCATTGACTTGAACATGTGGACTATGTCCCCATTGGGGACATAGTGGTCCAAGGAGTCCACATGGTGTACAACGCACAGGGCCACTGTGGCGGCAAGGCGTTTATACAGATGGACAGTGAGGCCAGCGCCTTTTTGTGCGCGCAGCAAAATAACCGAAATAAAGCAGATATAATTGCGGCAAGTTTTTTAGATTTATTAAAAAAAAATACGATTAGAATTTAACACAGATTGATACGGTTTTGTTTGTCGACGGTTCCCCATTTCTAAGGCGCTCTGTACCATTTTTTCTCGACGTTGTGCTGTTGTCGTTTTGGTAAGTTGGTACAAACCAGTCGGAATCAGAAGGTTCGAAAACATAGTGGTCCAAGGACTCTACATGGTTTACAACGCCCAGGGCCACCCTAGCAGTGAAGCGTTCATACAGATGGACAGTGAGGGCAACGCCTTTCTATGCGCGTAGCAGAAATATTGTCATTTCGCTGCCCCCTAGCGACCTCAATGCTGCAAACTTCACAATATCCTCATTCACTTTCAGGTGTTCCAATGTTCCGGCGAAGACATGAACCTCGTGCTAACCGGCGGCGTGACCCCCGCAACATCTCCAAAGGTTCTTTCCCCCGGTACGTTGATGTCCCCCCCACCCCAGGCGCCCGCGCCGCGACTACTCGCCCAGCACATAGCCCACCAGAGCCTACTGGCTAGACAACACGAGAACCTTCTCCTAGCTTCTTTACGACCTCCCATGCTCCCAATGATGCCAACTTATACCTCCCTACGCGCGCCGTCCCCTCAATACACTGTACCGCTACAGGTGTTGCCAACTAAACGGAGTTACGAACGCGCGTTTACACCGGAAGCGTCGCCCGCGAAGCGTCAGTATATACCGCAGATGCAGGTCCCGCCGTCGCTTCCGATGCTTTCGTATGGAACGTCAGCGCCGATATTTTCGTACGCGAATTCGAGCCCTATGCTGTCGACTTACGCGAGTAGTTATTCGTTGGCGGGTGGAATGCCTACTGGGTTGCCAGCGGGGTATGGAACGCTTTCGGCGGCTATGCCGGGTTCTATGGCGTCTATGGGAAGTCCTTTCCCATTGTCTATGTTCCCAACTTATCCATACTACCCGGGCGTTTAGAAATTAAAGAAACTATTCGCATAAAAAAATTGTTTGGTTAAAAATAACAATATTGATTTTCTCGATTTTTTTATTTAACGTGATTTAAGAAAATGTGCGTTAAATCAAGATTAAACCACTACTAGATCATTATAAAAATATCGATATTTTTGCTAAAACATCGTAAAAATTTAAAAAAATGATGACATCGTTGAATGAGTTAAGTAAAGCTAAACTATTGTTAAATGAAGTTTGACAGTAACGTATCGCAGTTATAATAATAGGTACACAGGTACACAATGGACAGGTAGGTATTTGTAAACATTTTAACAACAGTAGAAGCGCTACTGCCAGTAAAGTACCTGTCAAAATAGCTTGCGAAACTTAATGATTAATAATTATAACAACAAAATTATGGAAAATAAACAATTTAGTAAATGTAGGTCAAACTCTAGGTTATATAACCTGCAAATCGGCAGCTAGAAAACAGGGTAAAAATATGACAATAAGCTCAAAAGCAAAAAAGCTACGTTGTGCCTTCTATAAACTTTAAATAGGTAGCTTAAGTAGGTAAGGTACCTACTTTTATATTCCATTTATGAATTTACTTACAAACAAATATGTTTTATTATAAATCACTTTTTAGTTTAAAAATCACTTTTTGAATTAAAGTATCACTTTAAGATTTATATAGAAATACTTTTTATGATGATTTTTGAAATCTTTGTTTATTAGATATTGTTATAAAAATGGCATCTATTTAGCAGCTTCCGGTCGAAAAGGATAACAAAAATTAAACTTATTGTTGAATTTATTGACTTAAATCGTTGTTACTCTCATATATTTCTAAATACATAAGTACGTTTTAGTGAACGAGTGGTTGTTAAATTGTTAAGATAGGTTTTATGATTTTTACGTTGTGATTTTTAATCATAGACATTCCATGTTAAAAGACAATGATTTCCATTATTTTGCCGATTCCGAAGGCTGATTTACAAAACGGTAACAGTACCTACAGTACTTTGTCAGTTTATCTAGGTTGTTCAGTACAATGCACTTATTGCTGGTAGATATATTGTACACTTAAAGCGTGTTGTTTTTTTGCGTTATTGCACTTTATGAATTAATTAGGTTAGTTTTTTTCAAGTTGGCAACTTTTTCCCTCCCCTTTTCCCTCCTGCCTGACCCTGAAATCTGGTAACGATAGTCGCCTAACAAACACATATCCACTAAGCTTAACGTCATCGATATTATTATCAACCTCACACCACATACTGTAGTTGTCTTCTATACTTAATATTAATGTACAATTTATAAAATATATTACCGATAAAATGTGAAACCTTAGCTCAAAACGTGTTTGTACTTAATTTTGACGATATTTTATTGGAAATATATTTTTAAAATTGGATGACCAGTTTATGCATAAGTAAAATAAGTTTAATTTCATTTGTTTATGGTGTTGTCATCGTCTCAATATTTCACAACTAGGTTTATGGGGCTTCAGTCACAAAAACACGGTGTTATGGCTAATCTTTGTTCTGTCATTCTGAATATTATTTTAACTGTTCTCGGTGTAATATTATGTTGAAATCAGGTTTGAGATATACATGGCAATACTTGAGTTTGGAAAATAGTGTATAGCGTTTTATAAATTTGACATTTTTTACAAAATACTTTTAGAAAATAAACAGATTTGAAGCTTTGTTGACACGAACATAAATAAATTCCTTTCTTAAAAATTTCTACGAATTTCCACTGCTTAAGTATTGCTTTGAACAATTTATTTTAGCTTTGTTCCAATTATAATGCCACAAACTTTATTTCAGATTCATTTAAATGCTAACATTTTCAATAAGTTTTTCCAAATCAAACTATGTTTAAATGTAATTGGGGCAAAGAGTAAGCAATTTTCTCCTTTATGTTCTCAAAGAATGGAAGATAAAATTGCTTTTCAACCGTTTTACTTATTTATATTGTTCCTTTCAATAAATAATTGTAACTTGTTGTATCCGAACGGGATTGTGTTCTGGAAAATTGCATGACTCAGCGGGTAATCGGTAAGTGCACAAGAATTTAGAACTCTTTGACTCGTGATTTGAATATCACTTTTGACGTAATATTTTTGATTTTACAATTGTAACAATATAAAAGTATTTATAGAAAACTACCGTAAATAGCATGTGCTTTATCGAAGGAATTGTTGCATGAACTTTTTCGCTTGGTAAAATAGCGTTTTCCATAGCACAGACGCGCCCGGATACAGTTTTTTTACTACTGTCCGGAATCTGACAGCTAAAAACTTCACTTTTGCACTTATCTAAACGTAACATCATTGCTTTGATAAAAAAATACTTATCACTAAACGATTTCTATGATTCTGAATTCCCATATCTATTCGGACAGTAGTTGTTTAGGGTTGTATCTACACTTGTCGAATAATGTTTTTAATATATTACACTTTGTCTAAACCACTATGACATAGGTTTACTCCAGTCAAAAGCCTACCATGTTGACTAATGTATCGTTATAATTTGTATGACAAGCAAGTACCTACTAACAAAATAGGTAAGTAATACATTTTTTTGTTGTTTTCCTTATTGTTACATAGGCAATAGGGAAAATTTTACTTTTAAATAATTAGCTTGACGCTACTCTAGTTTAACACGGAGGCTCTGCTCATAGCTTTCTTTTTTCTGCTGTTGACTTTTTATTTAGCTATCTTTAAGCTTTTTATCAATGTCTCAAATCTTACTGGCATATAAATAATGGTAAAATAGAACAATAACAGTCAAAAATGGAAAAAATGTGCTTGATTTTATTGAAACATCAGCACTTTTAGTGGGGATGTGGTGTGAGGGTTTAAAATATTTTAAGCATTATTTCGGGGTCACAATAATATTGTTTTAATTTTAGGGTACTATTATTGGATACCTTTGTTTTTTCAACACTTAGAACGTTATGTTGAGACTTTTAATCATTTACTTTGATAAGGATATGAACTGTTAATTTTTTCACTAGATTTACAGTTATATTAGTAATTATACTTACTTAAAATAAAACGGTAATTTTCGTGTTAGTATAACATCGAGAGTTTTATATGGTCCATGGTTGTGCTATTGTATCTTTTTATATATTTGTAGAATATTTTAGATACTTGTGAAGGAGGGTGTACTAACTAATGCTTATCTCTACTGTATTGTCCGGATGTGTACTAACTCTATCATATTACATACATCTCTATGGGTGGTTGGGAACGGTATGTTGTATGTATGCGCGGTAAGTTTTTTGAATTAGTTATATGTATACGTATTTAAAATTGGATTAAAACAGCACAGGTTGTTTGAGATTTATAACAAATTTTAAATTAAGTAATAAAAAAACAGACTATGGAAAACGTCCTCGAGAAACCAACATCCAGGTATCAAAATTTGCAAGTTATGTCTAGGTGCATACGTCATTTAACGCTCGCAGTTTATAGATTATTGAACATGGCTCCAACGTTGACTTTCAACTCCTAATTAGATGCTATTTTCGTATACGGACCATTATGGAGATTAAAGTAGTTCTTTATTAGAAATTTGCAATAGAATATCATTTACTCATTATTAGTATAATTTCCTTCACAATGTAATAGATACCTAGCACAATCATTCCTCCTCCTAACAGCTTTTAACATAAGTCTCGTTAAATGTATGGGAATTGTATAAACTCATGACAAAGTGACGTCAAGTGGTACTTCAGCACTTAGCTTCGACTTAACAATGGTAGGGGCCACCACGAAAGTAATTCAAGATCCACACTCTTTATGAAGACCTTTATCATATTTGAGGTATAGTTTTTGGTTTAACTACTCCTTAGATATCACTGGGTATCACTTTTTTCGTTACATAATTATTTTAGGCTCCACTTTTTTGTTAAATGTTTTTCACTTTTTATCTAACTTTACCTACTGCTAAAGGTGAAATATTTCAGGTAAATTTGAAATACATTCAGTTTTAATCTTGATTTGCTTTCGTTTGAATCAAATTGGCCCAGGCCGTAGGTTCTACATATTTCCGCTTTAAATGCATGGAAACTACAGGTGAAAGATAAAGTCTTATGGGACAGCTTAGTGTGTTGTAGACGGAACCAGATTTTTGTGCTTAATGACCGATCATGGGTGAAGTCTAAGGCCTATGGTGTTTGTTAGTGTCACCAACAATAACAACGTAAGTACCTATCTTCATTGTTGTGGGGTCACATAAATAAGGCTCTTCTTATTCTTGAATTTATCGCATTTTATTACCAACTGTTGCGCCTTCAACTCTACAGTTTAAGAAGTTTTTCACAAACACTATTTCGTTTCTTATCTCATGCAATATTTAACATTTTTTTACCTCTGTAGGCTTCATATTGTACGATGCTTTTTTTCAAGAATGATATTTTTAGATTACTTTAGCTATAAGAGAAACAATTCGGAAAAAAAAATATAAAAGCTTTTGAGGGCGCAACAACCGGTGCTAAAGTACTAGGGTTACTAGGCGAGCATAAGTTTGCTAGAGTCCGCAGCTTGGTGTTGGCGGCAGCGGCGACGTGTGTAACAGAGTATTGGTGTAAATGCACTGCTTTGGTGGACTGTTAATGCGTTCTGAGGCCCTGGTGAGTGTTCATCTTGTTTTTAATATTACACGGTGCTATAAGGCATGGGTATTATTTATTTATTTATGGAGGAAACCTACCTTTATCTTGTCACCCGAAAACTCATAAATTTAAGCAAAATTTATGATTTATGGTTACACTAGCTACTGCAAAATAAAAAAAAAAATCGTTTGTTATTAAGAGATAATAATTCATAATTTATTATCTCTTAAATCATTAAAATCTTGAAATGGTTTGAATAAATAATTAGTAGTAAAGGATCCCATGCCTTATAATTCCTCTTACATTTTTGTGAACGTCTCTTTCCTCTCGTATGTAATTAAGTGACAACATTGCACAATGTTCAGCTTCCCTATCACTACTTGAAGCTAGCTAGCATTTTAATTGAAAATAATGGGTAGTATTACTAAATACCATGTTTCTAAAACATGCTAGAATGCATGACTTTGGACATTATGGGTTGAGAAACTGACACCCTGTTTATTTTTATTTTACCTATGTAGGGAGTTCTATCACAGCTGGAATAATATCATGATTAATTCTCATGACGAATTCATTTTCGGGGGAAATGGGTATGTAATTATAATAAATTATTTAGGTTTATGGGACCGAAACACTGACTTGCGGAGGGATAATATTCATAAAATCAAATAGTGTGACTAACAAAATGCATGAAACGAATAAACTATTTGCAAATTAAGATAAAAATTTGGGCTTATTATTAAATGAAAATATGAATCCATTCCCCAAATCTATAATTTTCTCACGAATTGACTATACAACGCTGTTTGATAATTGAATTAAACTGAGCTATGTTCTCTTTGATACAAAAATATACTAATTTACACTTAAGTAGGTATTGCACTTACCTAGTTTTAACTTCTAGCAATAATATTTGCGGCATGGTGTTTATTTTGATATTCTAACATATTTTTAACCTCTAGGTCCCCTTACCTATTACTACCCCGCCATGGGACCGACCTTGCCGCCTCCACTCGTGTACTGGGGATATCCGACCCCGCCTGTGTCGCCGGCACACTACTACCACCCTCAGCATCACCCACAGACTATCGTAAGTTTTTACTTTATTGACACATTGGTGCAAAAATGTTGCCGTTTTAATTGTAAAAAAGGGACTACAATATATTTAGGCTAACTCTAGCCTAAAAATATTGTTTAGGTTTTTTAATTGATTATGTTGGAACAGAGATGACGGCTGATAACGGGGAGTCGAATAAAAATAAATGTTGTTCGCCACAATTTGATTGATGACACACTTCGCTTTGACTTGCGAATTAAGTTTGCGAAGCTACCAACCGTTGAACGGTTGGTAGCTTCGCAAACTTAATTCAATCGTTACTCAAAAATATCAACAATTACGTCGCCTGTAGGTATCACTTTTTCTGTTAAGATTGTATGCAGGTTTCACTTTATTGGTTAAATAAAAGTTATCACTTTAGCTTACCTTAGCGAAAGTTTTTTTAAATATTTTAGGATATTTGTTGGCATATCCTGTTATTAATGGTTACAATCTAGTTTGGTTGAGTAATTTTGTCATTTAATGCAAATTACTTACCTAATCCATCTCTCTCCATTTTCCACAGATGCCAGAAGTAATGTCTGTGAACGGTGGGTCTCCTCTGCCGATTCCACCACCAGCGGCGTGTCCTGAATGGCCGATATTTATGGTCAACTAGCGCCAAACAATCTATCCAACATAAATTAACAGTTGTATATTTTAGTCCCATTTAATGATGTCGGTAGACAAAAAGACACAAATTCCAAAACTAAAATAAAATGCCTGCCTTTTGTTCACTTTTGACACGTTCTTTAAAAGAATAGTAAGGATGATGAAGAATAAAATAAATTGTTATTATCCGGGCATAATAGGTAGCTATTTTTCATAGAACTAGGTAGATAAGTACCTAAAAGTCAAAAGCTACCCCACAATAACTTACTGTGTACTTATTATTTAGTTCTTCTCTCTATAAACAAGCCAAACTTGATGTAGAATGTAAACAAACCGCCCATATTTAACCTAAAATTCACTCTGTTACCGCGTGTTTTTATACGCAATTTACAATACCTACTTATCGATTTGAGATCCTTCCTTCAATAAATATTGCTTACGAGTATAATTGAAACTCGACGGTTCGGTTCACTTACAAACATTCTATATCGCGTTTGGCTGATGTTCTTAAATTTATTGTACATTATGTTATGTACATTGTACGTGCTCCAACTACCTTGACTTCAAATCGCAGTTAGATTCGATTTGATGGGTAGATAACCTAACCTAGTGTAAATTTATGAAATGATCATCACTACAAAAAATACTAACAATGTATTTACATCTCAGATATTGTATTAGAGTAGAAAATTAAGATCCTAAATTTTGATATTGATGTTAAGTTTAAATATTTTTCTTAATTTATTTTAACCTTAAAAAATTAAATTATGTTCAGGATTTTCATGGAGGAAGAACCTAGTAGTTTCATTTTCTTTTTTATTTAAAATTCTATAAAAAGTTATTGAACGCATTCACTGCGCCGTTAGAGGCGTCTTGGGCCAAGAAAATGTAAAAGATTTAATAGATAAGTGTAAAAAACATCACTATTTTAATAATTTATGACTTGTTCATTTAAGATTTAATAATATTTTATTTTAATCGATGATCTAATACTGTTAATATGTAATTTTCTTATGTTGATTTCTATTATAAAGGTCTTACTTCTATTTTCATATTCCTTCTTACTTCGAATTTACTATCTTTATTCTCAGAAAATATACCTACCTATAAGTTACTTAGTATAACAAAGTGCTTGAATCTTCAAGTGTGCTCGACAATATTTCCTATGAACACAACGAACACAATTTACAGTGATAAAAGGTGCTGTTGTTGAATTTTTGTAGTTGAACCAAATATATTAGAGTATTTTGCTTTTTAGGTGTAGTTTCATCGAAGCTCAATTAGTTTTACTAAACATAGCATATTATCCTATAGGTGTAAAATATTACTAGGTACAGTCAGACATTTTGTTTAAGCTCCGATACACATTTTTTAAGATAAAATACCGAGCTTAAATAAACTCTGTCCGACTGTACAAAACACAAGTAGATAATAACATGCCATAATGTAAGTTATATCATTTTCACACTAAGATGGAAAGTGACGTTGTTTAAAAAATAGGTTTTTTGTTATTTCTGCTTTAAACAAGTTAATACATACGAGTTGTGTGGTTTTACGCAAATTGTAAGCCATTTGCTGTAACCCACAAAACTACGAATTAATTTTCGTTTTGGAGTCCAGAGATTTATAAATCTAAAAGATTCGCGACTCGATAGACTCCAAAACGAAAAGATTCATAGCAAAACTTAAATATGTGCAAAACTTATCCGTTATCTAAATTACTTGTAGAACCTAAAAATAGTAAAAACCTGATTTTTTTACGCGATACTTACCTTCTGAACATTTATTACCTATGTATAACAATAAAAAAAACTTAAATCATAGCTCGTGCGTTAATTTGCCCATTAATTTAACTACAAATATGCTTAGCCTATTATATTGGTGTCCTAATAATAGATATTAACGTAATTTATAAAATTAAATTAAGTTTCTTGCCCTCATAAAATGGCCAGTAGCAATTTGACAATACGGCCTGATTTATAAGTTTTTTAATAATCAGAAAATCAGTTGTTTCTCAAAAAATGGAAGAGATACTAACAGATTTTTTTAACTAACAATATTATATAAACTTAAGGTTTCAGTTAAATACTTAAGGTGGTTCGAATGCTATTCAAACTGTGGCTTTTCACGAGATAACAAAATTTTAAAAACCAAATATCTAAAATTTATATATAGCACATATTCTACAATTTTATTGTTCGTGTAGCTCTAATAACAGTTATTCGATGACATGTTTCTGTATTGACTTGCCACTGATTGTTTGTATAAAACCACCGCTAGCGAGATCTACTTAGCATACTCCCGATGTGTGCGACACTGTTTGTATTGAATAAATAATAACATTCAAGTTAATTATCAATTTTCTAAATCATGACAAAAAAGTTTTGAAGCCCCTTGTATTACAGGAATATTAGCTATAAATTCATTGTCTTCATATTAGGTACCTATATTAGATAAAAATATAAGTACCCATATTATAGGTAGGTACCTAATATAATTTAAAATTAAAATAAATATTATACTATCAAATAAAATAGGTACCTACTTAAGCAATAAAATATTAAATTAAAATCTAGTAATATATTAGGTATCGATCTTATGCGACGATTTAAAGCGACAAAATCGAAATGTCTTCCAATATCCTAGATTCGTAAGAAAATGCGAAAGTTTAAGAAAACATATTTATCACGGAGGCGAGTCCGTGGACAAACTTTAAATAAATATTAAATTAAATTGTTGTTAAATAAATATAAATATAAAAAAACGTCACAAATCGATGTGATATGACGTGTTAATAAAAACTAGTAAGGTTTGATTTTATTTAAAGAAAATATTGTTTATGTGTATACCATTATAGTAGTGTGTTTGTGTTAAAAAGTCCAATATAATGTTGTTAAAAAGCATAATTATTAATTATTGATTTTTTGTTTTGCTTGATTTTTCTTAGTATAAAAATGTTAAAAATATTATGTAGTATTTTGATTTTGTTATGTATTAACCGAAGTTGTGTATTGAATACGTTAAAAGTTAAATACATGTTTAAAACCATGACATATTATAGTATCCTATAAACAAGGAAGATATCACAATATTTAAAATTATGTTTATATAACTATTATGAGTAGATATTTGTTTTGTTACTTTTTTACTTCAAATTCTATACTTATTATCTCACGTTAAAGTAGCTCTTAACTATCCAGTGATATTATTGTTTCAATGTTTTAAATGGACAGAATTGTGACACTTATTACGGAATTATTTTAATAATTCAATTAGTAACGTTGTAGGCGATTATAGCAAACGTCATGCGTAGGTATCCCCCTTTTTAAGTAAACGTGGAGCTACGTACTTAAAAATGACGCTTACTATACTTTACTAACACACTTTTCTGTCTAATTAATAGTTTTTTTATTTCATAGGCATGTAGTAATATTCTGTAAGTACCTACTTACATAGATGTAGCGTAGAGCGTGCAATTTTAGCGTTAGAATTTAGATGTTCACGCCAAAATAAAATAGATAATGGCATACAAATTTAGTGAATGTTCCGATTAATAAATACAATTAGTAGAAAACTCGTCTTTTATTTCTAGAATAAGTTATTGAGAGTTTTAGGCGCTGAGGCCGGCAATTCAACTCAAAGTTCAACGAGTTGAACTAATTACATGAATATACTTAAAACTATGTTTGTTAAAAAAAAATCTTTAATAATTAAATACTGGTGCTTCACGCCTAACACTATTTAGTACCTAACATAACATAACAGACATGAGAAAACCGCTTACTTTAAGTATTTTAAGGCTATATCTAAATAAGAAGACACTATAGAGACGTCTACTCCAATATGTCCAACTATCTGTACAACCAGTTAAACATATAAAAACTTTTAAATCCATCATGGTTATTAACACTAAAGTCATAAATAACGGGATATTTACCATCATTTGAGTTTTGAGTTTTCCAATATTTCGGCACAGTTTCATGCGCCATGATCACGGAACAACTGACGGCACTGCGAGTGAGTTGTTATTGGCAGATATAGCGATCCACCCTCATTTTTTGTCTTTTGCTACGAACGTTACTGCTACCACCGGTTTCATTATCGAACGCAACTCGATCACGACACACAACACTGACGGTATATACAGTTAAACATATTGTTTATCTGTCCTCCAATGTTTTCAACTTAAAAAATAGTTGGCTACCTGTATGTAGTTGTTTGCTGTCTGCAGTTTGATCAATTGTTTCAATTGTAAATACTAGTTCTAATTTATTTGTATAAATAAATAAATGTTTCATGAATAAAAATATTGTGATTGAACTTATTGCAATTTTCAGTCCTAGTAAATCAACCATTTTTTGAAGTTAAAAAATTGGAGGACAGTTAATATGTTCAACTGGTTGTACATAGTTGAACATATTGGAGTAGACGCATAGACGTAGATACACTGCAACCAGGCTTGTCAGGGTCTGATCTTGTGTAATCAAGGCAAAATAAATCACAACAACATCACAATCCTAATAGCAGTCCACAAGTGGACCTAGGCTTCTAACAAATCACATAACACGCGTTCTTTCCTTACCACCGAAGATTTATTTCTAGATTTTAAATTAGAAAAGACACGGAAAGGGAGTTAAAAAAAGACAAGTATACATCATTTCGATTTATTCTTACGTCACCACAAATAGTATGACACATTTACAGGATGGAAATCTTAAATTTAAGATATAACTAAGAAAATTCATTGAATACAGACGCTCTTAGATGCTTTTATGATTATTGTAACTTACACAGGTTAACTAACACACTTTTTACGAGATGAACTATCGTAGAAATCTTTTGTGCGCTCATTCGTTTGAGGAATATAAGTTCGCGCAGGTTTTGTGGACACCTATCTTTTGGTCAAGCCATCTAGTTGTATTCAACAATTTTAGGCAGACTTTATAAACTGATCAGCTGAGAGATTAGTGACTTTTCAGTCCAAATAATGCTCCTGTTAACCATATTTGAACCATGTCACACCCTACATTACTTTTGTAGATTGAAATGAAATTGTATGATAAAACTAGACAGATTGTTAAGTATAGAAAATAAACAAGACGCATTTAAACAACTTTCTGAAGATCAGCTAACCATCTAAGAGCATCCAGAAATATACAAAAGTTCGGAGCAGGCATGACTCTCGTGATTATTTATACATTATGATCGCCAAGTCACACACATGATAGAATACAAAAATATAAATACAGCATTTGGATTAGTTTGCATTGGTCGATCGAAAAGTGAATTTAAAGAAGCAACGTAGCGGAATAATGCAATTATAAAATGGAATTGAAAATGAGGTTATCTTGCAAACTGTCCTGCTCAGTTCGAATCTTATCTGAGCGAGACAGCATGAAAGATGACGTGATTTTCAACCCTGTTCTTTAATTACGCTGGTTAAACGTTTACTTTACCGTACGTAAAATATATAAACTTTTATTGAACAAAACATTTACTCCGAATAAATCTACCAAAGTGGAAAAAGCAATATACAAGGGAGCACTTTACTACATCGCTCAAAATGCAGTGTCCTTTTGACTTCCAAATACAGTATCACTTCAACACCAATGCAAACTTACCCACAGAAGTTTGGCAGGAATTGATCGATAGGTATCATTAAAGCAAGTCCATCGGGTTCTAAGAGTAGACTTAAAAAATTAAAAAAGCATTCGAAAATCATGTAAACCTCTCTACCCATCACAACCACCTAGTATGATCACAGCTTTACTTACAATGTTGCGCCACCTTGAGTCTTACCAGAAGCGAATAAGAGGTTAAAAATAAGAAATAAACGGTTTAATTTTTCATGAACAAGCCCGTTCAAGTTAAATGAACGGGGACAAAATAAATCTTTACAGAATATATTTTTATGACGAAATATCGTCTATATCAAATTGGAACCTTACAAAAGTAAGAAAAAAATCATTACAACTAACATAATTTAGGTTATATATAACCATTGAACTGAAATAACTATGAATTCGTCCATATTTTTGCAATAACAGGGAAAAATAAAACCTATTTCACTTCTGGTAAAACACTCACACTTTTCCAGTAAATATTATAAAAAAATGGATTTAAGTTAGTGACTGTTCTCTTTCAGTACATTTTGATCACTAAACAACGCAATTTTAAAATAAACAGTCAAGATAACGCAGTTGCATGATCACTTTAAATCTTTAGAATTTAGATAATTCTTAGGGCGTATAAAAAATCACTCAGTGTTTTTGGAGCTAGTAGCTTAGTATTTGTAGACCTTTTTAAGGTGTACAAGTACACCTTAAAAAGGTCTACAAAAAAGTCCGTAGCATCATTGCACCCGTGCGAAGCCGGGGCGGGTCGCTAGTTATACATAAAAGTTTGTTCAGATGTTTGTTTCTCTTTCACAAACGACACAACGAAACAAAACGAAGAAAATGATCAAACAATTGAGCGGAAATATTAAAACTAAAATTCAACTAGCTTCAGCCCGCGGCTTCGCACGCTCTTTTTAAGTACCCTATGTCCGTTCCTGGGATACCGTTAACCACTCTGCCAAATTTCACTAAGATTCATTCAGCCGTTGAGACGTGAAAAGTTAACATGCAGACATACTATAGACAGTTCCATTCGAATTTATAATATTATAGTATGGACATTTGGAATATTACCTTTTAATTTTAAAGTGATCATGTAACTCGAAAAAAGTCCAACAAGGATAGAAAAACTGGAAGATTCAAGCTTAACCTGACAATGATCTGGAATGCGTCTCATGTCAATGAGCGAATTTAGAATACGTTGAGCTATTTCCATACAAACAAAAATAACATACAAACATCGTTTGGCTACTTTTTCACGTTCTCAACTACCTTCATTCGCCAAAGGCTCGCGCGGAAACGTTTATGTATACAATGGTGTCAATTCAGCTGTCGCCAAAACTAAACTAAACTAATTTTAAAGCACTAAAAGTATTGCCGTCCCCATCATAACGATTGAAATCAAAAGGATGCATAATTTTAAGTGCTTTCGAATTAGTTTAGTTTAGTTTTAGCGATATCTGAATTGACACCATTGAGGTATTTTTTAAAGAAAATAATTGGGTAAAAAAATCTGCAGACGCTATGACTACATAGCGCTCTCTTTTGAGTCTGTAGTTTTTCGGGAGATTTTAGAGTCTCCATTTTCGACAGACCCAAATGATTTCATATTCTGTCAAAAATGGCGACCCTGCATAGATTGAGATAGCATCGCAATGACTTCTATTCTTCCGCGAAAGATCCGCGCCGTTTATTGAGTTCTAATATAAATAGAGGTTTTTCTATTATGGAGTCTCATTGATGTGATGAGCCATTATACCCGACAAATTCCTTAGCTATTTGTTTTTTTCTCCATCAATAGTTGTTTAGATTCTTATAGGCTCTTATCATATTTACATCTAGGTAATGCTCCGCGCTGTACCACTGTTATGCCAATAAATGCATTTATATCTCGAAACAGTCAACGTTTAGCTTTATCAAACAATAATAAAACAAGTAATTGTGCATTTTTCTGTAACTTTAGAAATAGATACAACTTTGCCTTATTCTGCAAAACTAATCGCTTCAGTATGACAATTGTATCATCACAGAATGACACATTTAGGTACTTCTCCTTCGATGCAAGAAACCACAGATGGACGCACGTCAAAAGTGTCAAGGTTGAAACCATTCATCCATCTCTCCGTGCAACCAGCACCGCATGCACTATCTAGAGTTTATTTCATCTAAGGATTCTACGTGATGATTCTGGGACGATACCATTATCATAGTAAAGTGACGGTTAGCAGAATTGTTCCCCTGAATTAATGTGTGTGAAGGATGTAAATTAAGTTTACATGAAAATAGCTCACGTAACTAAAAGACATTGGATTAGTAACAAAAATAAAAAGCTTAATACAATATTAATGTTTTTTTACAATGTCACACATTGCGTAGACCGTGATTATTAGACCTAATGTACTTATTTAGATATTTAAACATGTTTTAATTACAAATAGTACGGTGATTTAGCAAAATTGATTTTGAGACATTTTTTTACTAAAAATCTCCCGATATTTTTCGAGTGGCTCCATCTAGTTTAGATTTGTATGACTATGAAAATCTATACAACACTATTCTCTTTCAGTTTTAAAAATTAGTTTGTTTGAATAAGTGAATTTTGCTAAACCACCGTAATGGTATACAGAAGATGTTACCTAAATGCAATTCAAGCAAAGTGAAGTAAGGAGCAGTCTGTTTGATCATTTAGAACACTCATGAACATTTATTTAGAACACTCATAAAATAACTTTAGCAGTGGTTACCGTGTGAATAGGTCCTCCTTTTGACTTTTTCATAAGGTTACCTACGATACGATAAGGGATCGTCAATTAATCACGTTTGGTAACATTTTAGCCCCCAAACTGGGGATACGTGGTGAGGATTTAGACCACCTACCCCCCTCGTGTGTATCAAAAAACTTCAGAATATTGTTTCTAAATACAAATATAATCGAATTTAATTCTGGAAAATTAAGCAACCCGTGATAAAAATGTCTGTCGGTCCGCAAGGGGGCCCACCTTCTTGTGATATTTCCTTAGATTGAGCCTCACGTGATTATTGGACGAACCCTAAGTACTAAAGTTCATTCATGAGGTACAATACAGTTTCCACCAAGATTTCTTTGAAGAGTTCGCTCTAATCGCTTCGGTCATGCATAAATCTATCATCTGCAGCCATTAAAAGTCGTGTTTACTTGAACAAATAATCATATTCCAGAATAGAAAGATATATTATAGAAAATAAATAGTGATGTGACAAAATCAAGATCTATCATGTGAAATCAAGCAATTGCCATGAATATGTACTTATTTTCTCATGACTGACCACAGGACATGAAAAAAACATTGGAAATACTCAACTATAATATCATGTTTGTTGAGATGTGATAAAAGGGACGGCATCATTTTTAGTGCTGTGAAATTAGTTTAGTTAAGTTTTGGCGACATCTGAAATAACACCTCTAACCTACTAATATTATAAAGCCGAACGTTTGTGACATGTTGTTTTGTTTAATGCAATGAATTTGCGTGACTCGTTTCTACTTTAGTATTTTTGCAATTTATTATTAAATTGCGTAGAGATGAGAGTACTTGATTTAATTTGGCCTAGATATGTTCGTAGCAATGTTTGAAATGCCACGCGTGATACTTTTGTTAAAATTATGGATCTAATTCAATAATGTAATTTTATTGACGTGAGTGCTTGATCGGCGATTTCTTCCGATTACAGATTTATTCATCATGCAAGCACTAGTGGTCTACATGTAGCAACATTATTTCTGGTTTTGACATTTGTGACGTCATGTGGGGAAATTGATTATTTGTTCGATTAAAGTAGTGTAGGTCAAATAAAACTTTTAAATCCATCATGGTTATTAACACTAAAGTCATAAATAACGGGATATTTACCATGATTTGAGTTTTGAGCTTTCCAATATTTCGGCACAGTTTCATGCGCCATGATCACGGAATAACTGTTATTCATCTTGTGTTTTACTTGTCTAGAAGATATTTTAAGTTAACATGATTTATTTATATTAATATACCACCACTGTATACTATAATCTATTTCATTGAAGAATGCCCACCATCCAATAGGTTATGGGCCCAGAAGATTTAAATGGATTGTTAACTAAGAAAAGTATCTCGAATCTCAATATGCAGGCAAGTAACCCATAATAGTTTTGAAAAACTAGCCGGCCAATCTAACTATGGCACATGGGCTTTTGCCATGGAGATGTTATTAACCGAAGTGGATCTATGGGAGTGTATTGACGCGAAGTTCAAGGCAGACTCTGAAGATGCTAAGAAAAAAGATGCCAAAGCTCGGAGTAAGATCTGTCTAATGTGCAGGGAAAATATTTATCCCTTGATCATGAACTTCAAAACTGCACGAGATACTTGGCAAGCTTTACAGAAAGCGTATGCTGACAGCGGATTACTAAGACGACTATATCTGCTGCGAAAACTCTTCAATGTTAAACTGACGATGTTTAAGTCCATGGAGGAATATATCACAGATATCATGAATACCAGTCAGTCGCTACTTGGTATTAAGGCAGGTCTAGATGACGAATTCATCGGGATCATAATGCTGGCTGGTTTGACCGATGAGTATAACCCTCTAGTAATGACATTGGAGCATTCAAATGTGCAGATTTCAACAGAGACTGTACAGGCAGCGTTGATAAAAGAAAGCTTGAGAAAAGGTAGCACAGAGAACACAAGTGAAGATGACAAGGCGACTGCACTGATGTCAAAAAGTAAAGGGCGTTATATGCCATCTTTGTAAGAAAAAAGGGCATTATAAATGGCAGTGTCATAGCCGGAAGCCAAGTAAGTTAACAACAAACACACATTGTTTCAGAAGAAGGACAGTAGCAAGACCTCGGGACTTGCGACCGCCCTATCTGTAAGGGTTGGCGAGGGTGATTGGGTCGTAGATTCCGGAGCAACATCGCATATGACGTCCGACGTACATACCCTTGAAAATCGGAAGGACATTGGTTGGAAATTAGTGACTACTGCAAACAATGACAAAATTTTTGCCAGTGAACAAGGGGATGTATATGTCATGGGGCGTTCTGTGAGGTTTGACGATGTATGGCGCATGAAACTGTGCCGAAATATTGGAAAGCTCAAAACTCAAATCATGGTAAATATCCCGTTATTTATGACTTTAGTGTAGGTCAAATGTCATATAATCAAATGTCACGGTACAGCATGACATATTTGCTTACATAATTTTGACAAATATGGTGTAAGCGGGAGAGACAGAGAGACATAGACATATCATTCAGTGCATCAGACTATCAGTCATCTAGTATACAAACTCTGCTTAGCTTGGTGAGATGATGCGGTGTAGATTGTCCATCATTATTTATTTTCCACCAAACACACACATCCGACTGCAAGAACTTTTTTATCCCAATCTTTATCCACACGACTAACACCAACCAGAGTGACCAGAGACTCGAATATTGTTCCTTTTACCATTTCACAGAATTCTTGGTTGAAACAACCAAATGACAAACGAAACCAAAATTGAGCCCGGTTTGGCTTCGATTGTCTTTTATCTAGTTTTTACCCAACTGTACAGTATAGAAAGGGTAACTTAACTGCTCCTTAGAATGTACAAGATGAAGAGTGACTTACGTAGGATTACGTACTGTGTATTATTTTATAGAATGAACTATAGAAAAACTCATAAATGAAGGAAAGTAAATTACTGTTCTGATTGGCCGATAAATATTTTCAATTGATAGTAACCATATATTTTGAGCCATGATTTTCCATTTAATGAAGTAATGGTGATATTAAACTAAGGCTCACAATAAAATGGCAATATTTTTCCCTTTAGAATTCATTTATGAAATCTTCAATAAAACCTTAATTCAATAGTAAAATATCTACAATTGTATAAAATCATATAGAAATGTGTGTAGTTTCTCACTGCAGTTGATTTTAAACATAATTTTTAGGTCCATAGAGATAGAAATCAAAACAGTAGGTAAGTACCTTCATTGATGAGTCTCTCAAAAGACAGCGTGGCAGGTGATTTACAATAAAATAATTATTTTAAACAAGAATACTAAACTCAAGCACCGGTAGAGGTAGAAGAGCGTTGGTTTGCGTATCTTTCTATGACAAAAACAATCTTATAGTTCTGTAATCATTTTTCATGCTACGAATACAAAAAATCATAGTCTTAACTGTGAAACGACCAGTTAGGCGATGGCTTGGCCGAGAACGGAGCTGAGTATTTTAAATACTTTATACAGAAAGGAAATTAAAATCAAATAATAGAAATGAATTAGAACTAGTATTTACAATTGAAACAATTGAGCTAACTACAGTTGTTGCAAACAATCTACAGGTAGCTCAACCGATATCAATACCAGTCGGAAGCGTCCAAGACGCTGGCTGCATTTCCCCGCTGCAGAGCTGAGTGAGTTATTAAATATGCCATGTTCTACGTATAAATATTAATTTGGTAAGTTTTTGCATATTTTACTGAGTACTTTGGCCAGTCTAAGGCCTGTATTAACAAAGCTTACTAGTGCTTGAGTAATGCTTATGCCATAGAAGTTGGTGGTGTTACACCCCCATGGAAAGCATGTTAAGCTGTTGCTCCTGCACCTGACCTCTCCCCGGTCGTATCGGTCTGTCGCCCCATCGGATTATGAGAGTGAGAGAATAGAGAGTGCACCTGTGTTTGCGCACACACTTGATAATGATAAACTTTCTGAAAATAAATACTTTTTGTTTTGTTTGTTGGTTGTTTGTTTGAATATGTCCTGCGTATCTGGCTAGTCTCCGATGAGAGTGGCCGCCGTGGTTCAAATTCGGCTAGGAGGAAATCATCATCACCATGCCATAGAAAAGCGTACTCAAGCACGACTGAGTAAGCTTTCTTAATACGGGCCAGTGTCAAAACAGATTTGTTGAGATATCTTTTAAGAGAACTTTCGTATAAATATGTGTCAAAACAAAAGATTATGTAAATTGATACTGTAAATAAAAAGATACGCAACGCTAAAACGCATATAGTTTTTGAGAGATATATACGCATTATTATACGTTACGAAAAAATGGCGGCGAGGGGCGTGGCCTAGCAAAGACAACTAATTTATTTAGGGTTTCACTTAGAACTTCTCACTTAAATCGACACTAATATTAATAAAGAGGAAAGATTTATGTATATTTGTAAGTAAACGCAAAAACTACTGGACCGATATCAAAAAATCACAATTAGAATGATACATTATCCCTGAGTAACCTGCTGTTTTAAAAGTAAAAAAATAAACGTCCATCCGTGTGAAGCTGGGACGGGCCGCTAGTATGTAATAAAATCAAGTCTAAATAAAGTAAATAAACTTAATAAAGTTATGTTGACTTGGGTTCATCATCAACCTGTGTTAGTCTACTGCCAGAGTCCCAGCTTGTCATTAGCTTGTCATCCAGCATCTGGCAATAGTCTTACGGAGACCGATGATGGTGAGTGGGGTACAAAACACTGTCTTGACTTATGTTATTTCGTTAGGCCACACCACCCGAATCTCACTCTATTATCTATGGCAACATTGTTACGTTACAGAACCTTAACTCGTAAATGACAAGATAACCGGAATCACCTGATTGTACCATCCCGCGGCTAATTCGTAATCGCTATCTATCCATCTCTTTCGCTCTCCTTGCAATCTGGAACAAAAGTAAGAATACTATTAGTAAATTAATTTCCCAGTGTTAAAGAGGCCCTTTTTTGTTAGGTTTGACATATTCATTCATTCATATCATTTATTGTGATTTTATGCATACAGGTATAGTTCTTATGTGTAGGTACTTAGGTAGTCACCGGGGGCGGGCAGCGCCCCCTGCAGAACAATTCTACCACCGTACTGCGATCCCCAACCATTCACAATAATCAGTTAACCTAACAGAGTTGCTAAGCTGATGTTACCTCTCACTCTGATTTATGTCAATGGAAGCAGTCGGAGTAAGAAGTAACACTGCTTAGCAACTTTTTTAGGCTACATGCGCGGATAGGTTCACAGATTATTATGAATAAGGGGGTAAATCTTTAGAGCTATATTAATTTAGTTTACCTTGTGTAATGTAATGTAGGTCGCTACTTGTGGAATATCTCGATACACAGCTTGCAGGACCAGGAGCCTTCGGGTGGCGTCTCGAGCGGGGACGCGAGGCATTACATGTGCTTACCTTGTGTAATGTAATGTAGGTCGCTACTTGTGGAATATCTCGATACACAGCTTGCAGGACCAGGAGCCTTCGGGTGGCGTCTCGAGCGGGGACGCGAGGCAGTACATGTGCTTACCTTGTGTAATGTAATGTAGGTCGCTACTTGTGGAATATCTCGATACACAGCTTGCAGGACCAGGAGCCTTCGGGTGGCGTCTCGAGCGGGGACGCGAGGCAGTACATGTGCTTACCTTGTGTAATGTAATGTAGGTCGCTACTTGTGGAATATCTCGATACACAGCTTGCAGGACCAGGAGCCTTCGGGTGGCGTCTCGAGCGGGGACGCGAGGCGGTACATGTGCTTACCTTGTGTAATGTAATGTAGGTCGCTACTTGTGGAATATCTCGATACACAGCTTGCAGGACCAGGAGCCTTCGGGTGGCGTCTCGAGCGGGGACGCGAGGCAGTACATGTGCTTACCTTGTGTAATGTAATGTAGGTCGCTACTTGTGGAATATCTCGATACACAGCTTGCAGGACCAGGAGCCTTCGGGTGGCGTCTCGAGCGGGGACGCGAGGCATTACATGTGCTTACCTTGTGTAATGTAATGTAGGTCGCTACTTGTGGAATATCTCGATACACAGCTTGCAGGACCAGGAGCCTTCGGGTGGCGTCTCGAGCGGGGACGCGAGGCAGTACATGTGCTTACCTTGTGTAATGTAATGTAGGTCGCTACTTGTGGAATATCTCGATACACAGCTTGCAGGACCAGGAGCCTTCGGGTGGCGTCTCGAGCGGGGACGCGAGGCAGTACATGTGCTTACCTTGTGTAATGTAATGTAGGTCGCTACTTGTGGAATATCTCGATACACAGCTTGCAGGACCAGGAGCCTTCGGGTGGCGTCTCGAGCGGGGACGCGAGGCAGTACATGTGCTTACCTTGTGTAATGTAATGTAGGTCGCTACTTGTGGAATATCTCGATACACAGCTTGCAGGACCAGGAGCCTTCGGGTGGCGTCTCGAGCGGGGACGCGAGGCAGTACATGTGCTTACCTTGTGTAATGTAATGTAGGTCGCTACTTGTGGAATATCTCGATACACAGCTTGCAGGACCAGGAGCCCTCGGGTGGCGTCTCGAGCGGGGGCGCGAGGCAGTACATGTGGTAACCGCGGTCGCAGTCGTCACAGAATAGTAGCTGGTCCTGTAAACATACATCAACATTGAACACTCTACTTTGATCATCTTGTTACAACCCAATCGTGACTAAACATGGTTATTTTCATAATAGGTCAAACGACAAATGATATCCCTCAATATGTCTCTTCTCATCTCAAATGACACACTCGATAGGAATTGGGCCATTTCTCGCCTAGGTTTACAATGTACTATTTATAATACTTACATCATTATCACTGGTGCCGCAGATGGAGCAACATTTACACTCGATGCACTGCCAGCGGTACTTGCGAACGGAGACAATCATATTGTCCGTGAATTGAAGGCATGTTGGGTGGCCTGCGCATACGAAAATACATTCTATTACGCCGTCAAAAAGGTTGATATTTTATAAATTTCAAATAGATGACTTGAACATTGATTGATAACTGTTAATAAGTTGACTTTTCTTTAAGTTATCTTTTGCTAATGTATGGTTGAATTAACATTTATGTGTAATGTGTGAATTATATGGATCTATGTTGAATTATAAGTTATATTGAGGATTACCCCGAATACTCAAACGCAACTCGGATTTAAGAGGGCGCATAGCGCGCCATTTTGTGAAAAGGATATGCATAGGATTTCGCGTTCACAGGAGTGGGAGCATACGTTTTTGGAACGGCGTATGCGCAAAAATGATGATTTTTCTTATTTACAAGAAAACTACACTACTTATGAAGAAACTGTATTAAGGAACCAAAGAATCAGTAATGTCCTACGAATGAAAACAAAAATCTTTTCTATAGACCGCAGGGTTCCTGAGATCTCGACCAAATTAGGTGCAAAACAGTGCACTTTCATGATTTTCTTAACATATTTTTTTTCGCAATCGTGTTTTTACAATAAAGGAACCGAAGAAAAAATTTAGAATTTTATGTATTTCTTGTTTTTTTACTATGGGGATCCCGTGAGAGATCTAGGCCTAGTTTGACAACCAAACCGTCTCAAAGACGAATTTTTGACAGATTTTCATAGAAAACTGTCAAAAAATGGCGACTTGAGACATGGTAAAATCTGAGTTGCGTTCGAGTATTTGGGGGTTATAGGTAACGAAATATTTGATTCACGAATTAACGGCTATTTCATCTAAGAAGGTTTTAGACGAAAATAAGAAACATTCGACAAAATAACTTGAGAATGTACAGAAAACAATGTCAAGTGAATTGAAAAATACTTGAGTTGTGGAAAATTAAGTACACTAGTCAAGTAGTGGATCAAATTAATTGTTAGGTAGGACTATTTAACAAAATCGGTATTGTAAGGCACATAACATTCTTACCTTGAAAAATCTTCATAATTCTTCGTTTCACAACTAATCACAGGAAAATAAATAAAGGGATAACAATGCTATGTGCCGAACAATAGTGAAAATAAAATAAATAATAATACATCAATTAAATTTCATACAATTATACCAAGTATCAGGCCCCCGATTCTCGCAAGTCGAAAATTGAAACTTGACAAATTCAATGTCGAATATTCGACATATTTATCGAAGCAGCGAGAAGAGAGGGCCAGAATGTTGTAAGGAAGTGCCATTCACTATTCTTCAGCACAGCTAAATCAAACTAACTCATCGAATTACTCAGTTTAATGCTAAAAAACACTGTCGGCCTTTCAAACGGTACAAATATTTAACCATTATTGCAAATATTCTCGTCAATAACTTACAAACTCGATCTAATTTGAGAAGTACTGATTTAAAACATCCGTCTTTTTCTAACAAAACAAGAACCATGTTGTTAACTGCTCTAAATGAAAGAGACATACACAAATGTATGATAGTAACAATAAATTCTATAAAAATTGGATAATTTACTGAACATTATAAACTTTATTTCAATAACATTAAAGACGAAAATAAACAAAAATTTAGTGTTTCAAAGGCCGAGTCATAGAAAACGAAATAAAAGCGATATTTGTCCTTAAACTATTGGAATAACATACAACAGTTTCTTTGGGGTCGCACTTCCAAACTTGCATTCTCTACTTTGGTTTTATATCAAAAGGTTTCGACTCTTAGAACTAGATTTAGTGTATAATAATGTACTTAGATATGTAATTTTAGACTCGTATACTAAAATCTATACAGGATGCCACGGAACGGGTGTACTTATCCGAAAGGGGGTGATATTTTTTTTTTTTTTTTTACGATTTTTGGAATTTGATATTATTTTTTACTTAATATTCGTTTACGTCTATTGTTTAAAATTTCAAAGTATTTACATAATGTTTTCGTTATAATTTGACATAACAGTGGCTTTGCTGAAAAAAACAAGCAAAAAAACATTTATGACATATTTTGTAATGTTAAATTTTGCAAAAGTGCGTGTAAAAGTACACGATATCCTCTCAGCGGGAAAGGAAGAAGAAAAAAACGTTTTTTTTTTGCAAAAAAAATCTAAGATCACAAAAACATCGTTATTCACGAGTTGATCCCCTCGGGTTCCAGAATCACACCCATTCGGCTTAGTAAACCCTTTCCGTGGCACCTTGTAGATCAAACAAGATATCTGTGAAAAAAATAGCTCTTATCGCTTTGACCATTTTCTTCACTAACCTAACTGCGGTTGACATAACAGCAGTCAGTCATATTTAGTTCAATTTTTGGTTATTTCACAGACATTGTCGGAACTACATATACTCAAGAAACAATATAATCGTTTTCTTTGGTAGTAGTTGAAATAGTAATCATTGGATCAAATTGGAATTTCGTAGAACAAATATTTTGATCGTAGACATTTCAATTTCTGTTCGATTAAGCTATTATTCGATTCTTTATTAGATATTTAGAATACGAGACTTAGGGTTGGTGAAACGTAGACAACTATAATATACTTGCGAAAGTGAAAAATAATTTAAAAACGGTCCACTTCGGTGACATTGTTAGGAGTGTAAATTGCAAAATCTATTTTCAATTAGTACATTTTTCAAAATTTATAACAGTGATTATCCAAATAAATTTACCAAATAAATGCTAATACTAGAATGTTTATAATTAGAAATAACTTTAGTGTTTTCTTTTGCAATTTCTCCATTGCAAATTTTATTTTAAGGCACCAAACAAGTAGAATTGGGTAAGTACAAATAACAAGGATTTTATACTTATGTTAAAGATATTTAAAGATACTCCTAACTTATTATAATTTGTCATATGCATAACATTTTAAAGATCATAAAATAAAATTAACGATATCAATTAATATTGATAGACAAAACAAATATTAAATTATAGGAATGATAGATTAATATTAAATTAATAACAATGGGTAATTCCCCATTAATAATATTATTATTTTCTTTTAACATCTTTGGATTAATTCACAGTAAATTAATATTTTTGCAATTTATTAATGCTCAAAGGCCGATTTAAAATAATCAACAAAACATATTTTATATCTTTCAATAAAAATACATTTCGCATCTTCACATATACAGGTATAAATCTAAAACCAATTAATAAATCAGTTAAGGCATTTTAAATTGTTTATACAGAAAACTCAATATCGCCAAATCAGAATTACTCAATTTTATCCAAATTCATCGGTTAAATTTACACAGATTAACAAATGATTAAATAAAAGGCACTAGTAAGCTCTGAATTCTACAAAAATGACTTGTTCAATAAAAATATTGAAATCTTATTTGTTAACGTCTTGACCTAGGCACTTTCCTAATGGCCAGTTTTACCAAGGAACCTTCTTGCATGACAAATGGTCAATTTGGTTTAATCAACTTGACATGTGTTTTAATACACATAGTATAATAATTAAAATAGTGCACAAATTGAGTAGGCAACATACATATATGTCCAAGTTATATTGTTGAGCAATAGGTATAAATAGTGAATATTGCGTGGAATTAACGTTACATGACTCGATTTTACTGAAGTGTGACTAGAAAGCTAGGAATTGCTATTAAAATGGCATATTTTGATGGTTTTATAAAAGACATTTACAAGGATTAAGAAAATCTTTGGCGCTTCTAGAATATTCAACATCGATCAAGATTGTCGCCGGCCCCCCATAGATTCACAATGCGCACCCTGTAACCGGCTATATCAAATGAGAAGCATTTTTGCATGATTATTATATGTCCAAATGACCCTTATGTAACCTATACCAAAGGGTCAATAATGTTAAGACTAATTTATATTTTTATCAATAAATGATTCGTTATTTTTATCTGAATTCTGTTGATTTAATAATCCTTATAAAAAATAATCAGTGTATATTATTTTCAGCTAAGTACCTACTTACAAAATAAAATATAATAAATTCGACTCCACTAATCTCTTGTTCCGTATGCACATAGCTTGTCAGGCTCTGCGCAAACTGTCTGCGTCAAAACAAGTCGTAGACAATTTTGAGTGTCATTTTTGTGAGGTTCTAGGTATCTACGGGGGAGGCCGCGGAATATTTGATCGAAGATATTCAATGATGAAAACAATATGGCAATGATTGCCATGTTTACTAAATAAATTGGACCCTTACGATACACCAAATACTTTATAATTTTGAAATAATTAAATTATGTCTTTTAGGTAAGTTTAAAAAAATTAAGGCACTTTTACATAAAAAAGGTAAACAAATCAAAACCTACATTAATTTGGCATCACATGAACATGGTAACACCAAGACTTAAATAACTCTGTTAAATAGATTAGAGCTTCATACTAAAACAATATGAACGATTAAATGGCGTATCAATACGCCTTTGTTTAAAACTACTGTTGATACAATTACAACAATGGTATACCTAAACGATTTATTCGATTTTAAAGTGACTGTGATATAACTAAATATCTATAGAAGCATTCACCACGCTGATTCTAATAAATAGAAGTGGTATCTATATCTATGACATGCAATAAAATTTTATCATTCATGATAAGTGATAACTGACCATAACAGGTTTGAAGATTTTAGTATGGAGGGTGGCCCTAACATTGGCTACCACAGAGTTTTTTGTTTCAAAAAGCCGCGCACAATGAAAGTTATACATTTGGCTAGAGGACACATAGACAAATAAAAAATATTCCTTAACATATTGTCCAAAAGCGTCAGGTTTCTGAGATATTCACAGACGAAAATAGGTAGGTATTGCTCTATTTTTTTTTCTTAATTATGTTATTGTCTCAGCAACCTGACAAGGACATAATTTTATCCAAATATATAACTGTTATTGTACGATTTAGAAAAAAATACTGTCTTAGTAGCCGATGTTAGTGTTCAAATCTTCAAACCACTATTATTTTATATTCTAAAAATAGTTTTAGTCCATACAGACTTCTTAACGTCTTTTGATAACAGGCGACTTATTTTAACAATAAAATAATGTAATAAATCTATACTCAAATCAACGGTTATATAAAATACTGCCATTTAAATGACAAGTGTCATATTTTGGCGAATTTGTCATGCTAATATAATTTTTCTACGAAATAAGCACATACCTAAAATGAGATTATAACATTTGTTATCTGGAATGTCCAAAATATAAGTTATGTAAATAACATCTATGTATGTATACAAAATAACTTTGGTAAAACGAAAATTAAATCACTTCAAAATGTAACTAACGATTGTATACATACAATAAAGGTGATACATATGTATTGAAATAAAATATTTATATTATATAACAGTGTAGGTCCAATATAGCAAAAATGTCGCTTTTTAATGTATTATTTGTTATACTATGAATCGGTATAACTACTTGAGATGATTTTGGTCCAAGTCATCAATAATTTCCTTTTTATTTCTTTAAAAATTATGTCTTTGTCCAAGGCAATATAATATAGAATTATAGCCCATACACCGTAGTCATCGATTTTGTCAAAGAAAGAATAGAAAAAAATTACCCATACTTATATTTAAATTTGCAAGCAACTCTGCCTCTCTATATGTTCCTATATATGAATGAACTGATATCGGATCGTAATGTAATTTCGCAGGGAGATATATGGCAGGTTACTTTTATCCGAGAAAAGCGGAAAACGAAACCGCGGGAAAAGGCTAGTTTATCTACTTCGAGATAAAACAGTGTCTACTGCTGATGCCCGAACAAGTTGGATATAAAAAGCTACAGAACCTACAGCCACAGCCTAACTATAAGCACACAGTCGTTCGACGAAGGCATTTTGACGTGGTTTTGACAGAGAAATCGTACGGGGGCAAGGGGCGGGACGGGGAGGGACGCTCCCGAGTAGAATACATCACCGCCTTAGTTACTCGGGAGCGTCCCGCCCCTCCGACCCGTTCCTTGGCCCCCGCACGATTGCCCTGTCAAAACGCCTTCGTCGAACGACTGTATGCATATATGCATATAGCGTAGGACTTTGCCTAAATGGCGGTGTCACAGCATTTACTGAATAATCGCATCCACCGCATCAGTTGAGAAAGTCAGAATCTCTACCACTCCATCCAGTCTCACTGTATCTAGCAAGTACTTCTGTCGTTCGTAGACGAAATTGTCGTTCATTTATAATATTAGAAAGAATTTTTATTTTTCTCTATTCTTACTTTGACAAAACCATGTCTATGTTCCAACTTAGAGGGAGTTGGATAGGAAATGTACAGAATCTACAGCGTAGGACTTTGCCTAGACGGCGGCGACACAGCATTCACATAATCATCTTTCAGCAACTTTGTCTGCGTCGCAAACGTATCGAACGCATCCGCGGAGTAAGACATAGAGGTGAGTATCTCCACCACTCCGTTCAGTCTCACGGTATCTAGTAAGTGCTTGTGTCGTTCGCACACGCGGTTGTCGCTGTGGAAGCAGTTACCTGAGCGACCGCAGTCGGAACAGCTGACGAGTTGTTCTGCTGTGCCGGTCTTCTTGTTCTCTCTGTCGTCGCCCAGGCAGAAGTCGCAGTATGGGGATGGTGGGGGCTGAAAGAAGATTGAACGATACTGAATGCTTATTTAGATGTTGTAAGGTCATTGTACTGTGACCAGATGGTAAGGTACAAGGGACCTTGCTTTACGTAAGTGGAATGACGATCTGCGAGAAACTGCTGGCAAGTTTTAACACAATGGTAATGGCGCTTTGAATGCTGTCCAGCAGTGAAGTAACATAGGCTGATGTTGTAAGCTACCATGCTATGCATTAGCTGGATCGCCTCTCGGGTTTGTAAATTACAAGGGCTGAATGGCCGATTTCTAGTAGTGGATGTATTGAACCTTGCTATTTCCTCACAAGCCTCCCGCCAGTCAGGCCACGGTTTGGCATCGGGCTACGGTTGACAGTGGACGCCCTGGAGGCAAGCGAGTATCTAAGAGACTCTATAGTATCCTTGGAAGGTCCTATCCTTGCAGAAGGTATTACCTATAAGGTACTACATTAGTAACCTGATGTTTTATTTCTTTTTTATTGTTTTTGTTGAGTAAATTGTATAGCTAAGTTACCTTGCCCTGTCCTCCCAGCATGGGCCGCCCCTCAGGTTTCTCCACAGGCTTGTCGACGGGCGCAGCGACCGTCGGCGGCGCGGCAGGCGGCACTAGCGGCGCGTGGGCAGAGTCCGAGCTGGAAGTGTCGGCTGATGCGGGCCGAGGGGGCGGGGACGGACGTCGCACCACTGCGGGGGGAGGGACGCCGGCTGTTGAAGAGAGGGAATGGTTACGCTTCGTTGAAGATGAGAGACATATTGGTGACTGGAAGAGGTGTAATGCTTCGTTGTTCAGAGGAATATGTCTTATATTAGTGACTTGATAAAAAGTCCGTTCATATTTTGGTTGAGTCGTGACGGGCTTAAGTTTATAAAGGCTGTCTTGTCAACGCAAAAGACGTTTGCGATCTCCGACTGGGCCAATATATGGACGGACCATCATTGAAATTTTAGGCGGGTTTTCTCTTTTGATTTTAATGAAAAACTGATGAAACTAAGTTCCAGAAGAACATTTACGAAATCTATTTGGAAGATACCATTATTTAGAAGCAATACCTGGTTTTGTAGCTCAGCCAGTTAAGACGACATGACTCTACTCCGGGACCCGATGCATGAGATTTGTGAAAACAGCTGTTGGTTTCGCTTACCCAAATCGTTGAAATTTTCATCAGCTCCAGCCCAAATGGAAATGAGTAGCTACCATCTCAGTAAAACGAGAGAGTAAAGATGAGGCGATACGGCACAGTACTCCGTACTCACCGTTACTAGGCGCACCGGCCGGGTTATTCAAAAACGTGACGTAACTGTCTTGATACTCCGTGGCGGGGACCGTCACCGGGGGGGTGTGAGCGCCTGCCCTGCTGTCTCGGGAGTCCCCGTCGGAGCCGGCTGCGGGGGCCGAGCCGGCGGCGGCGGCCGCGGCTTCCTTGTGCGTGTGCGTGAAGTGGTACGTCAGGCCGGGACGGGTTTTGTACTTCGCGCCGCAAACTGTGGAGATACGGCCGTTAGGTGGTGCGGGGTTCAATATTTTATTTTGGGGTGTAGGAAGGAACGAGTGGATTTTTAATGTGAATGTGTCGATAGGTGGGTACTCCGCGATGACAGTTTGGATAGAATGTGCCATCCGTTATTGCAAATTTGATTTTGCGTAATAGATCACCGAATGTTCTGTATATTATATTATTCAGTGTCGATACTTCAACTTCTTGTCAAATGGCTTCTGCCTTATGACAGAATTCTGCCATCAGTGTTGATACAAATTATAAATAAATAAATAATACTAGACAATTCACACAGCATTATCAAGCCTATTTTTTACAAACGTCAAAACCGATTGCGACAAACATTTCAAGAGCTATTTAGCACCGTTTTAAAAGTTAAAAATTTTACGTTTATCCATTTTCTTAGCTTAAAACCTACTTGAAATTTCCTCATTTCACGTTCCTTCCCACACCCGCATAAATAAATAAAAGTGAACTCACCGTGATGCCTCCTCCTTGTTCACGCCTAACTAACGTTAAAGGGGTTTGGGGAGCCCGCGTCAACAGAACAGAGCAAGGAGGCACCACGAAGCAGCAGCCTTCCAGATTATCCGTCATCAATCAAATAGTTGTTACAACGAGTTTATACGAACAGAATGAGACTTTATTACTAGAGAGTTAGAATTGAGATTCAAAGAATTAAGATTGGATAGAAAAGGCGAGCCAAGCGAATAAACCAGACATTTTGGTAGAAAAAGTTAATCTTTTTCGTTGATAATGAGAGATCTTGTTCACAGCCGTTTTAATGCTGCGCAAAACTGCGACAGAGACCTATTTTTGACAGTTTTTAAGTAAATTTCGCGGACTCTTACCCGCCACGCGAGATTTTAAGCAAAAACTGTCAATCGGTAATCTCTAGCGTAGATTTTAAGATAAAAACGTGTGTGAACAAGATGAGGGTAGATGCAAATAGTTCGTATAAACTCGTTTTGAAAGCCGGTCATCGTGATGTCTGTTCGTTGCAAAGACGCGGGCTCCCCGGGGGCTAGTTTGATTGATGACTTCAAATCAATGGATCCGCCCATACGGTACACAAATAAAATACACTGAAATTGTTTCGCTGTTTTGTGACACGGTTCTGACTTTTGGTAATGAATTTGGAGGGCACTGAAGCTTGAAAACGGAAGAAAATTTAGTGATTTGTTCTAAAATATAGAAAAAGTTTAGTGATTTCCATAATATAAAAAAAGTTTAGGGTTCATATTCATTTATACCTAAATATTCCGTGTTCAAGGTTCAGTGAGTCTCGCGTGTCACAAAAAAGATCCAAACTTTGGAGTCCAATCAAAACATTTGAAAAGACAAATAAAAATGAATACATTGGATAATTTTATTCGTTTATCAACATAAATATTTCTTGTATAAATTCATAACAATCTTTGGGTGAAAATAATACAATGACGAGCAAAAATGTGTATCAGAAAACGGTCATCAACAAGTACTATCAATTTATATAAAACAACACCGTAAACTTTATCAAACACTACAAATATGTCCAAAAAGTTGAGGTTTAAAATGTGTATTTTGCTCGCCAGTGTATTGAGGACCTTAGAGTATAGTCCAGTTATTTTACTGCTTTTTTACGGTAATGATAACAAACAGAAGGTAAGCCGCGGTGACCTCTCTGCTTGGTGATATATTGTGGCTATCTTAATATTACACAGGACAATATGGGTCACTAGGCGAAATTCACACCAAAGATGCAATTAAACTCACAACAACGAAGTTTTTTCACGCTTCACATCTTTGGTGCACAATCCTACAAAGATTATAACTATTTTGCAACCAATCTTTGCTACGTATGATATTTTCTATTACAGGAACTTCTGAACATCGTCACTATTTAAACAAAATAAACTCTGATAAGAGAAATCAAAGTCGATTTTGCTTCGTTCAACAGCGTATGCGTCCTGTCTAAGATATTATTGCATATGGTCGGCAAAATCGAGCATTCCTAGTCACTTTTTACCATTTTGGTTCTTATTACACTAACTTAAGAGCCTTAAATACATTAATTCATAAAATTTCTTACCATACACAAACAAGAAATCTCATAACGTCCAAACATACATATTTTTAATAAATTTTGTGATAAAACAAAAGGAAACAGGACATCTAATAAGAAATCCATGATCACAATGACTAAAATTTCACTATAATACTGAAATTTTGTGATGTACCCGAAAGCGATATTTCATTAAATAGTATCTCTTAATTTATTGTGAAGACTGTTTAGTTCATGAGGAAGACGTATACATTTTCGTTTTTCAAAAATAAATAATAACACAGAGCAGTGTGAAAAATAATTCACTTATTAGGGATATAAAAAACACTTAAAACCAATAAAAAGCTCAAAGCAAGCAATAGCTTTACAAAAAATAAGAAAACTTAAATCAAAGACAAGAAGTAAAATAAAACTGTCATTTTGAATGCCAGATAAAACCGACTGAACTGGAAAAAGGCCCTTTTTTAGACAAACTAATCGTCAATTTTACGTTCATATAATTATTTGTGAATTTGTAGTCCAAAAAGGCAAAACTTTAGTCATTGCACGAAAAATTCCTAGGAGCATGCATTTAAATGAAATAAATAAACTATCACAGACACATGAGTCAAACATACAAACCAATCAGTGCTACATCAAAATACATAGTTGTGATTCATAAGATTCAGTTTAGAATAAGGATTGTAAGCCGTTTTTGGCTACATACAGCGTTGATCCACTTTAAAATGTTTATAATTATAATTATTGCAAAGACTACAACCTGTTTTCTAAACTATAATTGTGAGAGTTCATTACGTTTCGTATTTCGGGAGGCTACAAGATAAATTGGAATTTTCACACAGGATCGTCAAGCAAGCAAGCATTAAGCGGGTTTTATAATAGAATTGAAAACTACAGAGTGAATAGGTGTCTTCTAGACACTCGGCCGCGGTCTGTTGACCGTCCACAAGACTATCAGCGCCAACAGCGCTCAAAGTCGTTCCGAATTCTTTGAGCGCGATAACGACAGATATCGGTATATGTTCTACGGAACGGCTATAGACGCGCTCACATCGCTCACGTAAACATAACCTCAAGTCCATAAACTTGAGGTTATGTATGACTTGAAAATGTCTTATGTCAATTTGTATAATCATATGACAATTTGACAGATCGTTCACAGCGACCATGCTCGTTTTATGGGCGTTGTGAGCGTAAAGATGGCGTCGGTTATGACGTCATCTGTGACGTTTCGCTATCTACTGTAGACGCGATATCGGAAAAGACCACTTTTGTGAGCGTTCCAATCGATTTTGTCTATATACGGACCTCAGCAACTGTCGGCCACATCTTCACTTTACATAAGGTGAGATTGCCGTTAAAAGAAGGTCTATTGACTATAAATAAAATAAAATGTTTTCGTTTGCAGCGCCCCTATCGGATACTAAGAGGGACAACTGTAGTATGGCGGCGATCCAATAGTTTCATACGAACTCGGTTATAGTTTTCGAATGATTTTGAGTTATACGATGCAGTACGATTTTGATAACTTTGGAAAGTCAGCGCTAAACTCTCTTTCCATAAAGGGCAAACTCTTACTAGCCCTAAGAAATATGTCCAACATTATTTATTTATTTCTAAGACTGTCTCAGAAGCAGATCATTCAAGAATGGGGGGGACTTTTCTAGATTTTTTTATTAGCCTAGCCTAGTTTGTGAATCAAAGGGAATCAACGCTCCGAATTAAACCTATAACTAACCTTAACTACACTACAGATTGGTACTGTGGCAGTGTTATAACTATTTTCTTATTAAAATTGGTGTTATACATTCATAGATTTTTGAACTTTTATGTAATTGACTGCAAGGTCAAAAATAAAATCTGTAGAAGCAAAATATTGAAGTCACTTTGCCAAGCTGGCGCCGGGACGACCTTGCAACAGAATCATGCGTTTCGTGAGTAATTTTTCCAAATATTTACATCTTTGCTTAGTAAACTATGTTTAAAAACTGATATAAATTAGAAAATTTTCCTATAAATTGCTTAAAACCTTTTACATAAAATCCCCAAACAAACCTACAATAAAACATGATTTTTAAGAATTTAAAACACTAAAAACACGTAAGCAACGAATCTAAATGCATAAACGTTTTGATAAATTAGATTAAATAATAACCAACTACAAATATTTCAAAAATTCTCTGAAACATTTCATTTCAGCCTAAAATTTTACCTACAATTTACTTTTTTGATGAGTTTCATTCATTCTTGTACAATAATATAAATATTGTGAGGTAAAAGGATAGATACAGCGCCATTTTGAAGATCTGATCCGTTTTTGCAGTTTTGGTCTCGAAAATTGCTGATATTTACACATTTTAAAATGTGATAATAACTTAAGGTTTATATCGCCATCATCTTTACTATAGAATTTAACTTGTAAATGTGTAAACAGCATCAACAATTTGCGCCAAAAAACAATGAGAAACACTGAAACTGATTTGTTTTACGGTTCATTCACGCAAAGAACCCATAACTCTATTTCTCCGCAACTAAAGGCTATTTTCTTATTGCGCAACATTTCTGAAAGTTCGGCGTGAAAAAAACACGAGATTCTTACCTAATCGAGTATTCACACTCATATACTATTACATACACAACATTAAAAGGCATATTTGCGACACTAACTGACAAACGCTTGCTTAATGTGTGCTTGCAAAAGCGCCGGAGACCATATTGCGGATAAAAATGGAATTATAATTTTGAAACACCTTCGTTCCTCCAGTTTTCTGCGTCTCTGTGTTACTCTAATGGAGTTTATACACCAAAGTTGGCGGGCCGCCGACAAGTTAACAAAACACTGTCGGATACAATATTCACTGAAACGTCGCACCAACCCGCCGCCGCCAGGCTGAATCGCCGACTTTGCTGTGTAGACTCCATACTCGATTGTTAGAAGAGATTGATTACCAGAAAATATAAAATGATAGTGATTTAAGTAAATTTTTATGCAGTCTGGCAATATTTTTCAGTAGGTGGTCAATTCAGATAGATTCGTGAGTATTACTCAGAAAAATATAACACCGCGAAAATAGTATAAGTGATTCCACTTATTTATACTATTTTCGCCGGCTCATTGACTGCTTCTGATTTAAAATTTGGATTGAATAAAAAACAAATGTAAATGAACCAATGCGATGCGAAATTAGAGTGAAACGCTCACAAAAACGACCTGCTGATCAAGGGCCGTATTCTTATAATAAAACCGAAGTTTCTGATTAGTTTTCGCGGAAACGCTAATCAATAATTAATTAATAATAATTAATATAATAATTAATTTTATTTTATTTTTATTTAATGCAAGCGACTTCATTGGTTTTGCACAATCTTTTCCGAGTAGACTCTCAGAGCTTAACGACGCACGGACGGAGGTCAAAACTTATTTAATGATATAAATTATTTACTCTGTTTTCAGAAAAGTCTGCCAAGCACACATTATCAAGCGTACCAACATAATACATCGTCATTATAACTTGCCAATGCTTTAATTTAGAAACTACATTAAGACCTACTCATTGGCCCGTCTATTAAACCATGTGATGTCTTAGTATAATGATATAGTTCGATTGTAGTTTAGTTTACAGACAGACCGACATTTATGTTTAGATTTTATATGGAATAATGTTGGAAGGCTTTTGTTATATTTTTGAGTCCATGATACTCAGTTATTTAGTGGAATTATTAAGTATAGATATATTTTATTCTAGCTGTATATAAGGAAGCCTGGAATTCAATCAAACAAAATATGTTTTTATCCAACAGTCTGTCTGTAAACTAAGTATTCTAATAAATATGAAAGCTCAGGTCCTTCTGTATCAAAACTATTGAGCAAATCCATTTCTATCAAGGATTTTTTATCAGTTGTCAACCCTCTACTAATATTTTAGGAATGATCTTAAATCATTATGTCAGGAAACCATCTGAATACATATAATGTGTTACTTAAGGTTTCGTAGGGTGAAATTCTCTGTAGGACGAAATTTTAATGACGACATATAAATTGAGATATAAAAAATTAATCGATTTATAAGTAATTTTAGAATCCTATTGAGTTGCCTTTGTTTATCTCTTAATTGAGGGTCGACAACAGATCTTATCTATTTTAAATAGAGTAATGCAAATCTACAGTTACCTTACAACGAAAATATATAAGTCACATTTATCATAGACAACTGTCAAAGATTCAAGGGAATTTTCTCATGCGCCGTCGATTTGACAGCTATCGAATCGAAAACGTAACGTTTTAGCGCTTTATTCCTGCTAGGTATACGTATTGCACTCACGGGAATGTTGCTTGCTATCTATGGGTATGTATTTATCTAACGCTTTGCCATGCTTTCTTTAGATATTATTTTAGCGATATCTATGAGGCAAGATTATCGTATCCGATATCTTTGAAAGTAAGATTAATTATACCAGAAAAAGAGTGTCTATACTCTGGACAAACTCAACATATAATAATCGTCAAACTTCTTGTCCTCTGGCGATCCACGTAACAAAGGTCGCAGAACGCAATTCTTAGGCCAAATTGGTGGGCGGTTACCTTCTGGACAGTTGCGTCGAGTCAAGTCTATTCACTGTGAGTTTTTGTTTCAAAAAATAAAAGAGTGAGACAGCTATACGAAGCTGTACCTATCTCTTTTGCCTGCTTCGGTGTCGGCGGAGTATGAATTATATGCGTGAGTGTACCTGCGCAAACTTGCCTCTCGCTGCCCGTCACTGGACAAGTTATTTGGCGGCTATTATGCACTGTTAGTAAACATTGTCCCCATACTTAACTTAAAAATCACTTTCAATCCTTGATTTTTTGATAGATTGAGTTGATTTGAACTCCTTCCTACAATGCATAATGCTGACAATTAGTTTCCGAACTCGACGCCAAAAAAAGAATTTAGAATTTTTGTGTTGAGAGTTGTTTACAAGCATTTTATCTTGAGAATGGTTCGACTATAGATTGTCATAGCTTTGTGACATACCACAGACTCCTATGATTAATGACAGCTGATATATGACATTCAATTTGTGAACCGCACGTACTATTTTCGGCACTTATCGGTTCTATTTTTGGCACTTATTGGTTCTCTTTTTGCCACTATTCAGAATGCAACCAATGACTGGCGAAAATAGTATGAGCGAGTAACAACTGAATATCATAGATCAACAGGACAGGAACCAAGCAACTCATTTGTCACATTAGTAGCTGACTTTGACTTTGGCCGAATTGCCAATCTCCAGTGAAAGGAAAAAACATGGAAGCATTCCTAGCGCTACAAAATGACCCAAATGTGCGCTGTGGTAGGCGGCGCTTGTAAACTGAGCTGCGAAGTAGTTTAGTTCGCAACGCGACTGGAGGGTGTTGTAAAAAATTACTTAAGGTTGCTTAAGTTACACGACAATTTAATCTCAAATATAGAATCTTAATAGTCGACTTTGAACTGTTTGTCCCGAGTTAGTAAATTTTTGGCTAATCAGCGAAGGAAATTTAACATGTAAGTGTAATTTGAGTCAAGTTGCGCGCATAATTATTGTACATATTTTCCTTGAAGAAAGGCTTCCATGTTTTTTCCGTTCAGTGCTTATCTCTCTCTAATTCAAAAGACAAGAACATCCCTAACAGATTTTCCTCGATTTTATATCTCGGTTCTTTCTAACAGTGCATATTTCGGCCTAATACTAAATATGGAAAGAAAGCACGACTATACCTCGGACCTGAGCTGAGTAGGATGTTAATGTTTCCGCCTGGACTTACGTTCACAGCCAAAAGGCTTTTCGTTGTCGCCGGGTACCTCGTACGGTAGCGTTCCTTGGCCGGCCCGCTTTCGCCCGCGACCCTGCAAACAAATGCAATCACAATATAATAAATAATGAATAATGCTGGACAATCCACACAGCATATCTAGCCCCTAACTAAGCAGAGCTTGTGTTATGGGTTATAGGTAAAATACATAACATGATAGATTTTGTACGGTACATACAAACTGGGGCTAAGCGACACTCAATCCTGCAGGTTCTGTGAGGAGGCAGAGGAAACACCTCCCCATCTTCTAGGAGAGTGCGGAGCAATGATGCAAAAACGTAGTATCCATCTGGGCAAGCACCTGCTTTGCCCAGACGAGCTAAGAGACTCCACCCCTAAGAAAATCCTACAGTTCCGAGCAGCTGCAAGGGTTAGTGGCGAATTATGAACGCCGCTGCTTCGAGGCGGAACACACAAAGTGGCGATCACAATAGACCTATCATGGCCCCGTAGTGATACGAAAGCCACCAAAAGCTAATAAAATAAAATGGGTACTTATAGGTAACTGATGTACTTAATACATAACATGATAGATTTTGTATGGTACCTACATGCAAACACCCAGAACACCCGTACCTACAAACATTTGTCTCGAGGCGAGAGTCGAAGACCTTCGTCTGCTGCGCCACTGCGGCCGTCAATGTCATTCATTCGTTATTATTATTATACACAAAAGCAAAATATTGGATTATAACCGCGCTGTCCAAATCTTTTGAAACTTGAAAGGAGGAATATTTAAGCCAAAAAGTTTCCCCTATTCAAGTTTTATAAGATTAAGATACTATTAAGGCTGCCAAAATGATCCCCATTGTTGCGTTCCCCATTGCCATTTGCTACTGTAATTGGTGGGCTGGTCGGCGTGGTTTCGCCGCGGCGCTTGCGTCAGTTCAAACATAAACTCTAATACAATAGACACAAGGAGACACATTACTCACAGCGCGTCCCCTCTTGGCCGGCGTGTCATCAGGTTGTGACTTCCGGGTGCGACCCCCTCTTGACCCCGGTCCGGTCGGCGTGGCTCCTCCTCGGCGCTTGCGTCGGTTCGCGTATGTATCATCGTAGTAGTCTTCATCTGATTCTGGGTCTGGTTCCTCGCCGGTTTCCATTTCTTCCATTGCTAGCTCGTCGTAGAACCATTCCTGAAAGCGATATGGTTTTAGATTCAAGCTTTGTATAAGGGCACTGAGATTGTGTTGAGTGTCACCGCTGAGGTCTTGTTTAAATGTTTTTATACCAGATCAGGTGTTGCGGGCATCATGTGGTTAAAGATATTCATTGCTAGTTACATTGATTAAGTCACAACAGATTTTGTATGAGTCATTCTCATCTTTTTAGCTTCATGTTAAGAAAAGAAAGATACCCACTGCGGGACTTCTTTCATTTCTCTTCAGAAATTTTTCTTCCCCAGTAGTTTAATTAATATGATTTATCTGCACCCGGATCCTTACAGTTGGATTATTTACCATCATCATAATTATCAGAAAGTATCTCGGCTGCTTTCAGTTGCGACAGTATCAAAAATTCAGCCTAAAATTTTCTCACCTTAGGATCATCCTTAGCTGCTGTCTGTGAGCCATCCCTACTGTCATCTCCACCGAGCACCTCACCCGGTATACCCGAGCTGTTCTCTCCATCAACCGCATTGTCTGTGACATTTTCAGCTCCGCTCCAACCCCAGCGGGTTGTTGACATTGTGAGGTATTGGCGGCGGGATTTGCGCCATCTGAAATATTGTATTTTTTTCAATCAAATAAAACTAAACTCATGGTGGCCATGCACAACTTCCACCAGAGTACAAAAGCATGGCAGTGAAGGGGTTAATTGAGTTTTTTAGTGAGCATTTCACATCATAAAGTCATTCAATGCATAATCATAAATGTTAAACTGCAGAATCACCTACATTTTTTTAACACAATACATGCACCCCGACTGGATCAATTGCTATACTATGGTGTGTGTACTCCTGTGTCCGCACCGCACTTAGACTCGGGTTGGTCCATTGTGTGTGTTATGTTTGCTAGTACAACCAGCCTAACTCCATCCAGAAGCGCAATTGCTATACTGCCCAATAATAAATACTTTTGATGTTATCATCTACTGGACATGGTCCTCCCAGTACCCTATCTTCAGCTTGCCACATCCAACAGATGCTGGATCAAACATGAACAGGCAGATGCCTGCATTCTTTTGCAGGTCATCATCCCACCTGGCCGGAGCTTATCCTTAACTATATTTGCAGTATCGTGATGTATTCAAGAACACATTTACCCCAGCGGTTGTCAGTTGTCCACGAGACACGACCGTCTCACTGCCACTTCAGTTTGCTAATTCTTAGAGCTTTACATAGATGTAATCATTGATGGTAAAATAAATATACCCAGCCTGAAATCGTCCACTGCTGGGTAAAAGATCATCATCATATACAGACTTTGCTAGTCCACTGCGGGAGATAGGCCTCCCAAGATGGGGTAATGGATACCTAACCTAGTATATTTATGCCATCCAATAGTTCTGCCCTAGTCTAAACCAATAGCAATGTTTTCACAAGACATAACTGATTTCTTTGTTACCTTTGAGCTGGATATGTGTACACCTGCCCCTCTTTCTGACCGGGCATGCGCTGTCTCTTCGTCATGAATAAGTTGCAGTGGTTTTGAGCGACGCCTAAAAAAATGAGTGGGTTCATTGTTTATTTCAGCTTCAAATCAGCTTAGGAATGATCGTCCTAACAACAGATCAAATACAATAAATAAAAACTTTGCTAACTGGAACAAGGACAAGCCGTTAATCTAGGGCACTTTCATGGCGCTTCGTAAAACACGAATGCATGTAGGTGTTGTGGATTCAACAAAATCGATAATTGTTTCTTACCAGTTTGAGTATCGATAAAGGGCATCCGCATCCTTCTTTCGGCACATAGTCGCGAGTTGAACGTCGACGAATTCTCAATAATTTCCTTGTAACTGGGATCATTGAGAAAACTGGAAAAATAATACACATTACTAGTATCACCGATGGTTAATATCACTCTAAACTCGACACTTTTTACTGAATTTCTTTTTATTATTGATATTTCACTTTATTGTAGTTAAAGAGGGTACCTATACATTCAATTTACCTTTCAATTTTAGCTAAATTCGACGGGTTTACTATCTGAATCTCAGCCGCCGCCATTTTACTAGCATAGCAAACAAACAAGCAAAGCGAGCGAACGGGCGACCGGACAGACCATAGACCAGCGACTCGCTGGCAGCGAGCGAGCGAGCGAGACCGACGCTTTTCTAATCTATGTTGTATTTTTTTTTTTGACTTTTTGTTGATGACGTCATCACACCGCTAACAATCGATCAATTCATTCATTTCGTTCATTCAATAATACATCATGTTTACTTCCGGTGCTGCAGCCTATGGTACTTCAAAACCTACCAAATATAAATATTCAAATCATTATGGGCCTCAAGAGTCCAAGAAAATTTCCATTTAATCAATAATATATCGAAACTGTTATTTTCACTAAAAGTCAGCTTCAAGCTGCCGCAAATAAAAACATTATTTTGCAAAATGAAGCTAAAGCTAAAAAATCATGGTAGTTTCTTCTGCGCATGGATCAGAGTTGGAAGCACCACAAACGTCAAGCTGTGACTGGTCATCGGTGGACGAATCGTGTGTCTGGCGCATTTCCAGTAATTGGTGATTGGAGATCTCCAAATATTACTGTGATTATTGGTTACCCTGCTTTAATAACTTTGTGTCGCGGTTTTCTTCTAAAATAGTAAAAAATATATTTTGAGTAAACAGCTGTGTATTTACGCATAATCTCGAGGTCGTCGTGTCAAAGGATTGCAATTCAAGATGTCGGTGTGCTTCTTTGTGAATCAGTAAGTCGCAAACGCTTATCAATATTTATTAATAAATTCACTTATATGCCGGCTGCGCGGCAGGTTTGTAGTTATTTAAAATTCTTCCTACATAAATCGACTGAAAAAAAAATCTTGGTAACGTACAAGGTGTACAGAAACATGTTATGTATGATGTATTAGACTATCGGTAAAAAAACATTGTTGGTAACTTACAAGGTGTACAAAAACAACTTCTGATTTATTAGACTAGGTACCCGTTAAAAACACATTGTTGGTAACTAACAGGGTGTACAGAAACTACCTCTGATTTACTAAACTAAGTAACCGTCTGGTGGTCGTGGGTCTACTACAAAATCTATTTGCAATTTATTTTTACAGAAACACTAGTTTCTGCCGGCGGATTCACACGCGCTTTTACCGCATAAAAACTAAAAAGTAGCCAGTAGGTGCTTGCCTACACAATAGCCAAACTCGGTGTAGAATGTTTGTAAACAAATCGCCCATACTTAAACCAAAATTCACTCTGTTGCCGCGTATTTTTATACGTAAAATAAGTTCTTAAAATCCTTCCTGCAATAAATATTGCTTACTTACAATAAAATACCTACCTTTTGTATATTATTTTTCCTTCTATTTTTGTAGCTACATTGTCCGTCCAGTTAAAGAAAGAACATTGTACCTAATTTGTTGATTGTTATGTTATTGTGCATGCTGAGGCGTCCTATAATAAAGAGTCACATAGATTTAAGCACTAGCTGTTACTAACTTGCATTGTGTGAACTCATGTTGGATGCCCTATATAAATAAATTCTAATAAATAAATAAAAAATATTTGAAACTTGACGACAAGTGAGTTTTACTTATTTGTGTCGCAGTTTGTTTACAAACATTCTACATCAAGTTTGGCTAGCGTATATAGATCTGAGATACCCTCACTAACTCCCTGCCAAATGTCATTACGATCGGTTCAGCCCCCAGGCCGTGAAAAAGTAATATACTGGCACAGAAAAACTTACGTAGGTACTTTCGAATTTAATTATAATCGTGTGATGGCGCGACAGGGAACAAGCCGGCTCATCGAACGCGGAAGACATCGATGGCGATGGAGGCGAGATGTCGGCGGCGGAGTCGGCGCAGCAGACCCTGGAGCAGTTCTGGGCTAAGGTCACCGCGGATGTCATGAAGGTTTCTTCGGTAAGTGCTGAACAACATCGTTAAGGGTAAAGGTAGTTTGGAACAAATTCGAAGGGAATTTTTAAGATATTGGTATTGGTATTTTATTCTCCATCCACAAAGTAAGGCACATATTTATTTCACGATGTAAAAAGAATGATTTGTGGTAGAGATAAACCATTCTAAAAATGCACGCCCCCTCCACTAAACGTCATACAATCAACATTCATTTTTAGAATGGTTTATCTCTACTTAGGTATTTTGTGTCTTCTACTCAAAACACCACAATTATTGGTAAACATCCCGATATATACATTTTGGTGTTCATAAATACATAAACGATGTCGGACAATTTACATTTACACAGCATCACCGGGCAGCCCCAAGCTAAGCAGAGCTTGTGTTAAGGGTAACCATATACGTACCTGCAATACATAGATAGATATTTTTGTTATACATAATAAAACACCCAGAGTACCCGAAACAAATATCTGCAGATCGCACAATCATTTGTCCCGAGGCAGGATTCGAACCCGCAACCTCATGCTTCGCAGGCGGAACTTCTCGCACCACTGAGGTCGTCCCATGACAGTTTCATGTCTTAACTTACGGCTTGTTATTGTAGGAGGACTTCAAAACCCAAGCGCTCCCACTAGCTCGTATAAAGAAGATCATGAAACTGGACGACGAAGTGAAAATGATATCGGCAGAGGCCCCCGTACTGTTCGCTAAGGCCGTGGAGATATTCATACACGAGCTGACGCTGAGAGCTTGGAGCCACACAGAAGATAACAAACGGAGGACTCTTCAGGTAAGTTACAGATACCTACAGACAGGGTCATAAATTAGCTCATCAAAAATCTTTCTTAAGGTTAAAAGCCTCCACACACAGAAACCCTGGCCGGGCCGGAGGCGAAGGCGTGCGAAAAGAGCGTGGAGAAATAAAACTCTAAAATAAAGCCCGTTCTGACATACATAGTTTAGTTATTAAAAAGTTCATCATCATCATCATCATCATCAGCCCATATTAGTCCACTGTTGGACATAGGCCTCCCCTAATGAGCGCCATAGCGCCCTGTCTTCAGCTTGCCGCATCCAGCATCTGCCTGCAGTCTTTCGCAGATCGTCATCCCACCTGGCCGGAGGGCGTCCTACACTACGTTTACCGAGTCGTGGTCTCCACTCAAGAACACGTTTACCCCAGCCATGCTCATTAAAAAGTTGAAATAATTTATTTTGAAAATATACACACAATAGTTTTTCTAAAATAACCCTTGTGCTAAAAGTCGTTCCTATTTATTTAGTCATAGACACAGGTCATAGACCTTAAAAGTGGTGTGGAAGCTTAAACCTTAGACGCTAAGCCGAAATACACATGTTTTGTGGCATCTTGTACGTAATACCTACACACAACACACAAATATATTTACAAATTATTATTCATTTATTTCAGAACAAAATCCTAATATAACCTAAAGTTTTACTTTTAAATCCATCATGCTTATTAACACTCAAGTCATTTTTAACGGGATATTTAACATGATTTGAGTTTTGAGGTTTCCAATATTTCGGCACAGTTTCATGCGCCATGATCACGGAATAACTGATCATGTTATTCCGTGATCATGGCGCATTAAACTGTGCCGAAATATTGGAAAGCTCAAAATTCAAATCATGGTAAATATCCCGTTATAAATGACTTAAATATAACCTATTATTATTTGTCTAATTATAAATTAACGACCATTTTTTTGCAGCGCAACGACATAGCTATGGCCATATCAAAGTCTGACCAATTCGACTTCCTAATAGACATCGTACCGAGACACGAAGTGAAGACCAACAAGCCCCGTTACGAAACTGTGTGGACACACGCTAAGCCTACCACTTCTGAAAATGCGAGGACCCAGCAGGTAAGTTGGTCTTTCGAGCCGGAATAGCAGTGGTCCTTTGAAACCCCGACCCGTTATTATTATTATTAAAGTTTTATTTATGATATTTTAAGAAGAGATGCGAAGTTGCACTTTTTGACCACCATGGTGGCAAGAGCAACTTCGTATCTCTGCCTGCACTATACTTTTTAAAACATTTATAGAGACATTAAAAAAACGCTTATGATAAGCATCACAAACTGGCCAATCGATTTTTGAAAATTCCTTCATTTATCAGAATAATAAGATAAAAAAGGCGGTGGCGCTGATTTGGGTCGGGGTAGCGCCTTAATAGACATATTTAGTATGGAGTAGTATCGATACTACTCCGTTCTATTATGTCTGGATTCGAGACACGAAGTCAAGACCAATAAATCCCCTCTACGTAAGTGTATGGAACCCCTGCCAAGCCACTCCTGAAAACACGAGGACTCATCAGAGCCGGATTCGTAGAGGTCCTTCGAAATATCATTGAGCGATCATAAGAAAATTATAAAAAACCTTCTAGGTTGGTCATCTTTTTGCCTCAGTTAACATATTTTGTGGCACCTTGTACTTGATATACCACCTACTAGTTTCTACCCGCTTCTATGTAAACATTTTCTATCGCATGGGAACTGATTTATGGGATAAAAAGTAGCCTGTTTGATTCCAGTATTAGAATTACCTATGTGCAAAATTTCAGCTCGATCCATTCAGTAGTTTTGGCGTGAAGAGGTAACTGGTCTCCCTCGTTATATAAAAATAAGATCGATAAATAAAAATAAGTACTTATTTAATAGATGGATGGATTCACGTTAAAGTTGTTTGTCTGTTTGTACATTTTTTTCTTCACCTACAGCCATGTCTTCAGCAAAGCAGTCAACAGCAGCAACAGCAACAGCAACACCACGCGACGTTGCAGCAGACGACGCAACAGCCGCAGATTGTACTGCAACCTATGGCGCAAGTTGTACAGGTAGGTACCTACCTATATTTTGCATACCATTTGGAACCTACCTACCTATTTTCCCTTATTTAAAACCCTTATTTAAATCATTATACTTAGGGGTTTTCTTTGAAACAAAATCAAAAAATTGCTCTGCCCTGAATTATCAGTGTGTGAGTGTTCGGCTGTCTCCCAGCCAGGGTAATGCCACTTAAATTATCTTGCGTAGATGTAAAATAAGCCAATGATGATGATGTGGATTAAATACACTCAGAGAAAAAACCGGTCGCAATGTATGCAGTTTTACATTGCGAGCCAAGTTTTGCGAAAATTACAAAATAATTTTGAGATATTAGCAAAATACCCTATGTTGCCGCAGCAACTTTTTTTTTGCGAAACGCAAAAATTGTGAACGCAACAATAATTTTTTTGTTGCATTAACAATTTTGAGGCTCTTTGCTATCGCCGCAATGTGGTAATCTGCGGGGTTCACATAGTTATAGTTTGTGTGGTTCACAATGTAAGTTGTACGTTGATTTTATACGTTGTGGTGTTAGCAAGTTTTGGTCCCTCTGATAAAATCACAACATAGTAATCTGCGGGGTTCACATAGTTATAGTTTGTGTTGTTCACAATGTAAGTTGTATTTTGATTTTATACGTTGTGGTGTTAGCAAGTTTTGGTCCCTCTGCTAAAATCACAATGTAGTAATCTGCGGGGTTCACATAGTTATAGTTTGTGTTGTTCACAATGTAAGTTGTATTTTGATATTATACGTTGTGGTGTTAGCAAGTTCTGGTCCCTCTGCTAAAATCACAATGCAGTAATCTGAGGGGTTCACATAGTTACAGTTTGTGTGGATCACAATGTTAGTTGTATTTTGATATCATACGTTGTGGTGTTAGCAAGTTCTGGTCCCTCTGCTAAAATCACAATGCAGTAATCTGGGGGGTTCACATAGTTACAGTTTGTGTGAATCACAATGTAAGGTGTATTTTGATTTTATAGGTTGTGGTGTTAGCAAGTTCTGGTCCCTCTGCTAAAATCACAATGCAGTAATCTGGGGGGTTCACATAGTTACAGTTTGTGTGGATCACAATGTAAGGTGTATTTTGATTTTATAGGTTGTGGTGTTAGCATGTTTTGGTCCCTCTTATAAAATCACAATGTAGTAATCAGCGGGGTTCACATAGTTATAGTTTGTGTGGTTCACAATGTAAGTTGTACGTTGATTTTATACGTTGTGGTGTTAGCAAGTTTTGGTCCCTCTGCCAAAATCACAACTTAGTAATCTGCGGGGTTCACATAGTCATAGTTCGTGTTGTTCACAATGTAAGTTGTATTTTGATATTATACGTTGTGGTGTTAGCAAGTTTTGGTCCCTCTGATAAAATCACAACATAGTAATCTGCGGGGTTCACATAGTTATAGTTTGTGTTGTTCACAATGTAAGTTATACGTTGATTTTATACGTTGTGGTGCTAGCAAGTTTTGGTCCCTCTGCTAAAATCACAATGTAGTAATCTGCGGGGTTCACATAGGTATAGTTTGTGTTGTTCACAATGTAAGTCGTATTTTGATATTAAACGCTGTGGTGTTAGCAATTTCTGGTCCCTCTGCTAAAATCACAATGTAGTAATCTGGGGGGTTCACATAGTTACAGTTTGTGTGGATCACAATGTAAGGTGTATTTTGATTTTATAGGTTGTGGTGTTAGCATGTTTTGGTCCCTCTTATAAAATCACAATGTAGTAATCAGCGGGGTTCACATAGTTACTTATAGTTTGTGTGGTTCACAATGTAAGTTGTACGTTGATTTTATACGTTGTGGTGTTAGCAAGTTTTGGTCCCTCTGCCAAAATCACAACTTAGTAATCTGCGGGGTTCACATAGTCATAGTTCGTGTTGTTCACAATGTAAGTTGTATTTTGATATTATACGTTGTGGTGTTAGCAAGTTTTGGTCCCTCTGATAAAATCACAACATAGTAATCTGCGGGGTTCACATAGTTATAGTTTGTGTTGTTCACAATGTAAGTTATACGTTGATTTTATACGTTGTGGTGCTAGCAAGTTTTGGTCCCTCTGCTAAAATCACAATGTAGTAATCTGCGGGGTTCACATAGGTATAGTTTGTGTTGTTCACAATGTAAGTTGTATTTTGATATTAAACGCTGTGGTGTTAGCAAGTTCTGGTCCCTCTGCTAAAATCACAATGCAGTAATCTGGGGGGTTCACATAGTTACAGTTTGTGTGGATCACAATGTAAGGTGTATTTTGATTTTATAGGTTGTGGTGTTAGCAAGTTCTGGTCCCTCTGCTAAAATCACAATGCAGTAATCTGGGGGGTTCACATAGTTACAGTTTGTGTGGATCACAATGTAAGGTGTATTTTGATTTTATAGGTTGTGGTGTTAGCAAGTTCTGGTCCCTCTGCTAAAATCACAATGCAGTAATCTGGGGGGTTCACATAGTTACAGTTTGTGTGGATCACAATCACAATGTCAGTTGTATGTTGATTTTATACGTTGTGGTGTTAGCAAGTTTTATTACCTATGGATCTAAATGATGCAATGGACTTCAATGTAGGTAGGTAGGTATAGGTGAGGACTTAATAAAAGAAAGGCATTTTAATAAAATAAATAAAAATTAGGTAGGTACCTACCTAGTTAGTAGGTATCTAATTACAAATTTAGAAAATCATAATTTGTTAGTGTAGGCACAGGTGTAGGTTGGTACATGACCACAGTACCTACACATTTTCACAAATCCATAGTTGTGAAAATCACTACGTTACAACATTTGAATAATTATACAAATTATGAAGCGCTAGCTCTATCAATGTTTAGGTTGTTAGAAAATCAGTTTCAACATAGCGAGAAAATAAGTAACTTAGATAAAAAGCATTATTCATGTTTGTGAAAATCACAACGTTCATTCCTAGACATTGATAAAAGCACAAGCTGACGTATTAGTCAATTTTGTAATGTTTAAACATTGCGAAAAGAGCATAATCAGAACGCTGCACATTCAGTCAGTTTCGGTCATTTCATTGGCAACACTTGAACGGGAAGACCGCGCGTCCGTCGAAGTCGAACTGTCCGGCCGGAACTTTCTAGCACTTTGTGTTAGAGTATCATTTATCTAGTTTGTGCCTTTGGTTTGTGCTTGTGTTGTGCAAAGAGAATAAAACCACTCCGGTGTTCTGTGACAATCAAGCCGGCTTTTGACTATGGGATATATATTACATCCCGAGATATAATATTTTATCGCTCACCATACATTTTGTATGGCACCGTTTACACTGTGCTATAATATATATTACATCCCAAACTATAAATATTTTTTCGACCGAGTGAGCGATATTTGAAGGTCATTTGAAGGTGTATATTTTACCTCACGTCCCCGGACACCGCGCCTCCCCCGCTTCGCCCTCCGTTTGAATGTTGGCGTTCGTGTGCAGACGTGTAAACTGATCATTGTGTGCTCCAAAATATATATCTCACAGTGTAAACAGCAACCGCGGGATGTAATATATAGCACAAGATGTAATTTATATTATATCCCATAGTCAAAAGCCGGCTTCACAGTAAAATGGATAAGGAAGACCCACTGGTCGATTTTTTAATTAGCAACGGTTTATATCATCTTCTGCGACCTCTCAACGGTAAGTTCCTTTGTTTATGTAATAATTTTATGCACATGCACATTGTTTTTATAACCTATAAATGTTTTATTAGTTTGCACGTTTTATCAGTCAAAATAGTGCAAGACAGCCTAGGGGGTGAAAATGGGTTTATTTACTGCTTGATGTATCCTAGATGCCGGAATTCAGAGTAATTTATTAATGTCTACCTACTGATGAATTGAACATTCAAACTCAAACCACGTACTTACCGCTTGCGACCCGCGCATGGGCTGATAAATCAGTGGTAGTACAAGCCGGCAGTGACATTATCATCAGGCTATACTAGTCCACTGCTGGACATAGCCCTCCCCTAGTGAGCGCCATAGCGCCCTGTCTTCAGTTGTTTGTGGCAGCCTGCCGTAGCCCGGTGATTCCTAGCACCCCCTGCCCCGCCGTTACCATGGCCGCATGCCATGGCCAGGAATAGCGAGGCAGCCGGGAACTGGAGCCATTGGTTCAGTCTCTTTATCATTGGGGGCTATGGCGCTCATTAGGGGAGGGCTATGTCCAGCAGTGGACTAATATAGCCTGATGATGATGATGATGATGATCATTGGGGGTAGTGCCCATAATCCCCACGCTGGGCATGCGGGTTGGGAATCGCAGTTCAGTGGAGTTGTACTCCAAGGGGCGCTGCTGCCCGGTCCCCGGTCTGTGCCACCATGGCTAAAATAAAAATGCTTTTCTAGATCAGGGTGCAGATCTAGAATTCCTGCTTGATGCGAACGATCACGAGCTTTCGCTTTTGGTCGAAGGGGTGGTTAATAAAGGAAAACTACGCATGGCACTGGATCGATTTAAAGAATGTGTGAGTAGCTTTGACTGCATATTTACCTTATTTTTTTTTACCGACTTTAATAAAGGCGGAGGTTCTATGTTCGGTTGTATGTATGTTTTTGTTAAATGTAATGTAATGTCCTGTGACTTGTCTATGAGCATTGATATGTTATTTCACATCAACCTTTTGCATGTCATGGTCCCCCAAGGGGGATTTAGGCCGGTAGTCCCCATGCTGGCCAAGTGCGGATTGGCGACTTGATAGGTATATTGATATATTAAAATATGTGTATTTTTCCTGACAGAAGAAGCAAGAAAATCTTGCTAGCCAAATGACAGTGGCTGCTCCGTTGAGGCTAGACGAGTTTATATTTACTCCAACTTCACCAGCTCCAGATACTTCAGCCACTGCTCCGACTGCTACATGTATGACATTTTTGTCACCTTTGGCAAGAGATTCTTCTGCAATTAGTTGCCCTGGTTCTAGCTCATCAGCTTCCGATGGACCAGTAAGTTAAAACATCATAATTGTTATAATAATTGACTTTTAATAAACTTAAATAATTGTTTTTTTTTTGGGTGAGATTGGTTTTGATGTTTTTTCTGTTCAAGGACTTGTTCCAAAAACGGTATATTCCCATCCACACCATTAACCTCCCCATCAATGGGGTGGTTGGGAAAAAAATTGACTTGAGTAATGGGGTGGATGGGATTTTTTGCCCCATTGACTTTTTAATTATATACAAGGTGTTAGTCAAATTAGCGAACAATACCGCGGGGTTGCGACATCCAAGCGCCCAACACATATATAATACACATACATCTATAATATTATAAATATTTAGCAACTTTGTATGATTGTTTATTATTAACTACGCTGTAATGACTGAATAAATTTTGTTGAAATTTGGAGCTGCTCTACGTTCCTCTGATCATCAATCGAGAACAAGCATAAAAAAATAATATGAATTTTCTCTACAAAAGTGTCACCGTCATACATACCAATTAGCAGTTTACTTTTTGGCTATCAGAAAGAAAATCAAAAACGTTTTTCAGTTTTAATAATGAATGATGCTCACATTAGTTTCTATAAAACATTTATTAGAAAGAAAAATGTGCCAAATTGAAGTTTTTTTTGCTTTTCAGGAATGGGAACTTACCAATTATGAAGACGAAATAGCGACCATTGACTTTACTAGAGTCCTGGTTGGTGGTTCGCTAAAACATATCTTGGAGTCAACATCAGCTGGGAAACCGCTTCTTACAAAACAGTTCCTATCTACGAAAGACAGAAAAATAATTACAGCAATCATAGTGGAGGCAGAAGTCCGTAAACTTAATAAGATTACGGACGCCATAAGAAAAGAAGTGTGGGAAAATTGGACGACAGAAATAACCACACTTTTCCCATCAGAAACAAAAGCTGTATATTACAGTCCCTTCCGAATCATTGATGGCCGGATTATACAGGCCAGTGGCCTCATTGTGAATCGGCTCATAACGGTCCGAAGAAAGCTATTAAGTGCAGAAAACCGACGTAGCAGGAGTCTCAGCAGCAATGAAAGCACGTCTAGTGAAAATAAGAGAAGGCGAAAAAGTGGTACTCCTGGACGAATTCGGCCTTTGCCTGAATCATTTGTGTTCAAAGAAATTAATGAAGATGGTGATAGCTGCGTAGAGTGGCTGAAGGCTTCCTCTTCGCCCCGGGATCTAGTGATCTCCAAATGGCAAAGCTGCCTGCGGGAAAGACTCTCTTTATTAAAAGAAATTGACTATTTCCAGTATTTTAAAATATTCCCATCACTGCAATGCCCATGGGGCTATGAATTGGTGAGTAACTAGTACCTAATAAACAAATGACTAAAATGAAGACAGCATATATACGACGACCTCTGTGGCGCAGTGGGCGAAGGTCCGCGGGTTGCGGGTTCGATTCCCGCCTCGGAACAAATGTTTGTACGATCTGCAAATATTTGTTCAGGGTGTTCGACTGGGCTAAATATTGCTTAACTTCAGTAATTGTTTATAATCACCTAGGCCAGCTATGCTATGCCCTATGGCTCCTTGTAGTGTCATTTTAACAATTGTGGTGTAAGAATAATTTTACATACTAGCAGTACACCCCGGCTTCGCACGAGTATATTCTATGGCCTATGTTCATCAGGGATAATGTAGTTTCCCAACGGTGATAGAATTTTTCAAATCGGTCCAGTAGTTTCGGAGCCTATTCAATACAAACAAACAATCGAATTTTTCCTCTTTATAATATTAGTATAGATTTTTGTGTACCTGCATAACGTATGACAATCATTTGTTTTGTGCAGCTTGCTAGTGACTTCGATGAAATCCACCCAGAAGTGAAAGGAAAGTTTGAAGAAAAATTCCCTTTAGTAAAGGGTCGTCTGCTAACATTATTGGACGAGAAGGCCCAGCAACTGGCACGACCTGACATCTCTATTCAACTTACTTTGGATCTTGGAACCTGTGAGTTGTCTCAAAATTGTTAGAATTTAGATTATAAGGCATGAATAAGTGACTTCAGGCTTCTAAAATATACACACAATATGTCACAATTTATTATATTGTGACGACCTCTGTGGCGCGGTGGGCGAAGGTCCGATGCAGGAGGTTGCGGGTTCGATTCCCGCCTCGGGACAAATATTTGTACGATATGCAAATTAGTCCAAGGTGTTCTGGTCGTTTTCTATGTATAATAAAAAAAACTAATTGTTTCGGCAAATCAAATCTTTCTTCGACTTCTTGGTAAATGGCAGCACAGATCACTATAAACTAGTCAGAGAAATTAGAGTGTACTAGTGAAAAATCGTGTCGATAAATAAAGACCGAAACGCCACTCGATTTATAGGTACTTGATTTAATAGGCTGGTGATGATAATGAATTATGAAATCTATTTTCAGTTGGAGAGGAACAAGCTAATGTTGCGGCTTTTCTGTCCATTCCATTGCTGCTGAAGCAGATGCACACAATACCTGTGAAAGGCGTCAGAAAACCCTGGAATCCTTCGCGGACGGAAGTAAGCAGCGCCTTTCTTAGTTTGGTGCCATCTAACTCTGATCTCGAAACCCATTGCTCCGAGAGAGAAGCGAAACTTGCACAGAAGAAGCTACCTATACTTCCATATATTGTTGCCATCGGTCCAAGTTGGAAAGAAGTTGCGCAGTATGATGTCATCATAGCCAAAGACATTAGATACACCTTTGATAACATTTGCGAGGCAGTTTTGAATGCTTTTAAAATCTTATGGACATTAGATTTGCCCTATTCCAAAGACTGTGTGCCAGTTTGGATGTTCATCCAAAGAAGTATTTTTGTCATGAAAAGCAAATACGACACTGAAGGTGTTCCTATGCTAGATTTACTTGCTTCTGTTTCCAACAGGCATGATGGTGCAGTGCGCAATATGTAAAGGATCTTTTAGTAATTTAAGGGAATTTAAAAGTCACTACACATTTTATCATCCGGGCAATGTGTATGTCTGTCCAAATACTGGATGTGGAAGAAGTTATCAACTCTACACCTCATTTAGACGTCATTATTTGAAATGCCATTTGGCCTCGGAGGCTTCTGAACTTGAATCCTGTTCATTTAATATGGACCCTTCACATATGCACACTACACCAGAGTTACAAGGTGAGGATAAAAGATGCTCTATATCAGGTAGCGAAGAAATCAATGTGAAAAGTCAAGGCAATAATTTGCGCTCTGTTTCACTTAGCTACACCTTGGCTCAACTTTTTTCATCTCTTTATCGTAATCCTAATTTGCCAAACAATGTGGTAGATACAGTTTATAGCGGTATTGAAAACATGTTTAACTTATCAATCAAACCTTTATTACCAAGTACACCAGATTCTGCTGTAGAAAAAATGACGAGTGATTTAGAGAGTTTTAGTTCAACACATAAAAGGTTGCAGTACTTTGAAACAAACAGGTCTTTAATTAGTCCTCAGGGTTATGTGGTAGGAAAAAGATTTGATTTCGTAAAAAAAAATGGAAGGTCTTTTTACCAGACAGTAGAATGCATAGCACATAAAATACCCATACGTGATGTGTTGCTCAAGTTTTTCTCTTTGCCCCATTTACTACCTGAGACTATAGATAGTATGAAAAAACTAATGGCCCACGATACATCAAAAAGTATAGAGCATTTCATGCATGGTTCATTTTGGAGACAAAAAGGACATGGGGAAAAATTTGTCATGCCAATGTTTTTACAAATCGATGATTTCGAGACTTTAAACCCTTTAGGCAGTCATAGTGGTATACATAAACTGGGAGCCGCCTACATTTCTCTTCCTTGCCTGCCTTACTATTATGCCTCTCAGTTGACTAACATTTTTTTGGTCTTACTTTATCATTCGAATGACAGAGTTCAATTTGGTAATCAGATCATATTTCAGCCCTTAATTGATCAGTTAAATGACATAATTCGAAACGGAATATATTTTGATCTGCCAGATTTCAAAGGAACTATCTACTTTGAGTTGGCACTAATTTTGGGAGATAATTTAGGTTTGCATAGTGTTTGTGGCTTTGTCGAAAGTTTTTCTTGCAATTTCTCTTGTCGGACTTGTAAAATAGAAAAAAAAGTAATGGAAAAGCAATTATACGAAGATGTGTCTCTTTTAAGGACGGAATCTAACTATCAGGAAGATTTAGCAATAGGTAATCCATCTCTGACAGGCGTGAAAGAGAAATGTGTATGGCTGCAGATAGAAAATTTTTGTTTGTTTTCACAAATGGGTTTTGATGTAATGCATGACATGCACGAAGGGTGTTCGAAATATATAATGTGTTCATTGCTTCTGGTATTTGTGGACAAACTCAAATATTTTACAATTAATACTGTTAATGACAAAATCTCTTCTTTTGAATTTGGTCCTGATAAAAAAGATAAGCCTGTTACATTGGTAATCTCTAATTTACGAAAGGGAAACATTCGCCTAAACGCAGCCGAAATGTACACGTTTTGCAAGTATTTTGGGGTGATGTTCGGCGATTTCGTCCCAAGAGGCGACAGGTATTGGGAACTATATATTCAATTAATGAAAGTTCTACATTTTATTCTGTCGCCTGCGTTTGCACCTGAGCAAGTTCAGTTTTTTCAGTTTTTAGTTGCTGACCTGTGCGAAATGTTTATCAAATTGTTTAATCAAACTCTTAAGCCCAAATTTCACAACCTGTTACATTACCACTCGGCAATGTTACGATTTGGTCCCTTACAGTTTTTATCTTCTATGCGCTTTGAAGCTAAACATCGCCCCAACAAGTTAGCCGCAAAATCCTCAAATAATCGAATGAATATGACATTAACAATAGCTCGAAAACATCAGTTGATGTTAAATGATATTTTTATTCAACGAACAGTTGGTTCGCCTGTCTCTTTTGGAGGTCAAACAGAAATATCCAGTAGAGAAGTTGAACAAATTTTAGACAAAATAAAACTATCTGATATTAAAAAAATTTACAAAGTCACATGGGCTGCAAAGTGTTCTGAGCGGTATAAAGTAAATTCTATAATTGTTTCTTCGATTGAGGAGGAAAGTGTTTGCTTTGCCATGGTAGAAGATGTTTATGTTGATGGAGTATGTAAAATAATAATTAAGGCTAAGCTGTTAAAAACACTTTCTTTTGATGAGCACTACTATGCTTACAAAGTACAAGATTCATTATCTCAAGAGTCAGTATTCATTAATCAGGAATCAATGCAGCATCCATTTGTATGTAATCGCGTGTTCATAGGATGTGACATTAATCTATCTGAGTTCCATGTTGTCCTTACCAAGCCCATTTAATTCAATTTAGCACTGTAATATACTATACCGGGTGTTTTTTTAGACGAAGGGCATACTTTAGGGGGTCATTGTACTCATCATTACAAACAACTTGAACCCTGAAATCGCAAAAAAAAAATCAGCTGTTTTGCACAACTGATTTTTTTCGCGATTTCAGGGTTGGTCCCATGATAAAAGTTGTTCGTAATGATGAGTACAATGACTCTATAAAGTACGTCCGTCGTGTAATAAAACACCCAGTATAATACCATAAGGATCATTCTCGAAATTCTCTTGTTGTTCACTCTGGTGTGAAAAAGAGAGTGATCAATAAACTATAATAATACGTATTATAATCTATTGCAAATAGCTAGATTTTACTTAATTTTATTTGTAAAAGTAAGAATACTGCATTCATAGCAGCAACCGGTAGAGTCAATGATATTGTCTTAATTAGGTACCTTTAGTAAACATTGATTGAAACATTGATTGTATTTAACAATATTAATAAGAGGGCCCTTCCTTACTTATAATCGTTACTTAACCTTAAAAATCAATGCTTAAAATGCTCTGTCAACTTTATTTAAAACATCGATTAAATTTAAGTAACGATTACAAGTAAGGCCCTATGATGTGTGTATAAAAATAAGTTTTGTTTGTGTTTAGGTACTTCTAAGTAAATTAAGTACTCATAATACCTTGATTTAATAAATATTTAATAAAGACAGACAATTTAAAACATTGATTACATTTAAGTAACGATTACAAGTAAGGTTCTATTATGTATGTATAAAAATAAGTTTTGTTTGTGTGCTAAGGACTTTTTAGTAAGTAAGTTAGATAAGATAAAGAGTAAATTAAGTAACTCAAAATACCTTGATTCAATAAATGTTTGTGTCATTTTCATAAGCTTTTTGTTTTTATTTTTCAGACGGTGCATTACCATTGTGAGGATACCAATATTGCCATTTCCAATGCTACCATTGCGATACACGCAATGTCGCCTACGCGCCTTGTCGCTCTAGCAATATGCGCTTTGCGTTATTGGCAACTTTTAAGTTGTGGTTCTAGCAGAGGGAGCATGTAACATTGCGAGGAAAGCAATTTTACCATTGCAAGGATAGCAATAATAACAATGCATTGCAATCCTTGCAATGGTAACATTGCTATCCTCGCAATGTTAGATGCTCCCTCTGCTAGAACCACAACTTAAAGGTTGCCAATAACGCAAAGTGCACATTGCTAGAACGACAAGGCGCGTAGGCGATATTGCGTGTATCGCAATGGTAGCATTGCTATCTTCGCAATGGTTACATTGCTATCCTCGCAATGTTAGATGCTCCCTCTGCTAGAACCACAACTTAAAGGTTGCCAATAACGCAAAGTGCACATTGCTAGAACGACAAGGCGCGTAGGCGATATTGCGTGTATCGCAATGGTAGCATTGCTATCTTCGCAATGGTTACATTGCTATCCTCGCAATGTTAGATGCTCCCTCTGCTAGAACCACAACTTAAAGGTTGCCAATAACGCAAAGTGCACATTGCTAGAACGACAAGGCGCGTAGGCGATATTGCGTGTATCGCAATGGTAGCATTGCTATCTTCGCAATGGTAACATTGCTATCCTCGCAATGTTAGATGCTCCCTCTGCTAGAACCACAACTTAAAGGTTGCCAATAACGCAAAGTGCACATTGCTAGAACGACTAGGCGCGTAGGCGATATTGCGTGTATCGCAATGGTAGCATTGCTATCTTTGCAATGGTAACATTGCCATACTCGCAATGTTAGATGCTCCCTCTGCTAGAACCACAACTTAACCTTTTGACCGCCACCGTCGTCTATACTCGACATTTCAAATTGTGCTTACTACGCCAGTGTCGTTATTAGACGACCAAAACTGCTCCAAGAAAAAAACGAAATACACAATCTTTTAACTGTTAGTTCTGCGTTTTATTTATCCTAAAAGGAACATTGTTTTAGTTATTATACATCTATATTAAAGGTTTATAAGAAAAACCCTTAGTTGTATAAAAATTTCGATGATGAAACATTGAAATAAAATCCCGTCAGCGGGCGTGATTCGCACGCCATTGTCGGCAGGAGACGACCGCTAGTGTTGTGGTATACAGCTACCAAGCGAAGGTGATAAAAAATAGACAATTTACATTTAAACAAGATTTTTATTATTTATTTCATGTTAATTCTCATGATATAAATAATAAATATCTATTATGATATCATAATAAACCCAAACTTTAACTCTGCAAACGCATAATGAAAATAAAAATGATCCATGAGCAGGATCGATAATTCATAATCCCCACCAAAGCACATCACTGGTTCATCATCCCTTAGCAGTGTAGCGTACGCCACGGTCGGGACTACACGACCGTAAGTGACGTCATCAGCGTAACAAGACAATGGTAGTGACGTGCAAGTGCTTGTATGTCCGATCTGCTATTGATTTTGGATTTTATCTGCTATTGATTTTGGATTCATAGGTAAAATGTAGGTATTTGTAGGTTCATAGATCTTTTGTTTAAAACTTCGACAAAAGCATGTTTCTGCTTCGAAGCACACAGGTTCCCTGTAGTTCGGTGGGTAGGTAGGTACATACCTACCTACATTTTATTTCTTTCTTGTAAGATTAGAGTAGGTGCCTGCCTACGTTGGGAACGGGATAAATTTTTGTGTACTAGATAGGTAGGTACTTTCATCATTGGTAAGTAGGTAGTGTAGGTACCTAAATCGGTTTGAGTATGAGATAGGTATCCGACTCAAGGAAATAATTACGTGGACAGAAAATCAATAAAAGATGTTAGATGGATAGGTAATGCGTAGAAAATTTACAATGAATAAAGAATGAAGGAAATAAAATAATACCTAGGTACCTACCTACCTAGTGAAATTTCCTAAAAAGCGGCAAGAATTTGTACCATGCATGAATGATAATTAATGAGAAGAAATTCTGCAAGTAGCAAGGAAGATAATTAGGTATAAAATACTTTAATAGCATTCATGGTACAATAACGGTTAGAAAAGTCATTGACCGTTACTTCGACCTACCTACCAAGAACACAAATTCTAGCACTAAATAATAATAATGCAACATTCACCCGATACGGGGATTCTTTCTTTAGTCTTAAACTGTTAGTTTTTCTCTTCTTTTAGTGATAAGGCCGCCCATTCTGCAATTCTGTTATTTCTCTTTCCCTGTATTGTTTTTTTTATTTTCTTGGTTTGCAATAAAGTGTATTGTATTGTATTGTACCTAGGTAGGTACCTAAGTGCAGTTGACTAGGGTAGGTAGGTAGCTACTTATTATTGCGTCTACCTACTTATTACACTGATGGGTAGGGAGGGACTATGTTGGTATAACTGGTAGGTAGGTAGGTACCGTTTCTTTCTCTGCATTGTGTAGTGATAATATTATTTGTATCTTCAATCTTTAGTGGTTTGACAGTTACTACATGGTAGGTAGGTAGGTACCCAACTAGTTATTTGGCATTCAATGCATGTGATGTGATGACCATTGAATTTCATTTCAAGAGTGGACAGGTATATACCTACTTGCCCTTATCGATAATCAGCGACTATAACCTACCACATCACTACCTCAGATGTAAGCAAGCTTTCAAACATCGTGCCAGCCGCGCCTATGTCGGCTATTCACGACAACAGAAGACGTCACGTGGGTGAATAGTGATGTGCTGTTGTTATTTGAAAATATTTGTTGTCGATCTGATTTCTGGTTTTATATAGGCAAAACATCGGCAACTGCGGCGTAACAATTAATATATTATAGAGTAAATTGGTATCAAGTAAAACTCGAAAATTGAAGGTAGTGCTTCTAACCTGAAGCCCTTCTTTTTGTAACTTGGATGGCTTGGAGAGTTAGATTTTATCATTTTAAGGTGGTGTTCAAAAGGTAATAAAACATCCCAGATTTTAAAAAGTTGTTTATTGCATAAAAAACCAACGAAATCAAGTCTCCATGTGTTTATCGACAATATACATTTTATCGACTCTTGGCAGCACCATTTTTTCGTAGGTATTTTTGGGCACTTTTGTGCTTTGGCGTAGAGGATACGAGAATGCGTTTGGGGCGTGGCGGTCAAAAGGAGGTTGCCAACAACGCAAAGCGTACATTGCTAGAACCACAAGGCACATAGGCAATATTGCGTTTATAGCAATGGTATTATTGCTATCTTTCAATAGTAACATTGCTATACTCTGCTCCCTCTGCTAGAACTACAACTTCAAGATTGCCAATAACGCAAAGTGTAAATTGCTAGAACCACAAGGCTTAAACGTAATATTGCGTTTATCGCAATGTTATCCTCGCAATGTTAGATCGTATCTCTATTAAAACCACAATTTTAAGGTTGCCATTAAAGCAAAATGTACATAGATAGAACCACAGTTTTTAAAAGCTCAAATATAACAAAGTAAACATAGCTAGAATAACAATGTTATACGTTGTGCAAATCCAAATGTCAAAGTTGCTTTTATAGCAAAATATACGTTGCTATATTACCATAGGCAAAACACTGCAATTTTATTCAAGTTTCACATTGCTAAATGGGAGCCGTCAGTGTAAATTTGTGAAAACATGCGTTTGTGAAATTCGCTATGTAGTAATTAACAAAGTAAATACTTCTACATTGTCATAATCACAATATTTTTTCGCAAAATTAAGGTTGCTGCGCTAACAAACCAACTATGACGGCTCCCATTTAACAACCTTTTCCTGTTGATTTCACAACATTTTTTTCTCCGTGTAGCAGTAATTTGGTGATCGGTATTGCTAATAATGATTGCACGATAGCTAATATCGTGTTCATAATGGTGGGCATAACCTGCAGTTTACGTACTGTCAGTGAATTACCGATAACCCTGTATGTAAATAAAAATTAAATGAATTGCTGTTCGTTTGTCTCGCTAAAGCTCGATAATGGCTGGACCAACATCGCTAATTTTGGTCTTGAAATATTTGTGGAAGTTCCGGGAAGATTTATAAGGTGAGAATATATGTATAAAGAAAGTTCAGACAACTTCGGCGGGTCCGCTAGTACCTGATAAATTCCAGTCCTACTTTATTGCTTGCAAAAAATTGATAGCTCAAATAATGTGAATTCCTGACCGGCTTATACAGGGTTATAAAGGCTTATACATCCCCTCGGGGTCCAGAAACACCCCCTTTCGGCTTAGTACACCCTTTCCGTAACACCCTGTATACCAGCCCAAAACTCAACTTTATTACAAACTAGTTTCTGCCCGCGGCTTGGCACGCGTCTTTTCGAAACGTTTAAAGGTTATTTCTATCCCATGGCAAAAATTTTATAGGATTAAGTAACCTATATTCGATTCCAGGCTTAGAGCTACATCTATGCAAAATATTCAGCCCGATCGGTTCCGTCGCATTGGCGAGAAGAGGTAACAAACATCCATACCTTCGCATATATAATATTAGTGTGATATTTCAGAATTCAAACACATCCTCCGGTTCAAACAACCCTCACCCCGTGGCGTTGGTTCAATCCGTGCAGCAACACCAAGTCGTCTCCAACCCAGAGCTACAGAACATACCGGTAAGGTTTTACTAAACTAGACTAACGCCCCAGGAGATATTATCGGACTTTATAGGTACACTAGCCAAACTCCGTCAAGAATGCTTGTAAACAAACCGCCCATACTTAACCTGATGCCTAACTCCACCTGCGTTAGCGTTGATGTTAGTGTCAATGTCCATTAAGGTTTGGTAGGCCAGCAGAGGCCGCATTTTTGTGATTTTAAAACCATCTGAGACTTAGAAAATAGTGTTTCAGATTCTGAAAAATAGATTTATTTTACCGATGGATCTAGTCTAGTCAAAGTCGCATTCAGTTAGGTACAAGATCTAATGAACTTCACTCGATACAAAATAATCCCAAAGTTACCCCTTTTTCTAACGTTGTTTCAATACTATGACTAGCGAACTACTGATATCACACTTTTTTTTGTACTCGACTAATTACACTTAATATTTCTAAACAAATTCTCAGAGTTTGACTTGATAAAATGATTTTTTTAATCATTATGTTTAAATACCTAACTACAAAAAACACGAGCGCGGCTGATTGGCAGGCGCGCATTTTCCCTTACGCCTACTGCTGGTGGACTACCTGGCCTTAACGCATCCACTGCACAGCCCCTACACGGAGCTCAAGATGAGCGAGTAGGGATGTGAAAGTGTTAATGCGTTAATTAAGTCGCAAATAATGCACCTCGGCTACATTTACGTAACAACGCCGTCTAGAGGTAATTCCTAGTGAAGTAGGACTAGCATCTAAGGCCGTTAATAAATGAACACGTTAAAACCTGAGGCCTGCGTCCAGCACTGGGCCAATATAGGCTGTTGAGGTAAGGACAACTTTTAAAAGCTCGCTTGCATACTTATTGAAATCGTCAAACCTTTTATAGAAAAATAACTTTTAAAAGCTTTTGTCAAGACCTGAATTCTTTTCGGTATTTGTGAGATCTACTCCTAAAGTACAGAGCGTCTTTTGAGGTACGTTTTTCAGAAAGATAGGTTACTTTACATTACATGTTTACTTTTATTAACAAGCATATTTTTTTCCAGTCCCAGATACAGCTTACTCAAGCACAGTTGAACATGATCCGCCTGCAAGTCCAGAACAACCCCAACCAACCGATCATCATACAAGCACAACCGCAGCAGTCGCCGCAAATTATACAGGTAGGCAGATAGAAAACAATACACTAATTATACAAGTAGGCAGATATAAAACAATACACTAATTATACAAGTAGGCAGATAGAAAACAACACACTAATTATATAGGTAGGCAGATAGAAAACAACACACTAATAATACATGTAGGCTATAGAAAACATTACACTAATTATACAGGTAGGCAAATAGAAAAAATACATAAATTATGCAGGTAAGCAGATATAAAACAATAAACTAATTATACAAGTAGGCAGATAGAAAACAATACACTAATTATATAGGTAGGCATCTGCCTACCTATATAATTAGTGTATTGTTAACTTGCGCTCGTGTTCTATCTAGAAAACAACACACTAATAATACATGTAGGCTATAGAAAACATTACACTAATTATACAGGTAGGCAAATAGAAAAAATACATAAATTATACAGGTAGGCAGATAAAAAACAATACACAAATTATACAGGTACGCAGATAGAAAACAATACACAGATTATACAGGGCCGAATTCCACTAAATTAATCGCTTCACCATAATAATGGTATCGTCTAATTGTGGAGTACCTACCTACTTTAATTGATAAGGAAAACTTTAGTTCTGATTTCGGCCTCTGAAATAACTGGCAGCACTGAACCTTTGAATCCCTATCACATCGGATCATCAGCCTATAGTAGTCTACTGCAGGACAGGACCCTCCCTGATCTAACCGTAAACGAATTCCGAAATTACATAAGTACTGCATAATAATAATTTAAAATTAATGTCATTTTCAGGTGACATCGCAAGGACAGCATCAGCAGGGCCAGCAAGTTTACATCGCTCAAGTACAAACTTCACAAGACGATTAATAGCTATAACGTTAATTATTTTAAGAATTTTGGCCCTAAAGGTTCACCTCTGCGGGCGACAGTCCCGCCCTGGCACTTATAGGAGCGAGACATTTCTTATGGCGCTAGATAGATAGATATTTTATTGCACTTCAAATAAATAGAAAAAATGTACAACAAAATAACTTAGTTTTAAGTTGTTTAAGAGTACAGAGTGTTGAGTAAGTGACAATTGGCGGTCTTATCACTCAAGCGATCCCTACCAGACAAGCTATAATGGTAATTAACATCATCTAGCCCTAAAGTACGGTGAGCTTCTGTTATTGACCAGGTGACTGATATACTATTTAAGTAAAAAAATATATTAGTATCAAACATTTAAGCCTCCACCCCACAGCCGCGCGATTTCCGCGAAATCGCAGCAGTGTGTAAGATAGTATGTGTCTTACTGCAAAATGTACTGCAAACAAATCGCGCGACATAAGACGCGCTTCAAAATAGCGGCTGTGGGGTGGAGGCTTTATTAATGGGTGCTTTCCTCCAGAGATAAAGAGCGTACCTATTTGTCTGAGCAGTGGAATGTAATACATACTTACTAATAATGTTGTCTGCCAAATAACTTTGAACTACAGTCGTGACGTTTCTTTACAGTTTGGTCTTGAAATATTTGTGGAAGTTCAGGGAAGGTTTAAAAGGTGAGAGCGGTACGAAGCTGGCCGGGTCAGCTAGTGTATTAGAAACAACCACACAAAATGAGTGGTCCAGTTAACTGTACCAGCAAAGATATTTTTTAACGGGGTGTTCAGTGATCTAGTCAACTGGACCACGGAATGAAAGAATCTTCCGTGGTACAGTTAACGGGACCACGGGTAAGAAGCGCCGAGGATGGACATAGGTTATTTTTTGTCTCTCTCTACTCTTCAGAAAAAGCCTATGATATAATAATGTAACTCTTTGGAAAAGCACTCATTTATATGATCGTAATTATGTACTTCCATCTACTTCCCTTGTTGCCGACGCTGGAATATAATGATCCTGAATATGCTTTGACGTCAAGTGCTGTATATTTTTGTAAGACGATTTTAAGATATGCACTAGCCAAACTCGATGTGAAATGATTGTAAACAAACCACGACACAAATAACTAACAGTCACTTGCCTGGCGTCGAGTTTCAGACATAATTACAACAAAGACGCGGCAACAGAGTGAATTTTAGGTTAAGTATGGGCGGTTTGTTTACAAACATTCTACATCGGCGTTTTTTTTTCGTTTTTATAGTGTGTAAGCCTCACGGCTAATTTCTGAGAAATCAAATAATACACAATAATTTTCGACTTTAACGGGACTTGAACCGTACTGAGGGAAGGATGCGGGTTCAAGTCCCGTCGAAGTCGAAAATTTTTGCGATATTATATTCTACATCGAGTTTAGCTAGTGTATAATTTTGTGTACCTTCCTATTGGGAAGCACAAATAATGTGAAAGTACTGGTGTAGATCTATGTATGTTAATTTAATTTGTTAATTAGTCTTAAACTCTATTAAAAGAAAGATGAATTACGTGTATAGTTTTTTATTAAAATACAACAGTTCAGTATCATTTTTGCTTAGCAAACTAAAATTAGTCTTCATTCTTAGACTTCATTTAAAACAAAAACAAGAGGTGCCTAAACCCTAAAAATAGGCCTCGATAGACCAAATCCCAGCTAATCCGAACGTGTTCTACAAGGAATATAAATGGCGGTAAAGTATTTTCCCGTAAATCGTAAAATATTAATATAAATTCGAAATATCTCCGTCTATCACTATGTAACCTTTTCCAGCCTAAACGGCTGAATAGATCTTAATTAAATTTTGCAAGGAGGTAGACGGTGTCCAAAAGACGCACACGTGAAAATCGCGTGCAGAGCCACTGTCAGCATAGGGGTAAACATTTTGGGTGTTCGGTTATCGAGGGCGAGCTGTAATATCATTGTAGCTCTTCTAACTAAAATATTAATTTACTCAGCAATAATTTATAGATACCCTCGTACGATACTGAAAAATTTCTGTCGCACTACAATACACATTAAAATTTATTATACAATACAATATAAACATGAAGAACAAAATTAAAAATTTAAACCCCAAACCCGACAGATTTTCATGAACACTCTGAATAGAATTATCTACGACACAAATAAAAATCTAAACGAAAATCAGTTCATCTGTTTGGGAGCTACGATACTACAGACAGATACACAGACAGACACGTTAAACTTATAACACCCCTCTTTTTGCGTCGGGGGTTAAAAATGATGAAGATATAGCCAGTTAAAGTTCCGCGTGACGTCACTTCTTGCGACACTTTTTAGCAAGGTGTGACGTCACTAGTCCCCACTCCCAAACTTTGACGCGCTTTATTTTTGTAATTTTTTGTTTGATTGACATAAAAAAAATGTGTCGCCCTCGATGGGCGAGCTGTAATATCATTGTAGCTCTTCTAACTAAAATATTAATTTACTCAGCAATAATTTATAGATACCCTCGTACGATACTGAAAAATTTCTGTCGCACTACAATACACATTAAAATTTATTATACAATACAATATAAACATGAAGAACAAAATTAAAAATTTAAACCCCAAACCCGACAGATTTTCATGAACACTCTGAATAGAATTATCTACGACACAAATAAAAATCTAAACGAAAATCAGTTCATCTGTTTGGGAGCTACGATACTACAGACAGATACACAGACAGACACGTTAAACTTATAACACCCCTCTTTTTGCGTCGGGGGTTAAAAATGATGAAGATATAGCCAGTTAAAGTTCCGCGTGACGTCACTTCTTGCGACACTTTTTAGCAAGGTGTGACGTCACTAGTCCCCACTCCCAAACTTTGACGCGCTTTATTTTTGTAATTTTTTGTTTGATTGACATAAAAAAAATGTGTCCAATATCTAACTGACGGACTAAATAGAATAATAAATTTTTTAACCTATGTCTCTATTGGGACATAGGTTTCCATTGGGAAACAGCAAGTGCATCCTTGGGCTATATTCCCTTAAAATTTTAAAAAAGAACTAAACTACACAGACAACTAACTTAGTAAATATTTACATGCATACTTAAGTAAGGTACTTATTATTAATTATATCTAGTACCCAAACCAGCTAAATTTCAGGATTCCCAGACACATTTTTATGGTGAAGTTGTAACAACCCAAACGGCCCTGTCGGAAGATCAGCGTTGGTTGCAAACGCGACTAACTTATGCTGAGACAGGAACATTTTGTGCATCAAACAAATTATTTAACTCTTGTCTTTTGTATTAATGTATGTTCCTACTTGTACGAGTGACAAATAAAATTTTCTATATCTATTTCCTTAGGCCCTGCCTAAGGTCCACTTTGATTAAGGAGAAATCAGTCCTCCATACGATTCAAAACGGCCTGAATCTTATCTTTGAGAAGTAATACAACCGCCCCACTTTTCTTGCAATCCTCGCGTATCAGCTGTAATGCTCGCGTTTCGAACCTCTCCTTACTTTTTAAGACCATGGCGTGCGATCTGTTAAAATAAACAATTTATGAATTGGTTAAGCGTCTTTGGAGCGGGCGCATTACAGTAACGCAAGCCTCTCTTTGAGAAACATAAAATACTAACATTGAGAATCCGGCGGCGGTCGCTCGCAACTTCAATTCGAAGCGCGTGCAAAAATTGGTATCTCTGTTTAGCTCACAGATGTCAGAATTCCGTTGGTCTGGGTAAACCACCCACTATGCATAATAAAAAAAATATCTATCTATGTAGTGTATTGTATTAAGTATTATCAATTATCTAGTACCCATAACACAAGCTCTGCTTAGCTTGGGGCTAGATAATGCTGTGTGAATTGTCCAGCATTATTTATTTATTTAATTATCTAGATTGAGTGACGCGCGTCAAGAGTGAAGAGATTGAAACTCTAGATGATTTTAAATATCTCTGTTAGACTAAGTTATAGACGGACTCTGGCGTAGCATCAGCAGGTAGCAGCATGCCTGATATACCTTATAGAAACCAGGGTATTTTTTTGGTAGTGTTGGCAACAATCACAATATTAAAGTCATTTATAACGGGATATTTAATTTACCATGATTTGAGATTTTGGCGCAGTTACATGCGCCATGATTACGGAATAGCTGAGGGCGACTATTAACTTAGGTACAATGGGCCGACGACGCGGCATAGCCCGCGTCGATGCAGGGGCCACGCGCAACATTGCTAGCCCAGCACTGTACCAGGTACTTGCCGAAGGCGGCGCGGAGTTCGCAGAGGCTTCGGTAAGTATTCGGTTAGTTAGCCGATGGGACCCAGACGATAAGAGAAGTATTGACTACCGAGGTTCCTGTATATTTGGAGGGGCGAGAGTTTGTCGTTGACTTCTTGGTCATACCCGGCGCTAAAACCAGGACACTACTAGGCATGACCTTCATCGCCAAGGCAGGGCTGATTCTGGACAAAGGCCGAGGCAGGTATACGTTCGCCGATGAACCCGAGCGTTCGTACGAGTTCGTACAGGACATCCAGTTTAACACCTCCACTGATGAAACGATGCCGTTCGTCCTCCGAACCGATAGCAGCGGCTATTGTTTGAGAGCGGTTCTCATGCAGGGGGAGAGCCCCGACGAGAAACCTATAGAGTATGCAAGAGAGTATGTCGAAGGAGCTAAGATTTACGTTAAGTCTGATCATCAACCTCTGCGCTGGCTAACGAACCAGCGGTCCCCGAACGGTCGGTTAGCCCGGTGGGCACTGATGTTACAAGATTTTCACCTCGAAATCTCGTACACACCCGGTCGCTCAAACGTGATAGCTCACACGTTATCGCGACCCGTATGCTCGGAAGATCAAGGCGGTGAGTTACATCTTGCAGTCGTCGACATGCCGAGAAGAGGGAGCGTCGAGACTCGGGAGAATCAGCGAGCCGACCCGGAGGTATGCAAAATCGTACTGCTTAATTTATTGTTAATAACCATAATGGATTTTCAGAAAAGTTTCAATCAAAATATTGACATCGACCTCTTTTCCAATAAGTGCGTAGGAAACAAAATTAATTAATTGAACAAATAGACAAACTTTAAATGAGGCATGTGCGTGTGGAATGTGATCCTTTTGTGTTCAATTTTAAGCCTCGATGAATGTGTATGCGTGTGAACGACACAAAGCGGTAATTTTAACATTTTTGAAGTGAAAACTTCTTTAGCGGCGTTGAGCACTTTTTCTGTAATGGGTATAAAATCTTAAACTCGCGTCAGGACACGTGACCTGATCGAAAAAGCGTAAGACGGATGGAGAGTAGACAGCTATCACATTTTGAGTGGAGATTTCAACATAAACTTCGCAGACGATAAAAATCAACTATTAATTGAATTTTTAAATAATGAATTTGGTTTAACTATGTCGAATGATCGCAATCTTAGCACAACGAAATACAAAACTACTATTGATGCGGTCTTTATTAGACATTTAAATAGGTTCGAATCAAAACTGTTCGTTTCTTACTTCAGCTACCATAAACCTATCGTATCAGTTTTAGAGATTGGCGATGATAGTTCTGGTAATGATGATGGTGAAAAAGTCGTTGAAATTATGGATGAAAGTTGATTTTTCGGAGAGATAAACTTTTTAATGTAAAATAATTGTAATAGTTTTAAAGTGTTAAATTTTTAATGTAATATAAATTGTCATGTTTGTGTACGATAGCGCAATAAATGAATATTGTATTCTACCACATAAATGATAGTACTTTTATACTGATAAAGCAATTGGTGCAAAATTATTCCCTAACCATTCCAAAATATCAAACATGCTCAACGTTAATAATCAAGTTTTCACTTCTGCCGGCACTCCCGGAGTGCAACCAGTCTTTTTTTTTTTTTTGAGTTGAGCGCGTCACGTCATCGGACGCCTGTCCATAGACGGAATTGATGCTACCTACTCTAACCTAGATGAGTTTCAACCTCTTCACTCTTGACGCGCGTCACTCAATCTGGATAATTCTGATAATTTTTATTATAGAGTGAGTGGCCTTGCCGGGGAGTATCACACGAGTTTTGGTGCCGTTGGCATTTTTTTTACTTTTACTTACTTTAAAAGTACATCTGCCACTGCGTCGAGCTCATTTTGGACTTCAACGAATAGGTTCTCGAGACTGAAAAAATAGACAATCGATTATCATCAGTACCACCACACACAACAGCCTATATAATATGTATTGACGACCTCTGTGGCGCAGCGGGCGAAGGTCTGCCTGCGACGCAGGAGGTTGCGGGCTCGGTTCCCGCCTCGGGACAAATGTTTGTACGATCTGCAGACATATGTCCAGGGCGTTCTGGATGTTTTCTATGTAACATAAAAATATCTATCTGTGTAGTGTACTGTATTAAGTATATCAGTTATCTAGTACCTTGGCTTAGCTTGGGGCTACATAATGCTGTGTGAATTGTCCAGCATTATTTTTATTTTATTTATTTATATTGACTATACTGCTGGACGCAGGCCTCCCCCTGATAAGCACCTTATTTCATAGCTTTTATCTCATGGGGGTAATGCCCATAATCCCCACGCTGGGCATGCGGGTTGGGAATCGCAGTTCGGTGGTAGAATTGTTCCGCAGGGGGCGCTGCTGACCGCCCCCGGTCGCCTCTTACGACACCTGCGGGAAGAGTTGGGGTGGTGCAAATTCTAAGCCGGCACCACATGCCACATCATCGGTACATTACATCACGCTAATATTATAAATACGAAAGTTTGGATGGATGGATGGACCTCTTCACGCCAATTTTGTTACATGTGTTTTCTATTTATGAGTTAGTGAATTTCCAAAAACCTTGTATATCTAATATATTGTGATATGATAACGTATAGAAAGTTATCTAGTACCCATAACACAAGCTGTGTCTTTGTCCAGAGCTAGATGATGATTTGTAGATTATCCAGCATTATTCTATTTATTTACTACTAGTTTGTGCCCGCGGCTTCGCACGCATTGTTTCTATGGAAACGTTCAAAGGTAATTTCTATCCCATAGGAACTGAATTATGGGATTCAAAGTAGCCTGTTTGATTCAAGGATTAGAATTACCTGTATGCAAAATTTCATACCGATCCGTTCAGTAGTTTTGGCGTGAAGAGGTAACAAACATCCATCCATCCAAACTTTCGCATTTATATTAGTAGGATTGGTTCCATGAAAAGTTATCATAAGATACTTACTTTTTACTTCCATCTCGGTCGATTTCTACGAGTGTTGTGTTAATTCTCTCCATCACCTCCCGAATTTTGTCTTTTAGCGACAATGTTGGATCTGAAAATAAACCAACAAGTCAATAACCATTCTTTTCAGAGCGGCTATAAATAAATAAAAAAATAAATCTCTTTATTTCGGATATCCATGGATCCATATGGGGTTAGTAAGCACACAAAAATAAAATAAAAGTGGAAAGAGCGTTAGTACAACCTTAAAAATACAGAATACCTAATTACATAAGCATGCCCCGTTCCCAGAGTGATCCTGATCATCATAGGAAAGAGACGTTTGCCGGGATCACTCTGCGAACCAGGCTTGCCCACAGCGGCGATGAGAACCTATCCGCTATGGTTTTCAGGATGCTGCTGTGGCTGTCCCGCACTCTGCGGATCAGGGATGCAGTTTTTTTTGCGGATAATGGCTTCGAAGCCATCCGTTTGATACTCTGCAAACATCCCCGATGCGCTGCAGAAGCGAGGCAGCCCCAGCATCATCAGGCTATGCATCTTCAACCTCAACAGCCTATGGTCCATTGCTAGACGCCGGCCTCCCCCTGATAAGCACCTTGTTGATTTTTATCTCATGGGAGGTAATGCTCGTTATCCCCTCCCCCCGCTGGGCATGCGGGTTGGGGATCACAGTTCGGTGGTAGAATTGTTCTGCAGGGGGCGCTGCTGCCCGCCCCCGGTGGATATCCATTAGTCGCCTCTCAAGACACACGCGGGAAGAGTTGTGTTGGTGCAAATTCTAAGCCGGCATGACACGGCGATCAGCTATGCATAACTTCACTTATTCAATGTATCCTATTATTACGTTAAGAAATGAAATTCCATTGAGTATTCCGTCCCGCATTTTAGTACGCCTGCAATGACGTACTCTCTACCTTTTGGATAAGGAATAAGTAACTTACTGAGCAGGTGTAGTATAAAATTATTTAAAACCGGCTCACCTTTATCGCTGGGCTTTACTTCCTCGAAACTTATTTGTGGTTCAACACTTTTCTTTTTAGGCACACTTAAAATAGGCGACATGCATTTAGGTTTGCCTATTTCAGGTGTTTCTGGCTTTGATGAAGATACATTAGATTTAGATTTGCGTATCTGTGATAGTACGCTGGTGGTTCTCAAGTTGGCATTTTCATCGACTGAACGGTTTCCGGCGTCTAATATGGGCGTGAAGTCTCCTAATACTTTTATTGGAGATATAATTGATTTCCTTGGAGCTGGTTTGTTGTTTCTTTTGATTTGTTCCTTATTCTTTAGCTCTTTAGGTCTCGCTTCCTCTGTATCGCTATCGATCAGTTTACGTTTTCGTGTAGCTTCCCTCCGAGTTGATCTTGATTTAGTTGTTATACTAGAAACTTTTATTTCAATAGTGTCACTATCATTTGTATCTGTCTGAATAATTGTTTCTGGTTCGTGAACTTCAGCATTCTTTCTAATGGATTTTTCTTTTTGTGTTACATTTCGTATTTCTTTATCGTTTACTTTGGATTTAGATCTGGTTGGGTAAATCAATTTCAATTCTCTCTTAGTCTTTTTAGGCGAACTCTGGTCTTCTTCAGAGACAGGCATTGGAGGAAGCCATTTATTAAATTCCTCAAGAGATATTCTTTCTATTGCTAAGCTTAATGTTTTCTGTTTCACTGAATCAGCTGTAGGTGATTTAGGACTAAGGATTTTGACTGGTTTAGAAGTATCTCTCCTTGTATTAACAAGTTTAGATATTTCCGCATTTTTAGTTTTAGCTCTTAGTGTATTTTCGACGCTTGATTCAGCACTGCTTGGTGTTTGACAAATTTTTTTTGGCGATTTTATTTTCGAGCTTGCTTGTGGACTGTCGGTATCCGAAGTACGCCGTGATGGCATCCATTTGCTAATATCCTCTAGCGACAGCCGCTTTAGTGACACTACAGGGGATCTAGCACTAGTATTATCAACTTCGCTTGTCCTTTTAGCGGATTTATTCGATTCCAAGGAGACTCTTGAAGAATCGTCAAATGTCTCTTTTGTAAGTTTAACGAAGTAGTCTTTCATTGTTTGTGTCAAGTCGTGAAGCTCTCGTGGTTGTAAGGTCTCTACGATGGATTCTATAGCTGGAGGCAGTTCGTCATCGTCGCCGTGAGCTGTAATACCATCGGTGGCTATAGATTTATCCGACTGTGTATCGAATACCGAATTACTGTCTAGTATTTCTATAATTTCATCGATTGTCGTCTCTATTTTCTTTTTAGCTACTTTTTTGTTTGGTTTAGTTGGCAGAGCTTTTGTGTTTTGTTTTTTAGTTGTTTCTGCTTCATAATAATCATTCAAGTACATTCGATCCAGGGGTCTGTTATAGTTCTGCGCGCTGGAATTAAGTTTCTCTACATCAGAAAGCACATTCTGTGTGAGTACAGAATCATTCGCTTCAGGCCCGTCTCGGACTATCTTTTGGAACTTTTGAAGCATATTTGTGTCCAAAGAATCATTGATATCATCTTTACATTTCGACTTAGACTTCTCCACAAGTAAGCCTGGCAATGGACTGCTGGACCCGTCATCATTGTCAGGTACTACAATGTTTTTAACTTTCTTAGCAGCTTTTTCTTTTTTAACCGCCACGGCCTTGTTTTTCTTGGTTCTTTTATTTTCATTTTTCTTGGATATCAAAGTATAATTGGATGCACTGCCATGTGTGATGTTCTTGTTTGTCGAGTTATCATTTGATTCAATGTTATTGTTGCGTTCTGTTTTTTTGGTTCTTTTCTTCGTAACCACAGTATCGTTAGACTCTCTCTCTTGCATATGTTCCATTTGAGGTGCTTGTTGTAAAATAGGATCAAGCTCCACAGTTTCCAGGTGTGTAGGAGATTCAACTACAATAGACGTGTTTAATTTTTCCCTGACGGCTTCCCTCATTTTTTCATCAACAAGAGAGATTTTTCCTAAATCAACTGCAACTTTTTCTAATGCCTTCTGCTTAGTAGTACGTCTGGCAACGGTTTTACGTTTTACAGGCTTAGTTTTATTGGTATCCTCGTAAGAAGTATCAGAACCTTTTCCTCGGCGGATATTTTTGCCTTTTGCCTTTGGTTCTACGCTGATTCGTTTTTTAATTTCTATTTTCTTCTTTTTAAAATCTTCGTCTTCGCTGTCGCTTGTGAAATTGTAAACATTGTCGCCTTTACTTGCTAGCCTGATAGGTTCATTATTTTCTTTTGTTTCTTTTAGGTTGTCAAACGCTGTGTTTATTTTGGCGGTGCGTGGCGAAGGCGGTTCAGCGATTATACCTTTCGATTTTCTAGTTCTCAGAAGTCTAGTGTATTTTTTGCGTTCTTTTTCTATCTCTTTGTAGCACATCGCGGTTGCTTGAGCCTTAGAACTATCTATTTCTTTTATCCTTGAGAGTGGTGCTTCATCACTTGTTTTCTCTTCACTATACTGTGCCACGTCCTCTTCGATTGCATCATCTTTAGGTGAGTATAGTTTTCTCTTCCTTCTAATGGGTGGAGTTTCTTTATTATTACTTTTGGGTGTTTCAGGTTTATTAGGACTTAAAATTTTCACAACTTCTACATTATCTTCAGATTTTTGGTTAATTTCTTCGTCTTTCTGTTCGATGATGGTTGACATCTTTTTTGTATTTTTCCGTTGAACCGCTTTACTTTTCTTGGAAACCCGTGGTTTGGCTTTTTTGACGGGCTTGTATTTCAGTTTAATGTTTTTCGCTTTTTGTGTTGGTTTTGGTTTAATATTTTCAACATTTGACATATCTTCGTCATCTAGGTGATCAACGGTTGCCATAGTTTCAGAAATATTTTCTCGAAATGGGTTATCCAAATCCCTGCAAACTGTATCAATAATTTCATTCAAGCAATCAATAATTGTTGCATCATCGAAAATTCTTTGTTCTATATCGGTATGAATGTCTTCATTCAACAAGTCATTATCATCGAAGAAATTATCACTCGTTTCAGAGCTAGTTTCGTTTATTTTCTTAGCAAGACGAGGACTTATTACTATTTCACCTGTATGACTCTCTGCTACGTGTTGTGAAAAGAATTCCTCAACCGTTTTTACATCAAAGGTTTTTTTCTCTTCGATATTTGGTGTGGGCTTACGATTGCGTACTGCGGACTTCTTACGGCTTATAATAGCCGGTATTTCGTTTATGGCTTCGGTGTTGGATTCGTCATCAGTAGTGGAGATATTGCAAGGTAGTTTATAAGTCTCTCGATTTCTAGCTTCTCTTATTTCGTTCGGGGTGTCATCAATGGCTTCGCTTTCTTCGTAGCTTTTCTTTTCGTCAGTATTTATGCCAGTATCGCATTTGGGTGGTACCGCCAGCAGAGCCTCTCGGGAGAGTGCATCGACGATATTCTCGCCGCTATAGTCTTTTGGTAGTGATTCTATAGTTTTGTTGATGACTGTGTAGTCAGGGCCAGCTGGGAGCATTGAGTTATCATCGCTAACAACTGGGGACAGTTTTCGTCTGCCGCCTGTGTTTCTAGGACGAGGAGATTCACCGTCACTTCTGGATTTAGCCTCCGGCGGTAGTTTAGGGAAGGCGTTAAATCGAAATGCGGATTTGACCCCGCAATGAATAGGCTCAGGGCGCTCGGAGACTTTCGACAGTGAGGGTTCAGCTACCACGCATACTGACTCTTTGTCGAAACGAGGGAATCGGGGTAACGCCGCTAGTTTTTCTTTCAGCTGTAATAAAAATTAAAAAATAAATAAATAATGCAGGGCAAATCACACAGCATGATCTAGCCCCAAGATAACAGAGTTTATGTATATTTGTGTATATCTGATACTAGTGAGTAGCGACCCGCCCCGACTTCGCACGTGTGCAATGCTGATACGGACTTTTTTGTAGACCTTTTTAATGTGTACAATACTGTAGTACATTATTTTGATCTATCTCGTAGGGATCAGCCAACGTTTGCAATTTAAGTGCAAAAAAAAATGTGTTTATTTAAACAAATAAATGCATAATACATGCATAATATAGTAGAAAAACACTGATAATTTCTAATGTGAGACGTTTCTAATGTGATGTACATTAGAAACGTCTTCAATACTGTTACCTAATAAACGATAATTCAAATTATTTATTTGACTAATTTAAACATGTAACAATAACTAATTTTCATTTTATTTTTTTAATTTTTAATCATAAGTCACTACTGTAATTTAAATCGTATTAGTTGCTCAATAAATAAATACAAAATACAAATAAATATGTAAGCTAACTTACATGAGTTATTGAAGACGTGGACGCTGTAGACGGCGAGGCGAACCCCTCCCTATATTTATTTCTCACAATATACCCTGTAAGCAAAAACAAACATCTATAACAAACATACTATCGAAAAACATACTCGTAAAGGCGATTTGCACGAAACGCGCGCAAATAAAATCGAAACAATCCCACAGTAGGTAAGTAAGCTAAAACGAACTATTGTTGTTGATTTTAAACACATTATAAAGTGATTGTCGCTATGAGAACCTTTCTTCAATAAATGTCGTTAACAATTATTGTCTTCCAATATTTTTGCGTCGTTACTTCTGGACAAATGCTATGAAAATTGGAATTAGTAGTAACATTATACTATTCTACGGGTTCCGCTTACCGAGATTGACAGATAGATGGGGTTACCAGATGCCTCACTGGAAAATCCTGACAAAAAGCCTCTAGAAATAGCCCGACATCTTAGCCGAGGGTAAAAATGTCTTCATGTAGCATAATTTATTTATTTATTTTAACAAAACAGTAGTTAGCTTACAGTCTAAACCAAAGCACTAACTACGCTAAATACATAAATATATTAGAACTATAAAATTAATTAACAATAAAGTACACAAAAATTATCTATAAATTATACATTGTAATAAAATCAAATAATTAAAACATAAAATAAAATGGAGAAACAAAAATTAAATAGAAAAAAACATATATCATTTAAAAATAAGATATGATCTAAGGCATAAATAGATATGACTTAGACTATCGTTGAATATGTCGACATGTTGGAACTCCTGTAAGAAACCATTGAGAAGTACGAGAGCTCTAGGTGTGGGTGCGTTATTGGCGTGTCTCGTGCGTGCTGGTGGCTGCGCAAATAGCCGGTGAAACCTGCGTCCAGCTCTGCAGTACTTGTTAGGGACGTATAAAGTAACTGTACTCAGTATCACTGGGTTGTCCACTCTGTTACGTAGAAGTAAACAGTAATGCATTGCTAATTACAACTTGCGTCTCAACTCTAAGGTGTCTAAGCCCACCATACCGGTCACAAATAGAGAGGGAAAGAGATACGGGTAGTATCCATACGTCCTTTTGTATAGATACCTTGCGAACTTTCGTTGTAATCTTTCGATCATTATAGAATATTTCACCTCGCGTGGATCCCAGGTGATTGCACTGAACTCAAGTTTGCTCCTGACGAAGGCGTTGTACAACATTATTGCTATGCCTATGTTGTTGAAATGCGAAGCTGTCCTCATGATGAAACCTAGAGTTCTATTAGCAGCCTTACACATAGCGACAATATATTGACGGAAGTTAAGTTGCGCATCCTCAATCAATCCTAGATCACGAATGGAATCCACTCTTTCCAGTAAACTGGCACCCAGAGAGTAGTTGTACATTCTGGGATCTTGGAGTCTGGTGAAAGTTATTACCTTGCACTTCGATACATTGAATGCCAGTTTATTTTGCTGGCTCCAGCTATCCAAGGAGTCGATGTCTCGCTGAAGCTCCACACAATCAGACAGATCGACAACTGATGTGTATAATTTCAGGTCATCGGCGAACATCAAACACCTCGAAGTACGTAGAACTGCAGGAAGATCATTTATCATGGCTAAGAAAAGGGTGGGACCGAGCGTACTACCTTGAATAACTCCTGACCTAGTGTAGAACTCTTGGGATCGGAAGTTATTAAGTTGAACATATTGTTTTCGTTCATTCAGATAGTCTGCGAAAAACCTTAACAAACGGGGAGAAGATCCCATTGCAGAGAGTTTGACCAGTAAGATGTCATTATGAACAGTATCAAATGCACGCCGAAAGTCAAGATACACAGAATCCACTTGCCTACCATGATCCATTTCCTTGGAAATAAAGTCAACGTATACCGTGTGATTTGTAGACGTGGATCTAGCTGTACGAAAGCCATGCTGTGAGTCATCTAATGAACAGTTTATTTGACGAGTCATGTGTGAGTTCAAAATCGACTCGAACACCTTAGCAAATACAGAAAGGACAGCTATTGGTCTGAAATTGCTCACTTGAGTGGAATCGCTGTTCTTCGGGACAGGTGTTACTCTTGACACTTTCCAGCGTGCTGGATAGCGGCAACTGGTCAAAGAGATATTATAGAGATAGAGCAGCGGTTCCGCTAAAGCGCGCAAACAATCCTTCACCACAAAAGGCGGGATACCATCAGGTCCTGCCGCAGACGATGCCTTTAGGCGACGTATTGCTAGATGCACGTCTGTTTCGGTCACGGAGTCCATGGAAATTAGGCTAACGTCACTGGTGTACTGAAGCGCCTTTTTCTCCGCCATAAATGGGGGTCCAGATTTGCATGTACAGTTGCGGTCATAATTGGAGACATACTATATAGAGATCATACTCGCTTGAAGGTTACTACGATTTAAAATAGTAAATTTCATCTAATTCCAAATTTCAGCCCAACATTATAACTGTATGCTACACGGTATGTTTAAGCGAAGTATTATCTATTAGAATACTCATGAAAAACTAGTTTCTGCCCGCGGCTTTGCACGCGTTGTTTCTATGGAAACGTTCAAAGGTTATTTCTACCCCATGGGAACTGTTTTATGGGATAAAAAGCCTATGGTTGATTATGGTTGATTCCAGGCTTAGAGCTACACAGATTCAAAATTTCAGCTCAATCTGTTCAGTAGTTTTGGCGTGAAGACGTAACAAACATCCAACCATCTATCCATCCATCCATCCAAATATTCGCATTTATAATATTAGTGTGATTGTTTTACTATTTATAATTTATAATAGTGTTATGTGTATTTATTTTTGCTCAAAATTAGGGTAAATATTAAGTGTAGACTTTGTAAATTTGATCCTAGGAACCAAATAATAATAAATTTTAAAAAGGTCGTAAGCATCACGAATGGCTGCAAGACAATGTCTTTAGAATCTAGGTCACCACTTCTGACCGCCACTGTACAAACATTAATGTTGTCGGCAAGAGGACCGAGCTGCAAAAACTTTGTGTTTTTTCAGTCATTTGGAAGTAAAGTTATGTTGTTGCGGTAGGTAGTACGTAAAGTTGCCAAGTCAATATCTGGACCGCAGCCAAATGCAACAAATATTATTAGCGACCGGCGAATTTTTTGTTAAGCATTATTTTTTCGATGTGTTGGTATATTGACCCATAAGTAACAATTCAAGCAAAAATCTAACGGAGGGTTTGAACCAACGTTTTGTTAAAAGTTGTGGAAGTTATGAAAATCAAAATCAAAATAAGAAGGTAACGGCGATGGAAGCGTGCCGCGATTTTTAAATAAATATATTGCACATAGTTACAATAGCAATTTATGTATTTTTTGTAGATTAAGAGAATTCACACAAATTTGTGTTGATTTTTATAACAATACTAACTTATTTCATATTTCTTTTGGTGAAATATGACATTTTGTAATAATAATAACCCCCCGGAAGCCTGACAACTGCCTAAAAGCCTGACATTTCAGGCCAAATGCCGACATCTGGTAACCCTAGTAGACCAAGATAGACAGAAAGCCACGGTGGCTCAGCATTACTATACTAAATTCTCTTGTGATAGCCACCCTTCGTAGAACCCTACAAACTCAAACAGCAGGGCTATTCAGACTCTTCGCTACCGAGACATAGACTCGGAACACAGATTCGCGCGAAATTTAAATATTTTAGCGGTTTTTAATATTTTAGAGCTTAGTGTTATGGATAGGTACTTGATAACTGATATAATATAGTTGTGGGTGTTCTGCCTATTTTCTATGTGTAATAAAAAAAGTGTATTATGTAATGTATTAAGTAGGTATATCAGTCATCTAGGACCCATAACACAAGTTCTGCTTAGCTTGGGGCTACATAAATCTGTGTGGATTGTCCGGCAATATTTATTTATTTAACATCCATAAGGTTGATCATTTCGTGTTGGCGAGAGATTCAATTATTTTGTGACTTTTTTTTCTGCCTTGAACAGGAAATAAAATAAAACTAACGGAAAGTAATTTAATCTATTTTCTATGAATAATGATAAAACCAACTTCAATTCGATTGTATTTTGGGTGCATTTGGGAATATGTTGATTTTAGCCGAAAATCGCTTCTTTGCCAAATACTCTAAAAATACCAGTGTAGAAATTAGTTTGCTCATAATTTAAAAAATGATTCAAGTTTTGCAGCAAATTACTTTACCGTTAATTTTGTTTCCTTGTAGAACGCAGGAAAAATTACAAACCACAAAAACGATGCATAAACGATTAAATTCGCGCCAACACGAAACGATCAACCTAAAACACATCTAGATATTTTTTCTGATACAAAATCTATGCAAGTAGTTTAATTACTTGGTGGTATGTTTGTGGTAATCCAATTCCTTTAACTTGGTTAAAATACAATACAAACCATTTTGTTGCAGTTTTATATAACTACACTGGCTAGCCAAACTCAACGAAGAATGCTTGTAAACAAACCGGCCATACTTAACCTAAAATTCACTCCGCGTCCTTCAATAAATATTGCTTACAATTATATCTGAAACTCAATGCTAAGCAAACATTTACAATCATTTCACGTCGAGTTTGGCTAGTGTAGTTTAGATATAGATAGCTATTTTTACTATACAAAATATAATGTAACAAAATAAAACTAATAAAATCTAATTCTGCAAGGTCTGCAGAAATTTGTTCCGTTGGTCTGGGTGTTTTCTATGTATAATAAAAAAAATATCTATCTATGCAGTATATTGTATTAAGTATATCAGTTATCTAGTACCCATAACACAAGCTCTGCTTAGCTTGGGGCTAGATAATGCTGTGTGAATTGTCCAGCATTATTTATTATTTTATTTATTAATTACTTTAAGGTATATTGTATGTATGTTTTTAGGTAATCCAAATCCTAAATAAGACAGGGAATGGCATGCATGAGATGGAATTTCTGTATGTATCGTTTTCTTTCTTTGTGTGGTATAATATTTTCTATCTAACTACAAAATAAAATAAAAAATATACCAGCACGTTTAGGCTTCCTCACTTCAACCGGATGAGAGAATCGAGAATCGTCCTCCTGAAGAAAAGAAAAGTTTTTATTTTCACTACAGATCACAGCACAGCCATTTTAATATTTTGATGACGCTAATAGCTGACAACTTTATGATGTACGACCGGGGCGAATGCACATCTCACCTGGATCGATTTTTACCCCGCTGCACAGCGCGGGCGGGGCGCCCCTCGCTGTCTGGCCAGGGCTGAGCAACATTTTACAGATTAAGGGTCACCTTATATTCCCGTGTAAGGCACGTGTAACATTTTCGAGTTATTGTCTTGTTGTTCTTTGTCATTGAATTGTTACGTTTTTGTTCGAACCAGGTGCCATGTTAATTCGCCACGGTTGTAACTTTTTTTTCTATAAAACTTACGGTACCTACCAAATAGGTAGGTAAGAGGCACAGTACACCCACATACTAACTAATAAATAATAATAAACATTTACGAACAATAAATTAAGTTAAATTAAGTACATACCTTCCCTCAAAATGGATGAAGGATTTCTTCAAAACATCTTGTTTTGAAATATTCAAGTACCCTCAACAAGTATGTTAATTTGTATCAACGAAGGACATTCTGTGATGAAGATTGTTCGTTTCGTGTTGGAGCGAAATTCAATATTTTTTGTGTTTATTAATTTATTCTGCGTTCTTTACAGAAAATGGTTTACAATTTGCGGCAAATTACTTTTCCGGTTATTTTCATTCCGCGTAGAACGCAGAAAAAAATAAAAATACAAGGAAAATTTATACGTTCATCCACACTAAACTTACACAACACTAATCACAGATAGATAGATAGGTGGAAAATTCTTTATTGCACACATATTAAGATAATTCACAAACAAAAACAAAATTTACAGAATATGTGACAATTGGCGGTCTTATAGCTCAAGAGCGATCTCTACCAGACAACCGTGGATGGATAGGATCGTTGAATTAAAGATGGTCACATGGTGGTCTCCTGTTGCCCAGACTCTTATGAGACTGGTGTCCTCAGGAGACCCTATTATATACTATACATACACGCATATAACTCGCAAACAAGCATCACATACCCTTCGAACACTTATTCCACACTCATACACCCATGGGGCCTTCTGTTGCCCAAACTCTTAAGAGCCTGGTGTCCTCAGGAGACCCCAACATACACCTTAAACCCGTTTTTGCCTTGCAAGCAATCCTTTCACAACCTTACAAACCCCTCACGCATACTCTTCATTCACGCACTCGCACACTAATAACACGCACTTATTATAATGTAAGCTGTCTGTAGCTCTCTTACCCTTTTAATACTTAGTTATTTTTGTCTTTTTTGTTTTTCATATGTATAAGTTACTAATATTTCTCATAACATCACAATTCATTGTACTTAAAAATAACATCATACCTAACGAACTCTGTGGAGGGGGCACTGGTGACTAGTAACACAGGTTTTATCACTGGCACCAGTCTCACACAATCCCCATCCTACAAACTGAAATCACTGTGAGCGCTCTGTCAAAACTGACAACTATCTATCCATTATGAATGTAAGCGGGTTAACTACGAACCTAGTTTGTGTTAGAAGAACAACGTTTCATGCCTTAACGAGGGACTTCATCAGGGTGAGTGCGGTTGGTCGTACTAGGTTCTTAGTTAACCCGCTTACATTCATAATGAATTCGTCAAACTACGAAAGTTTTTATACTGACAACTATCATTCAACGTAGTAGGTATTGTATTCACTTTTTTTAGAGAATAATTCGGAATAATTCGCATGGTAACAAACATCTTGAAATAGGCCCTAGCCTTCTTTTTCCTACATATTAGTTCATATTTACGCAATACATAATTTTTTTAAGAAATACTCACAGAGCAACTCCCGGCTTTGAACTTGCTAGAGGAAACTTGCGGTGACTGTGAAACTTCTACGTCCAAATCCAGTAGCAGCTGCAAGGAAATTATTTTAAAAGGTGTTGTTATGCAGAACATAATTTAAAAGTGGCAGGGCGTCCCACGTCTATGCTGTGCCACATGGAGGGAAAGTATCTTAAATATTGTAGATAGAAAATTTTACTGCAAGAAGACGTCATTTTGATTTAAAAACCAACAAAGGCGCTACCCCGAGCCAAATAGCCGAGAAAAAAAATTCAACAACATCAACAACACGCTATTCAAATCAAAGATTACCAGTTTGCGGCATCCTTCAACCGACAGCACCACCGAGGAGGAGGTGTAGCGATCCTGACTAGAATTGGACTAAACTACAAAGAACTACCAGACTTCGCCCAGCTCTCGACGGAACTTATTTGTGAATGTTGCGCCATTGAATTATGTAAGCAAAATGTAATTATTGTAAACATCTACAGGCCGAACCGAGACCTAGAGATATTCTTTACTTTTCTTCAAAAAATCCTATCACTATTAAAACGAAAACATTGTAAAAAGAAAATAATTATCACTGGAGATTTTAACTTAGACAAGATAACTAGCTCAAAAGAATACAAAAGATTATGTGACACCATGTTAGAATCAAATTTAACTCAATTAGTCAAGATACCTACCAGAGTTACCAACACGACACAAACTTGTATAGATTTACTATTTACGAACCATAACAATTGCACAATCACCGTAGAAAACAATGGAATATCGGATCATTACAGCCTTATCTGTGATTTAAACCTAAATTTACCCCAAAACCGGTCCGATTATACTTTTATCACCAAAAGATTATTTACGAAATCAAATATAGAAAAGTTCAAATTAGCGCTGAAAAACACTGATTGGGATAAAATAATATTAAGTAACGCAAACATTAATGAAAACTATACCTCATTTCATACAACAATTCAAAACATTTTAAACAAGCACATTCCCCTAACCCGTAAAAAACAACAAACTAAAGTAAACAAATCCTACATTACCAAAGGAATTAAAATATCTTGCACTAGCAAAAGGTACCTTAGAATTTTGTCGAATCAACTAAAAAACACAGCCTTCACAAAATATTACAAATCTTATGACCGCCTACTAAAAAAATGCGTAAAACAATCTAAAAAGTTATCCTACATGAAATCAATGAAAGCATCTACGAATAAAATTAAAACAATGTGGGCCACCATTAACAGTATAACTAACCCGCGTAGATCGAGTCCTAAAAACATTGAATTAGACTTACCAAACATTACCAACTCGCCAAAATCAATAGCCAACTCATTCAATAGGTATTTTGCATCCATAGGCAACAATCACACCGAGCCGGGCAGTAATAAAGAGTGCTGCGCAGGAGCGTGCGGACGCCCCGTGACCTCACCTTCGACTAATAGCATGTTCCTAGAACCAGTTACCAATGGCGAGGTGTTCAAACTGATAAGAAACATGAGTTCAAAATATAGTTACGGCGCGGACGAGATTCCACCGATACTAATAAAAAAATGCATTTCTTATCTAATTCTGCCAATTACTGACTTGATAAACCAATCATTTAACGAAGGGACATTCCCAGATTTATTAAAATTAGCTAAATTAAGACCAATACATAAGAAAGGCGGACCTGAGAAAAACCCAAGCAGTTATAGACCGATAGCGTTACTACCTACTTTTTCTAAGTTATTTGAAAAAGCTATGGCTACAAGGTTAAACAAATTTCTTGAAAAATACGACTTATTTGACAATAACCAATTTGGATTTAGGGACAACCGATCAACCGCGCTTGCTGTTTTTAACTACACGCAAAAAATATACAATTGCATGAATGACAAGAAATATGCCATCGGATTTTTCCTTGATATGACAAAAGCCTACGATAAGGTAAATCACAAGCTATTATTGCAAAAACTGTATGGAATTGGTGTTAGAGGAATAGCTTACAAATGGTTTCAGTCCTACCTTCGTGACAGGAAACAGTTTGTGCAAATAGATCATTTTAATAAATTATCACACGAACTAACAAACATACCTTCCGAAATAATTACTATTAATTCATCAATACCCCAAGGTAGCGTTCTTGGATGCAACCTATTTTTAATCTATATAAACGACCTGCCTAAATCAATAAATACACCCTGTGTTCTATATGCAGACGACGTGTCTCTGCTTTTTAGTAGTACACCTAATATTGACATAAATTATATTAAAACGAGTTTATATGACTGCGAACAATGGCTTAAGGACCACAATCTTGAAATAAATTATAATAAAACCAAATTCGTTCAGTTTAGAACCTACCAAAAAAAACCACTTGACTTGAGTATACTTGGAAAAAGTCTTAACATAAAAGAACAAAATGAATTTAAATTACTTGGACTCACATTAGACAACAACCTTAACTGGAAATCCCATATTGAAAATATTAAATCAAAATTATCAAGATTTGTCTACGCGCTCAGTATCCTCAAATCAAATACAGACTACAAAACTGCCCTTTCTGCGTATTACCTGAACGTTGTTCGAGATAGATATAATTTACCGTTGTGCAATAATAATGACTTTTATAATAAAACCATTTGGGGTGATCGACATTTAACACAAATTATATCCTATACTAATTTCTGTCATGACAACTTAAAATTAATTAATTTCCCTACTGAATTTATATTATGTGCTGATAATAAATGCAATGAATTATTACATAGATCCATAATCGATAAATTATATAATGACATTGTAAAAATATTGAGGGAGGGGGCGATTTTGACATCTAAAATAAGAAATTTCAAAAATAAAAACCGTGTAATTGGGTGGAACAAACATGTTAGTTCAGCGCACAGGGATGCCCGTATGAAATTCGACTTGTGGTTTTCATATGGTAAACCAAGTAGTGGTCCTATTTATGAAGACATGTGTAATACTCGTAAAATATTTAAATCTAGGCTAAAATGGTGTCAGAATAATCAGGATAAAATAAAAATGGACATTATTGCTAATCTTAAAAGGGACAAACAGTTTTCAAAATTTTGGAAAAATATAAGAAACCTTGATGTAAAACCGAGTTTTCCCGCTAATGTTGATGGTGTATCTGACCCAAAGAGTATCGCTAACTTGTTTAGAGACCATTTTAATATACCTTTATCGGAACCAGATGTAAGGCGGAGCGCTGCCGATGATAAGATCTGTCCTTGCTTCGATAATACCTTGACCAGAGTTACAGCTAGCGAAGTTAAAAAAGTCATCCAGTCCATGACTACAGGTAAATCTCCGGGGCATGACGGTCTTAGCATCGAACATCTGCGCCACGCGGGAGTACACTTACCCAACACTCTGGCGATGTTTTATTCGTTATGCATTAGTCATGCCTATGTACCTGCTGAATGCATGAAAACTATTGTTGTGCCAATAGTGAAAAACAGAACTGCGGATGTAGCGAATAAAACCAACTATAGACCGATATCATTAGCGACCATATTAGCGAAAGTATTTGACCGGCTGCTGGATAGCCACCTGGAAAAGCACCTACATCTGCACGACGGGCAGTTTGGGTTTAAGAAGGGACTATCGACCGAGAGTGCTATACTTAGTTTTAAACATACAGTTAGGTACTATGTTGACAGGCAGACGCCGCGCGCCGGTCTACGCGTGCTTCCTCGACTTGTCACGGGCATTTGACACTGTACGATACGACGTACTGTGGAGGAAGTTACGTGATACGTCGATGCCGAGAGAGCTTTGTTCTGTTTTTGAATATTGGTACCAAAATCAAAGTAACGTTGTTAAATGGGCTGGAGTCCTGTCTGATGCATATAGGCTAGAGTGCGGTGTGCGGCAGGGGGGGGTAACTTCAGCAAAGTTGTTTAATTTATTTGTTGATAGCCTAATAGATGGCCTCAGCTGCTTGCCTGTCGGATGCACTATTGACGGAGTCTCAGTCAATAATCTCAGTTATGCTGACGACATGGTACTGCTGGCGCCATCTATTGGAGCTTTGAGAACCCTTATGGCCTACTGTGAGACATATGCTGCAAATCATGGATTGCAGTATAATGTAAAAAAATGCGAATTTATGATGTTTGGACCTAGTGGTAAAAAGATTGAATATGTACCTCCAGTTATGTTAAATGGAATATTAGTAAATAGGGTAAATAAATTTAAATACTTAGGACATATGATAGTTGATAATTTAAGGGATGAAGAGGACCTAGAGAGGGAGCGAAGAGCTTTGACGGTGAGAGCGAATATGCTGGCCCGCAGGTTTGCTCGCTGTTCTGATGACGTCAAAATAAGTCTTTTCAGATCATTCTGTCAGTCATTCTACACGAGCGGCCTGTGGTTCAACTGCACTCAGAAAGCCGTCAACACTCTTCGCGTCCAATATAACAATGCCTTCAGGATGCTGTTAGGGCTCCGGCGGTTCTGCAGCGCATCCGGCATGTTCGCCGAGGCGCGCGTAGATGGCTTCGCTGCCTGCATGCGCAAAAAAACGGCCTCACTGTTGAGCAGGGTCCGCCGGTCCAATAACAGCATCCTGACGATGATAGCGGACAAGCTAGATGGGCCGCTATACAAACACAGCATTGCTGTGTTTGTAAAATGACATTCTCTCTCCTAAGATAAACTAACATAATTTTTAAGACATTTGTTACTAACTATTATATGGATTTAATTATTATCTGAAATAAATGACTATTATTATTATTATTATTATTATTATTATATTATGCCCAAGCTTTCTCAGCATTTAATTATGGAATTGTATTATGGGGCGAAAGTGTTAATGTCATCGACTTATTTATCCTTCAGAAAAAATGCATACGAATCTTGGTAAATATCCCAACCCGTGACAGCTGTAGGCCGCATTTTATTGAAAAGGGCATTCTGACCCTCCCCTGTATATACATACTGCAAGCATCGCTATTTGTAAGAAAAAACAGGCACATATTTAAATCAAAATCGGAACAAGATGATAAGTACAATAGACGCCACGGAAATATGCTAATAAAACCACCTAGTACCCTAACAATAGTAAGTAAGAGCCCAGAATCTAGGTTAGTCACTATTTTTAATAAACTGCCTGCAGACATAAAAAATGAAAAACTTGACAATATTTTTAAGAGAAGATTAAAATCAATGCTTATACGTAAATGTTATTATACAGTGGATGAATTCCTTAAGGATAAAACCTCTAAAAGTACATAGTAGGAATATCACTATTTTATGACTATTTTATGACAATTGTCAATTTTAATAATGCATTGTATGACATAAGTGGGTATATCATTATTTAACACGAATTTTACATTTATAATCTGCTTAAAATGGACATATTATGTTTAAAATCTTATTGTATTTTTATTTCGACATACATTTTAATTAATTTTTAATATTTCTGACAAAATAATTATGATAAACCTGCTTATAGGTAATGAATTGTGTATCCTCTTCTGTATCATAACTAACATAATGCTTGAAGACTAAATTAATAATGTAAAATTGTAGACCATTTATTTGTACTTACATACTTAAGAACTCTAACTTAGAACGTTGCAACGCCCTTACAGGGTTCATGTAGATTCTACCAAAAAATGTTAACACCTTATAATGGACATGAATGCAATAAATATATAAATAAATAAATAAATCAGCGCCAACACCTATTTTATCTTATTTTTCTGTTCAACGAAGGAATTTTCAAAAATCGATTGGCCAGATTGTGATACATAACATAAGCTTATTTTTAATGCCTCTTTAAAAGTTTTAGTTTGGATAGTGTAGGCAGAGATGCAAAGTTGCTCTTTTTGGCCACCATGGTGGCGAAAAAGAGCAACATCGCATCTCTGCTTAAATTACAAAATAAATGTTTTACAGAGGCATTTAAAAAAGCTTATGTTATTTTATTATTATTATTAGTAGTAGTAGTATTAATTTTAGGTAATATTCGAACCCGCCAAATTGTAAAAAATACATCCGTAATTTTACGATACCGATCAAAAGGCTGAATCGTAAGGATTATTTTTAGGGTTTCGTACGTAAAAAAGGAACCCATATAGGATCACTATTGGCCGATTGTCTGTCCGTCTCAACCGCCTTTTCTCAGGAAGGTGTATCGTGTATCAGGAGGTATCTGAGTTGGCATTAACATCAAATACTCAAGTCCGTAACCTCTTAGAGCTTCGATATAAATAAAACTTCTTTCTATATTCAAAAGTAACAGCCTTTTTTATATTTTGAATATTTTGTAAATAATTTCCAAGGCAATGCACACAAAACCTATAGGGTAAAAGTAAGAAAATTACAACCAAATAATAGAAACAAATTAGAACTAGTACCTATTTACAATTGCGCTATTATTTATTGATACATTTTCTCCGAACGTGGTCCGCTAGTGAGGTCCAACTCGAGGTTCATGCATGGCGACTGCTTTAGGTCTAGCGATGTCGTGAGAGGTTGTATGATATTATCGTGTCTTACCTGATACTTCTCTCCGAACGTTGTCCGCATAGCCCTACCACTCAGTCACCTAGTCTAGCTGCTTGCCTAGTATAGATACAGACCTACCTTACATGGCTCCTCAAGAAATGTAAGGTGCAAATGGCCTTAGGGGAGAGTAGCGCAACAGTCGCCGATCCCTAAGGCAAGCCTGGTGGGGTATCCTTCACGTGGTTGTCCCCTGTTATTGGTCTAATTCCCTAAGAAATAGACGCAACTAAAACCACCAGACGAACACTGCCTGGGATGGAGTGGTCATGTCCCGGCGGGTCCACCATTGGGCGATGAGCAGATGTTGGATAGAAATGACACAAATATCCCACCCACCCTTCACTTAATTCCCTACCCAATCCTTAACCTATAGTCCGCTACGGAGCAAGGTGGTCTAGCTTCGTGGGCCTGCCATCCCCAAAAAGAGTGATAGCAGGTGGGGGGAGGACCACCTACGCTTTTGATGCTGAGCGTAGGGGACCCGTAAGGGGGGATGCAACTGGCCTGGTGGCTGAGCGGACAGATGTCTCTTCCGCAACACTCCTCTTTGGCGTGAATTTCCTCCGAAAACGGGAGGCCACGGTCTAACCAACCGTGGCAATTCAGCATGGCGGGCGGTCTTCAACCACCGCTGGTGAGAGGGGGGGGTCGATGGGGTCTGCAGCCGGCGGTGCACGCCTTAGCTCAGTGAAGGTGGTCAACGCCGAGTATAGTGGTGCCGTTGAGGCTCGTAGGCAGCGCGATCACCCGTTCTATATCGGACCGGCAACCCTGGTGTATAGTGCTATAATAATACACCCCCCTGGTTGGACTCCGTGGTGGGTGGGGCCCGGAAAGATGAACAAAAAAAACAGTACCATGCAAACCACAAAAAATATTGACCACTTTGCGCCCTCAGCAGGGGAGGCGGTAGAAGCCTATGCGGCCATTAAGGTCGACAAGGATCCTACTGCTGGCTGGTCGATCGTAGGATCGAAAGCCAAAAAACCAAGCAAGGCAGAAGGGAAAGAGGCAAAGCCAGTGGCTGGTACCTCGAATACCGAAGTTCGAACCTCCGAGGTGGCTAACGCTCCCCTAGGCAAGAACGCCCGCAGGAAACTGCGGAGGCTACGACAGAAGCGGGAACAACAGGAGGCGACGAGTACCGAAACCACTGTTAAGAACGCTGAAGGTCCTAGCTTCTTCTACAAGCAGCGGCAAAATGCTAAGAGCATGTCTGAACCCCAACCGCACGCCCCGCCGGCGAAATCTACGAGCTTGCTCGTGGAGGCCGCTGGGTCTGGTGTTGGCCGAGGTAAGGAGATGAAGACTGTGAATAGCAAACGCTTCAATCGCCAGAAGCGTGCAGCCACAGCGATCAGACGATCAGCTCAGGCCCCTGCCGCGGCTCCGATCCAAGCTCCGGCCTCGATCCAAGTGGAGCCAGGCAAGAGGACGCGACTGGATGATACTGTGTCCCCGAGAGGGGAACACAAGAAGCAAAAGCTCGACTGCACACGTCGTGCCCCCGCCGCCAGCTACGCTGAAATCGCGCAAAGCAACCTTGGCTTAGCGGTGGTGAAGACCGACAACCAACAACTGACGGAGGAGCAGGCCACTGTACTGAAGAAGTACCTCAACTGCCGGCTTCATGACGAGGCCAAGGATTCGAGCATCAGCTTCACCCCCCGCTTCCTGGGCAAACCTATCTACACCGATGGGGCCCTAAAGCTGTGGTGTGTCGATGAGCCGTCCTCGGAGTGGCTGATCGACGCCATCGAACAGCTACCGAGCACAGCTTGCCCGAATCTTGCGGTAGTAAAGCAGAGTGAACTGACGAAGAAGGTGCGCGCAGCCATCTTCTTCCCGGAGTGCATGTTCTCCCTGGAAGACACAAGTCTCTTACTGGGGAAACAGAACAAATGGGCGCAGGTTCACCAGTGGGTCGTCTACACCCACCAAAGGCAAGCAGACGACATGCTCTTCGTGACGATAGGGATCCCGGAAACCCTTGTCCCTACCATCATGGAGAAGGGCCGCCGGCTGTCGTATGGACTGGGGAGCGTCTACATACGCTTCTACGGTGCGGATGGAAAGCTCCAAGACGACCCCCCAAGCAAATACCAAAAAACAAAACCAGAAGGGCCGGAGAACAAGCCTGGTCCCAAGGAGACAGCTGCGTCCGAAAGCCCCGATGCACCGGTGCCCCCCCCCCCCCTCCCCCGCACTCATCGCCCAAACCGTCGTGCTCAGGAACGATGGAAGCGTTGTGTGGGGAGATGAGCGAGGAACTGATGTTGGCCTCGGACGAGGATGACGCAGAGGAAGAGAAGAAGGAGATGGGAAACCAGGATGATGGCGACCCAAAACCCCTCCTCTTATAACGTCGTCCAAGCAAACCTCCAGCACAGCCTCACTGCTACGGCTAACCTGCGCAGAGTGCTGGGGGACCCAAGCAACGAGACCATAGCCTTGATCCAGGAGCCGTGGATTAGGGCAGGGCGTGTGTGTGGTCTCAACAACCTTAACGGTAAGCTCATATATGACAACACTTGCAATAAACCGCGTGCGTGCATCTCTGTACCACGCAACATTACTGTGGTACCCTTAACTGAGTTCTGTTCCAGAGACCTGACAACTGTCAGGCTCCAGGGCATCTTTGACGGGGAAACCGAAGACGTAGTGCTCGCGTCAGCCTACATGCCCGGTGACGAGGTCGTGCCCACGACAAACACTACAGATCTGGTAAGACAATGTGAACTACATAACTCTAAACTAATAATTTCAGCAGACACGAACGCGCACCACCCCATATGGGGCATGCCCGTTGCAAACAGCAGGGGAGAAGATCTGGTAAATTTTCTCTTCACCACCAAATTGACCATTGCAAACAAGGACGCGGAACCAACCTTCGTGACGAAGCGATGCCGCACCATAATTGACCTCACCCTTGTAACGGAAAACTGCTCTGACTGTGTGCGTAACTGGAGAGTATCAGACGAGGTCTCCTCTTCCGACCACAGATGGATCAGATACGAACTAACCCTGAACAAAACGATTCCAGCACCCACGCGCAACCCGCGCAAAACAAATCAGGTACTGTTCATAAACTCTCTGCAGCAGCACCTAGGCGAGGGTGGCCCGGAATCAAACATTAACAACACGGCAGAGATCGAAACAGCAGTACAACACGTCACGCAGAGCCTTACCAAGAGCTTTGAAGAATCCTGCCCTCTCACCGTCGTCAGTGAAACCGATCCAGGTAGGAACGGCTGGTCCCGGCGGCTGGAGGAGCTCAAGTGTAAAGTACGTAAGTCTTTCAACAGAGCTATGAACACGTACGACGACTCCGACTGGGACGCATACAAGAGGGCCCAGGCCGACTACAAAAAACAGCTACGTCGTAGGAGTCGTCTCAAATGGAAAAACTTTTGCAACATCATAGAATCAAACTCTGAAGCGAACAGAATCAGGAAAATTTTAGCGGCGGAACCGAACCGCGAGATTGGTTCGCTTAAGAAGCTTGATAACACCTACACCAAAACGACAGCAGAAACACATGAACTTCTTTTACAAACACACTTCCCAGGCTGCCTCATTGATGGTGAAACAGAGTGGCACACTACCAGTCTAGTCACGCCTTCGGCGACAGATTGGGCGGTGGCGGGCTCAGTGGTAACCGGAGATAAGGTAAACTGGGCCATCAACACATTCAAACCATACAAGTCGCCAGGTATGGATGGGATATTCCCTGGCCTCCTACGCTGGGGTGTGGCACACATAAGCGGGGCGCTGACCTCTATCTTCAAGGCCTGCCTAGCCTTCCGCTACGTACCGCTTATGTGGAGAGAGGTTAGAGTCCTATTCATACCCAAACCAGGAAAAAGCGACTACACTGAAGCAAAGTCCTACAGGCCGATCAGTCTCACCTCATTCTTACTCAAGACCCTAGAGAGGCTATGCGATCGATACATAAGGGACAACATACTAACAATAAAACCACTACACCCACAACAACACGCCTACAGTTCAGGCAAATGAACAGAATCTGCGCTGCACACAGTAGTTAGTAGATTAGAACAAGACATCTCAAACAAAACGCTCTGTCTCGCAGCCTTCATAGATATCGAAGGGGCTTTTGACAAGACGAACTTTGACAGCATTAATACATCCCTCCAAAAGCACGGAGTGGAGCCAACGCTAGTAAATTGGATCATTAGCATGCTCAAGCTGAGGGCAGTACGGATCGACGTACACGGGGGGACCAGGGGAGTTGTGGCAAGAGGATGCCCACAGGGCGGCGTCTTGTCACCACTTCTGTGGAACCTAGTAGCTAATGACCTAATCACTAAGCTAAACGACCAACGCTTCTTTACGGTAGGCTATGCGGACGACCTTGCGATACTCATATCGGGACACTTTGCCAGCGTGACGTGTAACATTATGAATAACGCACTAAAGGTCGTCGAAAACTGGTGCATAGACTATGGACTTACCGTAAACCCAACCAAAACAGAACTAGTAATGTTCACCAACAAGCGTAAACTAGGAACCTACCAACTCCCGTTCCTGTTTGACACGCAGCTAACACTATCCGATACAGTCAAATACCTAGGTATAACCTTAGACAGTAAACTAACCTGGGCAACACACTTAGAAAACAAGACAAAGAAGGCCACCATCTCATTCTGGCAGTGCCGGAGAATGCTAGGAAGAACATGGGGTCCCAGCCCGAAGATTACCCTATGGCTTTACAACACTGTAATCAGGCCCTCGCTGACTTACGGTGCCCTAGTTTGGTGGCCGAGAACAAAACAAACATAAACAAACTGCAAAAGTTCCAGAGACTAGCCTGCGTAGCGACTACAGGGTGTATGAGAACTGCCCCCACTGCAGCACTCGAAGCCCGGATAGGCCTAACGCCACTGCACCTACACGTGCAACAAGAGGCAGCCGCAGCTGCTTACAGACTCTGGGCTTTAAGTTTATGGAACCACAACACCAAAGCACAACATACCACTATTATAGACGAGTACGCACGCACGGAGCAATCCCATGCTACTCTCGATTTATGACAGGGTACCCAAAAAACACATACACTCAAAAAGCTTCACCATACAAATGCACGAGGAGCCAAGTGACAGCTCTAACATACATGAAGTAAGAATATACACAGATGGCTCTAAAATGAAAACAGGTACCGGGGCGGGAACGTTCTCGGAAGAACTGAACATACACAAAACAACAGCACTGGGTGCCCACAACTCCATCTTCCAGGCGGAATGTGTAGGTATAATCCAAGCTGCGACCGCAGTGCTACGAAGAAAGGTAACTGACCAAAATATCAGGATCCTCTCGGATAGCGCGGCTGTACTACAGGCCCTGAACACGAGAGAACACAACTCTGGACTCACTCTTCAATGCCACCACCTGCTGGAACAAGTAAGTCAGTCCAATAGAGTCACTCTACAGTGGATAAAAGGACACAGCGGATCGAGAGGAAACGACGAAGCTGATGTACTGGCAAGGAGAGGCTCGGAGCGGCAACCGGCAGGGCCCGAACCAATAATCCCCCTACCTTTCAGTCAAGTCCGCTCTTGGATCCGTCAACATACAACTAAACAACACCAAGACTACTGGGCAAGTATTCCAGATTGTAGACAGTCGAAGGAGACCTTCCGGGCTCTTAACCCGAGATTCTCCCGAAAACTCCTCAATCTGAAGCGTGACAAACTCCGGCAAATCGTCGGCATTGTCACTGGACACTGCATGCTTAACAAACACCTATTTAACCTGGGTATCACGGACAGCCCCCTATGCAGAGGGTGCATGAACGCAGAGGAGACGGCCGCGCATGTGCTTGTAGAGTGCGATAGCGTTGCTTCTCAACGACTACAACACCTTGGGACACCGAGGACGCCTAGGGAGGCATGCACCGGCGTCAGCGAGCTGCTGGCCTTCCTGGAGGACATCGGGTGGTTAGTTTAGCAGCCCCCCACCCGACACGCAAAAAGGGCCCACCTGTGGCCTAGTTGCGGAAACGAGTCCGGAAACAAGTAATAAGTAAGTAAGTTGTCCGCATAGCGCGGTCCAACTCGAGGTCCGTGACCTGACTAGGGCCGTGACTTGTTGGCCGTTGACGTTTGTACCTCCGTCGACTGCTTTAGGTCGATGTCGTGAGAGGTTGTATGATGTGCTATCGGGTCCTACCTGATTCTTGTCTCCAAACGTGGTCCCCACGCGTTCCAATCCGCGTAGATCGGTCCATTATACATTTTGTACGAACTCGCCGCACACATGTCGCCGGTGGCGGCTATATACTCACTACAGCAGTGTCTGCAACCGCCACGCAAGACGCCAACTCTCGACACCGTCGCGCCGCGCATTAGGTCTAGCGATGTCAGGAGAGGTTGTATGTATGTTATCAGGTCTTACCTGATACTTGACTCCGAACGTGGTCCGCATAGCGCGGTCCAACGCGCGTAGATCGGTCCGTGAGCTGACCAGGGCCGTGACTTGTTGGCCGTTGACGTTCACGTCGTTCGGACGGATGGATGGCGACCGGAGTAGGTCTAGCGATATTGTCAGGCCTAGGGATCCCCTGTAATGAAATAACATTATAGCTACTAGAAATCGCAAGCTGAATACGTTTGAGAGGAGGCCTATGTAAAGCGGTACCTTTACGTAAAGGATGTCGATGACATAAAAACATCTAGTTGATGTTGAAAACATCTAGGTAGATACATATTTCTGTAGTGTCATTATGAGAAGTGGTTATGGCTGAAATTTTCTGTAGAACACCACCATAATCATCGTCATCATCAAAGGTGACACCCGCTCCTTGATTAATTGATTATAGAAACAAACAAAAAAATACAAAATAATTTATATAGAACTAGCTGACCCACCGCGATTTAATTCGTGTGGACTTTAGTAATACTAAAACCCCAAGTAATATTGGTTTCCATGTAAACTATCAACGCCAAAGTTTTACTAACAATCCTTTACGATTTTAAAGTTATTATGAGAAAACCTATAAATCCCATTTCATCCTTCTAAGAATGCTTGTTTAAAAAATTACTTATTCGATTACTACGACCCCATTTTAACTACCTTAGAATACGAATTTCCAAAATCCGTTCTTAGCGAGTGCCTCCTTTCTAAAAGTTATTATAAAAATGACCTTTGACCCCCCTGAGAAAACTAATTTCCAAAAATCCGTTCTTAGCGGGTGCCTACGTCCTATCTATGGACTACCATCTATGGACGATTCTGCGACGAAGTACTGCGACGTAAAGTAGTAAAGCGATTGGTTACCAGAATACGGCCGACGCCTCGCTTCTATCTTTCGTTGTTCTGCATCAGTCAAGTTGACTTTGTTTAAGATATTTTGTCAAAACTTTTATACGTGCAGCCTATGGGTACGATATCCGTAGGGGGCCTACAGTGCACTACGGGTCCAGTACAACAACGGGTTCAGGATGCTGATGGGTCTGCCGCGGTTCTGTAGAGCATCGGGGATGTTTGCAGATGCACATGTCGATGACATCAACTCAATTGTTCGCAAAAGGATCGCGTCCCTGATGCGCCGCACCTGCGCCAGCACCCACAGCTTACTTACAAATGTAAATGATGGTTTTAATTTCAATTCTGGCATCATGAGTCGATGGGTTGTAAATCAACATCTGCCACTCGCCCCACTAGTAACCCAATAACTGTTGACATTTAAATATAAAGTTGCTCACTATATTAACATCTACATGACATCATATTTGAAATTATTATTATTATTGTTATTATTGATTGATTTATTTGTTTTGTAAATGTACTAACCATTGTCAATTTTAATAATATTGTGTTACTAACAAAATGGATGATACTTTATCTGAATAAATAAATTTTCAATTTCTATTTAGATAGCCGATAGGTACACACTACTCAGTAAGAGCTAAGTCCTACCTTAAATAACAACAATATTTTTACACTTCCTATTTTTGTATATACCTTCGCAACACCGCGGTTTCTGTTATCTCATCATCAATAAGCAAGGCCTCGCAAGCTCTGTGCCCCGTCACACCGAACGCCTCCAGCTCTCGAGGGTCCAGCAGCACTGAGACACACTTCACTGAGGTGTTGAAGTCCATCCAGGTAACCTGTCTCCCTGTCCCCTGGAAACAGATGATTATTTTAGCATGGATGGTCCTGGAATTATATTTTTTGAAAGCAAACGATAACCCTTTCATTGGTTTTGTAAGTTTTTCATTTAGGACCAGACTCCACCAAAGCGGAGTTGTGCGGAGTAGTCCGAAGCGGAGACGGGAAGAGACGTTTTTCAGTTAGGGTTTCTCCATGTGCGAGGATGCGTACTGGCTAGACTGGAGCGGAGATGTGTGCTAGCTAAGGGTGCGTTTCCACAGACGCGGAGCTAAGAAGCGCGGACCATGAATTGGCCAATCACGGTGCTCGATATCTCCACTCCACATCAGTGGAAACAGTGTAATTGGAGCGGAGAGGACTTTCAAATAAAATATATGAACACACGGCCCCGAACCGGACAGAACGGAGTCGACCAGGCTGTGCTGTGGTGTGGCTCCGCTCCGCTTCAATGGAAACACTTGCCACTTTTCACTGCTCTTTCTCGCTCCACTCCGCCCAGCTTTCAGCGTCAGTGGAAACGCACCCTAAAGAGATGTGTGCTGGCTAGAGCGGAACTGAGCTGCATGCGGCGAGCGTCGGATGTTTGTTGAGATGAATGCACTAGCGGCTACAACAATGGCTACCCTAACGTTTCAACTGCTCTTTTTTCCTCAGCCCCCACCTCGCCGCACTTTCTTAAGGAGCGGTACAGCGGTTTCGGACAAACTATAGTACCAAGATGCATTGTTAATTGTTGATATTCTGTTGTTGTGAACGTTGAGACGTCCTATATTATGTTCACTTAGATTTAAGAACCGTATTTGTTACTAACTCGCGTTGTGTGAACTAATGGCGGATGTCCTATCTAATAAAATAAATAATTTTTAATGTTCCAGCTTGAAGGGAAATTACATAAAATCAGGCCATCTACTTGTTTCATCAGTGCTAGATAATAAGAACAGATTAAGCGTGATCTAACTGGGCCACCAGGGCGTCTGATTTAAGATAGTGAATTAGTACTTGATTTTACTTGATATGGTTAGTATACCTACCATATCAAGTAAAATTTGCTGAAGACAATTTTTTTGTTTTCGAAGTGAAAAATCTGCGAACAGATACCATACTGCATTTAGGGTTATGTGGGGTTTTCGAAGAGAAACTTCGACGACCCACTAGACAACCCCCTGGTGACCGGCCTCTAAGCGTGATCAATGGGCCTGGGAACTCCGATATACCTCGCCCATGCCTATAACTGAGTCCGTGGACGTCGTAAGAACCGACTAAAAGAACCCTACCAGAAGAAGGACAGCTGGCCCCCGATCACGGTATATAATTATATATAATCCGCTGACAATTGCGTCCAGTGATCGGCAATCCGAATGACGTCATTCGCATTAAATAGAAAAGTTGCCTTCAAGAATCTTCGCCGGCATTGCCGACAGTCCGCTCCGTGCGGTGCGGATCTTTTATGTGAAACCATTGATGTGGACAGTGCGGATTGTCAGATGCCGGCCTGTGAACGCGCACCCTAACGTTTCAACTGCTAACGCTTGAGCCTTAAGGCCGTGCCTTACCACATCGTGATCGCGGACCCAGCGTCCTTCTGCGTATGTTTAACCTTCACTGCGATCATCAGAATAAGCCTGACAAGCATGGTGATAATGGTAAATCCCCCCTTCATCTTCTAGGAGAGTGCAGAGCGATGATGCAAAAACATAGCATCCATCTGGCAAGCACCCGCTTAGCCCAGACGAGACTTAGATGGAAGATAGACAGAAAATTCTTTATTACACACTTATCGATAGAAACAATACAACAAAACAGCTTAAAATCCGCTCAAGAGCGATCTATACCAGACAACCGTGATGGATAGGATCATTGGATAGTACTAGGGGATCTGTGTGCTCATGAAAGTTATATAAATAAATACTTTCAATATATATTACGCTTAAAATATACTACATTCATAACATTATATATATATACCTATATACCTCCATTTACTTACATAAACTACTTATATACATAGGGACTCAGGTTTGCGTTGAGTGACAACAGGACAAATAGTGCTCCTTTACCATGGTTTTGAAGATTGGTAGCGACTTTGCTCGCCTCACCGAGACTGGCAATGCGTTACATAGTTGTACAGCCCGGGCAGTAAAGGACTGAGAGAACGAGACTTCACTTCGAAGAAAATCCTACAGTTCCTAGCAGCTGCAAGGGTAAGTGGCGAATTATGAACGCCGCTGCTTCGAGGTGGAACACACAAAGTAGCGATCACAATAGACCTATCATGACCGCAGTGACACGAAAGCCACCAAAGGCATATAAAAAATCCCTTGCTTGGGGGAAGGTATGTTGAGCAGTGGGCCTTACTAGGCCATCAGGGCATCTCTACCTTTGTAAAAAAGTACATGTTTTGATTTATAACATTAATTTAAACTTGCTTTTTGACTGTCTGTTTAAAAATTATCATCTATAAAATGTAAATCCGTTATTGGTCGTAAGAAAAACATATTTTAAGTTTATGTAAAATAAGGACTGTAATTTTGTTAAAATAAATAAATAAATAAATAAATTTAGATACTAAGACAGAGATAAGATACTAGTTGCTGTCCGCGGCACCGCACGCGATTTACCGGGATAAAAGTAGCCTATGGCCGTCCCTGGGCCGCCGTCTACATCCCTGCCAAATATCATTGACATCTGTTCAGCCGTTTGGGCTTGAAAAGGTAACAGACAGATCGACAGACAGAGTTTAATATTACTGGTTTATGGCCGCGCGGCTTTGCACGCGTTGTTTCTATAAACGTTTATAGATGATTTATATCCCATGGAAACTGATTTATGGGATAAAAAATAGCCAATGTTTGATTCCAGGATTAGAATTACCTGTACCTATGCAAAATTTCAGCCCGATCCGTTCAGTAGTTTTAGCGTGAAGAGGTAACAAACATCCATCCAAACTTTCGCATTTATAGTGTGTTTGATAGATTTTTTATATTTGTCTGTTTTTCTTGTCTGTTGAGTACCTACCGGGTACGGCGATTGAACTGTCCGTCTCTATCTAACTAAATGTTTTAAAATTCGAACCTCTGAATCGAACACCGCCAAAATTTCAAATGTTGGTCTTTGACTTATTCTTTATCATAATTTGAAGTGATTTTGTTGTCAGAGAAACACATTCGAATTTAGAACAATGGATTTAAAACGAAATTCAGTGATTGCTCTTCATTTGGAGGGAAAATAGAATATTGAAATACGTCGAGCGCCGCCAAATCTTCAATTGAACGAGAAATTAGTGCATCGCACTATTCAACGTTATAGTGAGACTGGTAGCGTTAAGAAACGCTACGGTGGCGGACGACGCTGTACTGCAACGGCGCCAGCAGTTGTCGAAAAGGTGCGTCATCGATTAGACAGAAATCCAGCGCGCTCAGCAAACCAGCTCGCGAAGGATCTCAAGGTGAGCGATCGCAGCGTTCGTCGCATATTAAAGGTAAAGCTTAAAGTCAAACCATTAAAAAAAAACGTTTCTCAGGAACTCACTGCTTTACAGCGTAGCAAACGGTTGGATCGATCGAAAGAGCTGATTCGCTTGCTCGACTCTGGCGAGCTTCCCAACTTGGTGTTTTCAGATGAGAAAACTTTTTGCGTTGAACAGTTTTTAAACAAACAAAATGACCGTGTTTGGTTGAAGAGACGTGTCAGCGACCATTCAGACGAATTGCAAGTCACTCGACGCCAAGGAGCCGACCAAATCATGGTCTGGGCGGCGGTGTCTGAAAAAGGCCGTTCTCCGCTCGTTTTTCTTCCAATGCACGGTGGTACCAGCGCCCTACAAGCGCGGACATAAATACATAACTTTGTTATTTGTGATTTTTCTTTAGAGATATTAATAAAAAAGACTTCTAAAGTGTACATTAATACCCTAATTTACCAAATTTATAACATAATATAGGATGAACTTTAGAATATGTACTTTTGCTATTTACATTTATTTAATCAATATTATAGATTTATTGCCCTCGTTTGGAAATGCGTCTGAATATGATATCAATGCTTTTTATGAAGGGGTTATAGTTATATATATATAGAGATACCATTACGGTAAATGTTGATCAGGCGCGACTCACGGCGAGTACTTTGTTGATCCAAAAACACATGTTGATCCGAGCCTCTTTTGTTGATCTATTATGCATTTCCAGGAACAAGTGTGGCTCCGACCAGATCAACATTTGACCTCCCGTAGCCTTAGGCATTATGATACCATTTGTTGATCCAATATACAAATCCATTTTGCACAAGTTGATCCGATTCAAATGAACCAATCAGAACGCAGCATTGGTCGAAAATGGCTGCGACGTTGCCGCTCCGTCTGGGGGAGGGGTCGACTCGTGTAGAATCGTACTGACTAGGTAACGCCATATTCCATGACATTTATTATTTATTGTGACATCGCGTTCCCTAGTCATTACTTAATTATTCAAAATCCATTGCGTACACTTTTCTACGGTCAAATGTTGATCTGTCAATACTTTTTAGCGATGATTATTATTAAACCCTCATGGTCTCGTTTTGTCTAATCCTTTTCTCTCTATTTAATACATCAGCAACTACCGCAGCTATTAACTTGAAATTTAAAATAATAGTACACTTCGTGCACCTTAACAGATTTAAAGAAAAATAATCAGCAGGTTTTATACTTCTTAAAATAGGTCAAAGGGGGGGGGGATATTTTTTTAAAGGGGGATTACCTCACCGAGTGGGGTACATAATGAAAGGTATCGGTTTGTACATTTTAGAACCGTTCTGGAAATTTCTGTTGGTTACATTTTTTTGTAAATATTTTGATAAAAGTCGTTAAATTGAGCATAGCCCCCTAATCTCCGAAGTATGCACAGCGATCCATCTTAAATGTAGGTCGGTCGGTAGCTACTACTTTTACGTATTCACCGGTACCTTAAGTACCTACATATTTGTGTAATTTACAAACTTTCAAAACCCTCGGCGCGCAAATTACGCTTGCACTTGACGAATCTTGTTTGTTTGTGTTACTAACTGAAACCTTAAACCAAATAAACAGTTTTTTTCCTAGAAATCATGAAATTTGGTGAGGAGCACGGTCTTATAGCACAAGTAATGAAAAAAATCCGAAAACCATAAATTTGTAATTTATTCACTTTAAAAAATTACTTTTAATGCTCGCCATTGTCCAAAACCTATAGGGTACTTCCCGGAGACCTAGAATTATGAAATTTGGCAAGATGTACGGCCTTGTAGCCCAAATAAAGGGAAAAATCCGAAAAAAGGAAATTTGTAATTAATTCACAAAAAAAAAACTTTTGATTCTTGCTATAGACCAAAACCTATAGGGTACTTCCTGATTATCTAGAATCATAATATTTGGTAAGATGCAAGGTCATATAGCACAAATAACGAGAAAAATCTGAAAACCGTAAGTTTGTAGTTTATTATTAAAAAAAAATATAATTTTTGATTCTCTCCCTCGGCCAAAAAATGCAGGGTAGCTAGGTACCTGCTTCATGTTGACCTAGAATCATGATATTTGGCAAGAAACAAGGTCTTACAATTAAACGGAACCCTTAGTGCGCGAGTCTGACTCGCACGTATCGTTTTATTTCTTTATAGCTTTTGTAATTGTTAAGTATGAAATAAATTATTTAATTTCATTTAATTTTCGCCTAAATATCTACGTTACACCTATCACACAGCAGTGGACCATGTGTAGTACACAACCTCCACCTGGAACCCTTTTCTCGAACCACCTCGAGGCACTTTCAGCTAGGCATTGGATATCATTGTTACAAATTAAACGTAGGACCTTGAATTATTTAAGGTAGGTACAAGTAGCGGCACGAAACTCTAGCGCTGACCGTTATAGCGCAGAAGTAAAAAATTTGGAATCACAGGGTGCGCAGTATCCCCTCCACCATTTGCTCAGCGCTAAGCTTACGTGCCGCTACTTATAGTAACTACTCTACCACACGTGGTTAACCGACTCTGAATATTACTAGTGTCAATCATTTTACCTTCATAAATGACCCTAAAGTTATCTTCATCATTCATTGACTGTCATAAAATGTTTAGGTTACCTATCTATGCATGTCATCAGACCCCCCCCCCCCTAAAGTTTTTTTATTTACCTACTTTTCACACCTAAGGCCTTAAAATACGAAATAGGTAAGTTACCTATTTCGTAAGTCGTAAGAGGCGACTAAGGAACATACACCGGAGGACGGGCAGCAGCGCCCCCGGCATAACCAACTCCACCACCGAACTGCAATCCCAATCCGCTTGCCCAGCGTGGGGTTATGGACTGACCCTCAAATAAATAAAGCCAGAAAGTAATGGCCGTCGTTCCCGGCCGCCTCGCTATTCCTGGCCATGGTAGCGGCCACGGTAACGGCGGGGTAGGGGGTGCTAGGAATAAAGCAGCGTACTGGCAAAAATTCCAAATTCTTTGATGGCACTCTCGGGCTGATGACGAAAACGCACGACGGCAGGACCGTATTGTCGAAGTCGGAGATCTACGGCTGAGGTAGAGGATTTGTATGGCCGTTTGTACGCTGCACATGCCACCCATTCCTGACGAGATGACCATGATTCCAGAGCCACCCTGACACGCCACTATACCAACGAACTGCCAGACATCAGTCAAGACGAAATCGTGTTAGCTCAGAGACAGCTTAAAAACGGAAAAGCCCCCGGTGAGGACGGAATAACTTCAGACCTTTTGAAAACCGGAGGAGCCCCTGGTATACACGAGCTACAGAACCTCTTCAACGCCGTCCTTCACAGTGGGAGAACTCCAAAGGCGTGGAGCGGGTGTTTGGTGGTGCTCTTTCTACGGTTTCGAAGATCGAAGATCGGTTTCAAAACCCTTATGGTCTCGCTTTGTCTGTCCTTTTTTCCCTCCTTAATAACTCAGCAACTACTGCAGCTATCAACTTGAAATTAATAATAATAATACATTTTGTCCGCCTGTACAGATTTAAAGAAAAATAAATGAAAACTGAAAATGAATATTTTCCATACAAATTGTGATGCCGAAATTTTAAAAGATACCTACAGGGTCATGTGGGGTATCAAATACCCATTCCCCTCCCCCCATCTCCGAAGATTGCAGAGCGATCGATGTAAAATGTATGGAGCGTTAATAGATATGGATCTATATTTTACAGGAAAAATATAGAGTTATTACGTACTTTGATTAAGTTAGTTTAAGCCGTTGATTTTCCAATAAATTAAATAAATAAATAAATAAATAAATAGAGAAGTTTGAAAAAGAACACTTTTTGAGAAATGGTCAAAAAAAAGGGGGGGGGGATAATTTTCAAAAGGGGAGGTTACCTCACATTTGCAGAGCGATCCGTTTAAAATTTATGGAGCGTTTGTAGATATAGATCTATATTTTGCACGCAAAATATAAAGAAGTCTGTAAAAAGAACACTTCTTGAAAAATGGTCAAAATGGGGGGGAATAATTTTCAAAAGGGGGGGGGCTACCTCACCGAGTGGGGTATCAAATGAAAGGTATTGGTTTGAACATTTTGAAGCAGTTTTTTAAATTTCTGTAGGTTTCATAATTTTTGAAATATTTTGAAAAAAGTCGAAAAAATACCCATCCGCCGTATCTCCGAAGTTTGCAGAGCAATTCGTTTAAAATGTATGGAGCGTTTGTAGATATGGATCTATATTTTGCACAAAAAATATAGAGAAATTTATAACAGGATATTTACCATGATTTGAGTTTTGAGCTTTCCAATCTCAAATCATGGCTCAAAACTCAAATCATGGTAAATATCCCGTTATAAATGACTTTAGTGTTAATAACCATGATGGATTTAAAAGTTTTAAATATAGAGAAGTCTGTAAAAAGAACACTTTTTGAAAACCCCAGAGTAGGGTACCAAATAAAATGCATTGATTTGGACATTTCAAAACAGTTTTTCAAATTTCTGTAGGTTTCATACTTTTTTAAATATTTTGAAAAAAGTCGAAATATTTTCCATTACCCACTTTAACCGAAGCATGCAGAAAGATCTATCTGAAATTTAGGTTGGTACCTACTATTCTTAGGTATCCGTTAAATTGCGAAGTCTCTAACCGGTACTTTTGGTACATATTTGTTGACACACGTTCGAAACCCTCGGCGCGCGAGTTACACTCGCACTTGACGGATCTTGTTTAAGAATGTGAGATACCCATCTTAAAGAACAGACTGAGAAAACTCTCCTGAATAACTACAGACCATCACCTTATCGAAATTGTTTCTGAGTGTACTTATCTTGGGCAAATTCTGCAGTCAGGGGAAATTCAGGCCTCCAGTCATGTAAAAATAGTTTTGAGAAGGAGGCCAAAGAGATGATCCAGCTAGGGTGGGCAGTGTATGGGAAACTATGTCGAAACTTCTCGTCATCCATACCGCAATGTTTGAATAATAAAGATTTCAATCAGTGCCTCCTAACCGTATTGACCTACGGAGCTGAGACGTGGACACTCACGGTAGGGCTGGACCACCAGTTCAAAGTCGCTAAGCGAGCTATGGAAAGATCTATGCTCGGAGTCTTTCTGAAGGATAGGATTCCTAACGAATACATCTGACAGAGAACCAAAGATAACAACAATATCTCCCGAAGAACCGACATCCACTGGGGTAAACGTGTCGTGAGTGGAGACCGCGACTCGGCAAACGTAGTGTAGGACGCCCTCCAGCCAGGTGGGATGACGATCTGCGAAAGACTGCAAGTAGATGCTGGATGCGGCAAGCTGAAGACAGGCGCTATGGCGCTCATTAGGGGTGGCTTATGTGCAGCAGTGGACTAATATGGGCTGATGATGATGATGATGAACCTACCTTAAGTTGGGGTATGATCAGTGAAGATCGTATGTAATTTATTTTAGCCGAATTATTAGCAAATATGGCAAATGCAATAAACTCAAATATGGCTTAATTCAGCCGAAATTAATTTCATACGGTTCATTCACCTCACGTCCGCTCTCATACACAATGCACTATAGGTACCTACATGTTCTACTCAAAAGTGGTCGGAACTACTTAAACATATAATTTGTCAGTTTTACAGTCAATGCGTTGCGGCGTTGCCGCTTTGAAAACAGACGAAGTAGTCATATGTGGCTCCAAAGTCTACGGATCAACATTGTCTAAGCTAATGTTACGCGTAGTTAAATATGTAACGGATGTGAAAAAGACGTTTTAGTGTAAAAATTTTGACCGTTAGTGGATCAACAAAATTTTGATATTTTTGGATATTTTGAATGCGAGTATCTCGATAACCAGTTAATGTAGATCTAGCGTTGCCATGTGCTCTTCAAATGTGGATCAAAGTATATCTGTTTACTAGGTTTAGAGTCGAATGTACACTTGAAATAGGTGGATCAACATTTCTTAAGAAATCGTACTGGATCAACAATTACCGTGAAAGGTTCATTATATATATATATAGTATATATATATTATATATATATGAAATCTATGTATATTTTATACATGTTATATTAAACAAAAAGCAAGTAAACTTCAACAAAATTTATTTCAAACACAAGAAACTTAATACTACCACAATCAACCTAATTTATATCTAAACTAAATTTGTAATAAATCTAAAACCTGCCTCGAGAATATGCTTTTTTTCTTACGGGGAAGTTTCCGAAGACCAGAGATAAATGGATCAGAGCTGAGTAAAAGTCTGTTTAGTAAGTCCTTATTCGTAAGTCCTCGCGACATTTTTCTTGTATGATCTCGTCTGAAGGCCTTATAATTTTTATTGTTCGCTTCGGCTGCCTCTTCGGATAATTCTCCGATGGATAATAAGGCATACTGTGCCACCTTAGCACCATGAATAAGGACTTTGTGGACGGAAGCTGGGAGATTATACCACGGATATTCTTGTACCAAAAGTCGCGCAGTTATATTCAGTGTTAAGCTCGTACTAGACTTGTCAGAAGTATTGAGTAGTGTATTTACAGCCGAGTCATCTACTTGAGATAATTCTGCCAATCTTCTACGTTTCGAGCGCTTACACAATTGTGAAAAATCTTTCTTGGGGCGTCCCCTAGACGGCCCTTCTGGCTCGTTCGTGTTTTCTTGAATGCACTGCTCATTACTTCTTACTAATTCGACACATTCAATTTCTTTTAGCCAATCAGAGTACCTACTTGTGCAAAAATGCAGATTTTTTTCTAGCAACTGTTTTCCAGTATCTTTCAATACTTTTACATAAACTTAGTATTCTACTACCTAAGTTACTAATATCTAGATTCTCGACCTCACCCAGAGAAGCTAGAATCGTTTGCAATACGTGTTGATGTTTTTGAAGAACAGCTCCAGGTACGGCAGACCATATCTCAAAGATATGCATCCTTGAAAATGTACATTTAATAAAAGTACCTGAAAAGAAAATTTAAAAATTTAAGGTACATATTTCTCGTTGACCGTTCTACGCCATAGCCTACGCAGTCGTAGAGGCTGTATAGCAGCTACATCTGCAAACGTCTGCAGATAAAACCTTTACATTCTCAAAATAGACAGTTTGATCTATAATTTAAGATAGGTGAGAATAGTAGCTTAATGTAGCAAGTTAATTGTAAGTCTATGTAAAGTTTACAATTATGATAAAAATTTGGTAGAAATCCTGTATGACGTAGCACGTAAAAACTCTTCATAATAATGTCAAATAAAATTTATTATTATAACTTAATAGTGAAAACATACCTTGATCTTGGAAATCCATGTCACAAAACCACTCAAAAACAATGCAATTCCGAGAATTCACCGTCACAAAAACAATGCCTGTTAGTGAGTTACTGATAAGGCGAGTGCAACGTAATAATGTGTTAACTTCGGAGGTCAAAAATGTTGTGATTATTAGGTAAAATGGGTAGAATATTTATACTTTAGGGTAGCTCGTTTATCGGTTAATCGTTAAAGGCATAGATTTATATCGTTAGATAGGCCCCGACCCCAAAAACTGTGGCATTGTTTTTGAATGTGTGGGTTAACAAAATGCCGACGCACGCACACTAACGGTTAACGCACACATTCAAAAAAGTAGTTAAAAAATCGTGTTTCTGCCATTGTAATTATCTGTTGTTATTACCATTTCGTGTGCAATCGTATTGCACACACTTTCCTGAAAAAAGTATACCCTTAGATGCCCTGAAATCGAAAATGTTTGAATGTGTGCGTCAACATAGTGTCAAAAACCTGTGCAATTCGTGTAGAACAAATAATAGTTAGAAATAGTGTTTTTGCCAATAAACCTAATCATTATTATTATTATTTCGTGTGCAATCGTATTGCACATACTTCTATGAAAAAAAAACGGCCTAATAAGCCATGAAATCGAAAATGTGACTATCTAAACAAACCTGTGCAATTTGTAAAACGGTGCAGTCTGCGCTGAAGCGTAGGTACCGAGAAAATAGTGTCATCTCTTTTTCTCCCAGATTAGTTGCCAACACGACTTTCTCTTTCGTGCACTCGCCATTTAAATTTGTTATTTTCGGACAGTGCGGAAGAAAAATAAAAGTTTTTCAATGAAATCGCAATACTTACGAGTGAAATGTTACACCTCTGGCTTTATTTGTGTTTCTAGAATTGTTGTTGCACTTTAGAAAGGCACACGATGGCATTTTGTGACAGTAAACTGCTCGCAAAGTTCGCAAACGTCCTTTACAACACGTCCGGCTCACACTGTGTTAGGATGTGCACTAACTCCAGGTTAGTGAGCCTCACTCACTTCGACTGTGGAACAACACGGCGCGGTCTCACTGCGGTAAGGGCCTATCTAACGATTTATATCTATGGTTAAAGGTAGTTAAATTGAGGGTAGCTGACAAGTTTTTTTTTGAATTATGTCCTATGGGCGGTACCACCGTGCAATGGGTCGCAACCAAGTCAAAATAAATCAACAAATCTATCGAGATAAAGTCTTGCGACCAGGGCTGATACCGTGGCGCGTGGGCACGCTATACATTCGGTTCTGAGCGTTGGACTTTCCAGCAAGACTCGGCACCATCGCACAGAGCAACTGGAACGCAAAGTTGGTTGAAAGCAAACGTTCCAGTGCGATCGACCGAGATATGTGGCCGTCGTCATCGCCCGACTTGAATCCGTTGGACTTTTGTATTTGGGGTGTTTTATAGGCCAGGGCCTGTGCTAAAAACACACTTCGCTGGAAGCGCTCAAAGTTACTCTTACGCGAGAATGGAATTGTTTGAGTGACGATGTCATTCGAGCAGCCTGCGCTTCTTTCAGAAAGAGACTTCAGCTTGTAGTAAAGGCTAAAGGCGGTTTTATTACTTCGGAATAAGTGATAATAAAACTTTGAACTTTCTATTTTCACATGGCAAAAGTGTATAAATAAATATTGAAAATTAACAGAAATATTTCATTTTCACATACGGACAGTTCAATCGCCGCACCCGGTAATAATAATAATAATAATAATGCTGGACAATTCACACAGCATTATCTAGCCCCAAGCTAAGCAGAGCTTGTGTTATGGGTACTAGATAACTGATATACTTAATACAATACACTACATAAGTAGATAGATATTTTTTATTATACATAGAAAACACCCAGACTAACGGAACAAATTTCTGCAGATCGTACACAAATTTGTTCCGAGGCGGGAATCGAACCCGCAACCTCCTGCGTCGCAGGCGGACCTTCGCCCGCTGCGCCACAGAGGTCGTCAAAAAGATAGGTAGATAGTCCGTAAAGCCAACAAGTGGCTCTGACGGAAGACCAGCGTTGGTTGCTAGCTTGCTAGCCAACCAACTCATGCTGAGGCAGAGCCATTTTGTTACTGGGTTTACACTTTGTATTTTAATCTAAGTTTAGTATGTATAAGTCTTTTAACAAATAAATTTATATTCTATTCTATTCTAGATAGTATTCTATTGGTACTTACATTGATTACCACAATCTGCCCGATGGTAAGATTTCTGCAGATAACAGACATCAGCAATCCGTTGCCTTCATTGAGCGCGTTCAGGAATTCTCTTGCGTCCTGTGAAAAGTAAGAAAACTTCTTTATAAAGTAGGTACTGCGCCAGAAGACGGTTATCTTATCTATTTAGTGACCTATTCGATTCATGTAGTAACAAAATTTGCAGTTTCGGACTTATAAGATTTTCCTGGATAAACATAGCCACATTTGTAATATTAAAATATTTATATAGGCCATGTATTTCATGAAGTATATCGTTTTCTAGTACCCATAACACAAGCTAATAATAAATGGTGATGGGGCTCTGCTTAGCCTGGGGCTATATCGTACTAATATTATAAACGCAAAAGTTTTTGTACATGTTTTGTTACCACGTATCTCCGTAACCAACCACTTAACCGATTTAGATGAAAATTGGTATGAGGATAGTTACGGTCCTAGAATAAAACGGTGAATCAAATTTTCCAAAATTAACTTCTGAGGGGGTTAAAAAGGGTGGTAAACTTTCTATGTAAAATCGTTATTCACTCAAAACTCGGTATAAATAAACTAAATAAATAGTCACGTATTTTTTATATTTTCAAAACTATCCCCATGTAATAAATTTCTGAAATTTGTAATTTTTCCACCCGGGTGAAACCGGGCGCAGCTTGTTTATTATATAAATAATACCACCTACTGCTTATCAGAAAACAGGCATCAAAAATGTTTAATAGGTTATTATGATTATTGGGACAGTTACCTGCAAGAAGTTCATCCAAGTGCTATTCAGGAAGAGAGCCCTGGCAGCATCAGGACAGAGGTCCCTCGGGAACCACTTGTCGAGCGCCAGCGCGCGCAGCCCGCGCTCCTGCCGCGGCAGCAACCAGCGCAGCAGGCATTCCAACGCACTGTACTGGTACGGGAGGAACCCTGATGTGGATATTCTGGAGGCTAGCTTTACACTGGGGAAGAAGGATTATGTATGTGAGGTCACTTCAATGACAGCAGTGTAGGACAGTCTATGGTCAATATGGGATGACGATCTGCTCAAGACTCTCCAAATAAGGTTTTTATTTTAACTTATTCCAAATAAGTTATTCCGTGATCATGGTGCATGAAACTGTGCCGGAATATTGGAAAGCTCAAAACTCAAATCATGGTAAATATCCCGTTAAGAATGACTTTAGTGTTAATAACCATGATGGATTTAAAAGTTTTAAGGTATGTCTAGCTATAGCATTTTCAGTGTAGGCTAGCTTTACATTGGGAAAGAAAGATTATGTGGCTGTAGGGTCAATGTCACCAGTATAGAGCGCATACGTCCTGTGGATATGGGGAATGACGATCTGCTAAACATTGCTGGCAGATGCTGGCTGTTAGGTGATGATGACAGAGCGCTTTAGCGGACATCAGGGCCGGCATATGTCTACTCCCTGCTGGATACAGGACATTGGGCTCTGATCATGAGCCCGAGATTCGATTTCCATCAAAGTGGAGAAAAAAAATAGCATTGCGTAAAAGTAGCGTCACATAAGCGTCATGGCATGTTTTCGAGATTGTATCGGCTGTTTCTGCACATTATTCTTCATCGCTTAAATTCGTGGAAACCGCGAGTGAACTATTTCATAACAATGTAGATGTAAATACCGTACGTATCGACCCATTTTGTTTGTTAAACTAAGCATTTTTATGGTCAACTGTTGCGTTTGACGATAAAATCTCAAACGTAAGAATCGATACTCTACTCGTGACCAGTGCCAAAAGCTCTACAATACAACGAAGCTTGTCGTAAAACGTGTTGCATGGAGCATTCGTGCGCTTTTAGGGCGTTGTACTGACTTTAACTGGCGCCATTAGTATTTACTGCTTGTTACATGAATGTGTATTTAAGTATTTGCAAACTGGGTCATAGAAGCTTTTTATTACTTTTTAATAGGGTACTTTGTGCTGTCTACAGTGAAGCTAATCATTCGAGGTTCAAACACTGTTTTCGCATCTCTGACCAGACACAACTTTAAAAAAATCTGAGAGTACATACCTACCTATTTGCATTGAAATAGAGCAGCCCCCTTAAGGTGACTGGTCTTTAAGGGGGTTAGGGGGTGGGGGGATGGTATTGATCGACGCGCGCACCTGTGCGCGCGCACCCCTTTTACAAGCCCTCGAGTACAATACCCCCTTTAGATATTCCAAGCACGTAACAGGTCAATAAATCTCAGTCAAGATGGAGGTATTTTCGGGCAAAGAGCGCGCGTTCTGTGTTAAGCAGTACTACCTCAACAGCGGATCTGTTGTGGCTGTACAACATCTCTTCAGGGTTGATTTTAAACGCGTGGATTTGAAGGACTGCCCGTCAATGCTTTTGATCAAAGGATGGGTGAGGAAGTTTGAAGCCACTGGCTCGACTTAGAGCGAGATGTACGACCCTTGCTTGTAGAATACTAGATCTTCATTAATGGCCTAATTTATTTAAAATGATTTTTGGTCTTCAAGTAGAAAAACATTGTTGAAAACGAAAATACGTTCTTTGGATCCAATCGACATGTTAAAAGCAGCAAGCAAGGGTTTTTCCGCCATCTTAATGAATTCAGAATATTTCTCTGCAAAATTAACAAACTTTAAAATTAAGAAGAATTTTTAAACCAGAAAGAATTTCCTTCAATTAATCATATGTCTGTGGTGTCTAAAACTGTAAAAGGATTTGAGATGCTCCCCAAGGAGACAATAATATTGAAGTCCTGTAGAAAAGGCGAACTTATCTGACATTTATGGAGTTAATTATACATTGGATGAGAAAAGAGAAGAGGAAATGAAAAAAGAGAAGAATGAGGGAAGATGGAGAAGTGAAGACCAAGATGGAAACTAAAAGCTCAAAGTTTTACCAACGGTGATAAGTTTTAAGACTAGAATAAGGAATGGATGGTTACGAAGAAAGAATTGTGTCAAATGGATTGATACTGGGAAATTACTATTGTATACCTAATAACATTTTTAACGTGAAACCTTGTTCACAAAACATTTGGAATTACATATTTGGCGCCATTTTGAACTATGCTTTTGAATGTTTATTCTTACCGATATAATTATGGAGGAATAAATGATGGCGAAATAAAATGTTATTATTTCTTCTCCTTAGAAGCTATGATAAAATAATTTAAAATAAAATATTATTACCTCCCAGGTACAATAATCTGCACTAAAATGTACCTAACTACTATAAAGCCATTATGAATCAATATGCAACTATGACCACAATAAATAGTGCTTTCATATCTATATAATGAACTAAATGCTTACATTATATATGAAAGCACTATTTAGCTATTTAATTCCCATAACACAAGCTCAGCTCAGCTGCTTGGCTAACTGTCAAGCATAATTTATTTATTTCAGTCTGTTCAAACACCAACTCCAAACCCAAAGTGCTTTATTTTTTTTATACATTCATATAATATTCAGTATTTATATTGCTTGACAAAAATATTACAATGTTTAGTAAGTATTCATGCACCCTGTCAGATAGGGTATGGCAATAGATCTTAATATAAGACTTAAGGCGCTACCCCTCCTCTATAGTGCCTCTATTTTGTGTGTTTTAGTTTGTATAGTGTAGGAAGAGCAGCTTCGTATCTCTGCTTAAAGTATACAAAATAAAACTTACAGGGCCATTAAAAAAATAGTTATGACGGGAATCACAAACGGGCCAATAAATTTTTGAAAATTTCTTTAACATAAAAATTATATAAAATAAGAGGTGGCACTGATTTGGGTCGGGGTAGTGCCTTAAGATAATGTACTTAAGTATTTAAATCTTATACAAAATTACCTACAGAAATCTTACAGGACTCTTGGACACTGGTCAAGAAAGAAGGTAGGTGGGCACTTTTGCATAGTGCATTCCAGTGTAGCCGACTATAGTAAAAATAATTATAGTTTAGCAATACTTACAAGCAGTCTGCAAACTTGGTCCTGAAAGCAAACCGGACCTCTCGGCTTGAAGCGGCACAGACCATGTTAAGACAATGCAGGATCTCATGCTGTTGGTGAACATCAGGCTTAGCAGCTGTGGCCAGGTCAAACAAGCATTCTGCTGTGAACTCCACAACCAGGTCAGGTATTGTAGAATCTTTTAAAAAGATATTCTGTAAGAAACCATCAGATATGGTGACCAAATATAATAAGCCTGTAGTTGCATACACTTTCATGGCCCACAACCAAAGACATCCCACAATGGTTGAAACGCATAGATTTATGTATACACCTGGAATAGCCCATAGGCTACTGTTTATCTAATAAATCAGTTCCCATGGGATAGAAATAACCTTTAACGTTTCCACTGAAACAACGCATGCGAAGCCGCGGGCAGAAACTAGTTAGTAACAAAAATATGATTTGTGAAGGTACCTTTATGAACTTCAATAGACGACTCAAAAACATCCACCAGTGGGTGGTATGGTTGATCAAGTGCTTCCTGATAGCTTCGAGCCAGTACTGCAGAAGATGGATGAGCTCCTTAGCCAGTAACCCCCACACTTTTGATGGTGGTATGCAGAGTAAGTTCTGAAGTAAAGTGCAAGCTATACCATTTTCGTCCCGTTTGTTGAAGTACTGAAAAATAGAGTACAGGCTTTGAGGAAAGATTTTCATCCGAGACCGCAGGTTATCTGAGCTATGTAGGTAAAAAAATTTGCGTCGGTTTGTGGTTGTTCAAAACATTACCTCGATTTCAAAAGATCGCACTTTTTTCAGCGCTAGAACAGTCGCGGTATTTAATGGGACTTTCAGGTTCGTGTGTGTCCTGTTAGCGAATTCTTCCGTTACCCCTATGTATCCATTCAAGTTTTTAACGGCATCTACTGCGCTAAATAAATCCATTTTGTTTTTACAAATAATGGCGCCAAGAAAAAGCGAATGTGAAAAATGAATGAGAATTTGAAAATGTCTGCTTGAATCTTACTCTACATTCGTTCTTTTAGTCTATGGTTTTCATTTTATTAAAAATGTTGGTCATCCGTTTCCGGTCTCTGACTTGACTTCGTCTTGACATTGTGACCGTTTTCCGCCTTTTTCAGTGTAAAATCACAGATTAAATAGCATACTCTTTCTACGGTGAAAATGCTTTATTCACTCATTTCATTCACCAATGGCCTTTGACATTTAAAATTTACTCAGTTGGTAGCAGTGATCCCTGAAGTTAGGGGGCGTGTGTGCGATACTGCGATAATGTCTCACGGTTTTCAGTTTTTCAGTTTCTTTAATTTGAAGAATTTTGAGTGCGGTGCGTGCTGCATATCCGGCCCTAAGCATTTATCGCGATAAGGATACCTACTGGGGTATTTTATCTATAATGTTGAGTCATAGCTCCGAGCGGTCGTTCCTCGCGCGCGTCATTGCTGTCCGCGGAGACCGCGGATTCGGCTTCAGTTGAGTGTTATGTTCGCACCATAGCGCACGGCCCTTGTCTCTCGTAAACCTGTCGATATTATGTGGCCCGAACGCGAGAACGATAATAAATTACAATTATGATACCTATGGTGTACACCGTCTACGGTTTTGCCATATTTTTTATGGTAGCTTGGGCGGTTGTGTGGCTAATTCACCTGATGGCGATCTCGTACTCTAAGTGGATCTTACACCGGGCGGTGGACCGGTCGCCACCCGAACAGCCCTACCCGGGCGTCTCCATCCTGAAGCCGCTGACGGGCGTCGACCCTAACCTGTTCTCAAACCTCGAGACGTACTTCTCGCTGGAGTACCCGTGCTACGAGATCCTGTTCTGCGTGGAGAACGAGAACGACCCCGCCGTGATGCTAGTCAACAGTCTGCTGGCCAAGTATCCGCACATCGACGCGCGTCTCTTCGTGGGAGGCACAAAGGTCGGCGTGAACCCCAAGATCAACAACATGCAGCCGGCGTACCTCGCCGCCAAATACCCGATGGTGCTAATCAGTGACGCAGGGATCCGGATGCGCGAGGACACCCTCCTAGACATGGTGCAACATATGAGCGAGGGCGTCGCGATAGTGCATCAAATGCCGTTCGTTTGCGACGCTGAAGGCTTCGCGGCGGTCTACGAGAAAGTTCACTTCGGTACTTCGCAGGCCAGGATGTACCTGGAAGCGGATTTCCTCGGCATTAACTGTCATGTCGGCATGTCGTCGCTGGTGAGACGATGCGCGCTGGAGGAGACGGGAGGGTTGGCAGGTTTCGCTGACTACCTGGCGGAGGATTACTTCATGGCGAAGGCGATATGCTCCCGCGGTTGGCGGATGCGGGTGGCGTCGCTGCCTGCGCTGCAGAACTGCGGGACGCGCTCCGTGAAGGGTCTGCAGTCGAGGCTGACGCGCTGGGCGCGGCTCCGGATAGCCATGATCCCAACCACGGCGCTCCTCGAGCCCCTCAGTGAGTGCATGCCCCTAGGCGCCGGCGCGGCCTGGGCGGCCGGGGAACTCTTTGGAGCTGAGCCTCTAGCCTTCTTCCTTGTACACATCCTCATGTGGTTCCTATCAGACTGGTTGATGCTCCGTTCAGTGCAAAATGGCTCACCACCATTCACAAAAGTGCAGTTTTTAGTAGCATGGGTGTGGAGCGAGTGTTGTGCGCCGTTTATACTGGTGGTTGCTTTCTTGTGCCCTGAGATCTCGTGGAGGACTCGGACTTACCGGTTGGACTGGGGCGGGCGTGCCCATGAGCTCAACCCCAAGCTTAAGTTCTGAGCGGACACTCCTTAAATCCAAAAGCTTTAATTTGAGTGAATGTGTATTGTTTGTGTTTGGTGAGGTGGACTCAGGAAGTTGATTCTTATTCAGTCCTAAGTTTAATGTTAATATATTGTCAAGGAAACATTAAGCCCGGCTAAAATTGAAACTTCTCTTGGTAATGGATGGTTATTACTGAATATGACCAATTGTCTTATCAGTAATAAATATTATTTATTTTACCTTGAGATAGAAATTCTGACTACTAAGCATAGAATTTCATTCTATCTAGTCAGATTTATGAAAATTTAACCTCCTGATTCCATCTTGACTAATTTTAAGTTTTTTACTCGGCTGATTCATTTAAAAATGAATGATTTGTTACTTTTGTTTAGAAAGAAATGTGTATATTTTGTTTAATTGTTTTTGGTAATTCATATAACTGCCAGTGATTTTTTAGTATAATTTTGTATAGATATTGTAAATAGTTATTCTAATATGCCATCAATATCAGACATTGCTTTTATAAAGTAGCTATGGGCACATTTACATTGAAGAGATTTTTTTTGTAAACAAATATAGGTAACCGTACATTAATTAAAAAAAAAATGTGATACATATTTTGTAAAGTTATTATCTGAGCCTATAACCATACCTAAGATTTAATGTAAATGTGTCATACGCCTTCTGTTCTGGCATTTAATATAGAAAATCGTACAAACTTTCAATTTCTGCCTCCCAGTGATAGCCCAATGGTCTCAGTCTGAAGTAAACGCGGTTAAGGTGAAACGGCGAAAAATTCAAATATTTTCCGGTTCATTCTGATATCTGATTTCTACAAGTTATTTATCTAGCAGAAAAGTGGTTTTGCAACATTGCATGCTAGAACAAACTAAGAATAAATTTTAGTTTTTAACCCCCGAAGCAAAAAGAGAGGGGTGTTATCAGTTTAACGTGTCTGTCTGTGTGTCTGTCGTATCACAGCTCCCAAACGGATGAACCAATTTTTTTTGTGTCATAGATAATCTTATCCCGAGTGTTCTTAGCCATGTTTCATAAAAAACTGTCAGGGGAGTTTTTAAATTTTTAAATTTTGTTCTTGTGCAGTCCTAAGTCTTTTGACATGTAGGAGATTCATCATTACTGAAATCAACATAATGTCATAAGACTCCAAGATGACAACCGATTCGAAGTTTATTTTAGCATGGATTCATAGCAAATAGCTTACAACATGCGAAAAACTTTTATCTGCTATCTCATTTACTTGTAGGACCTAAAAATTGTCAAATTCTATTTTATATTTACCGCGTAAAGTTCTGAAGTTACGACAATTTCCGAAAAATCACATTGGTCACATTACTTACTGAACTATGTGCTTGCTCCCTGATTTGTTTTCTTTTAAGTTTGAAAAAGATAGGTGCTAAGGGTGGTTTTCTCTAAAATATAATCGGATGATTACTAGCTTGGTTTATCTTTGACGTTTAATGTACGAAAAATTATGTCAATTAAATGTATTCGTCCAATTGTCTTACCACCAATGAAAAACAAACTTACACGCGTTTCCACGCGTTAGCTTCAGACTAGGATGTCAGTATAAGTGCCCTTCTCATATCATAATTTAATTTTGTACAGAGTTGGTGGCTTTGTCTGTTTATCATAACGAACACAGACATACCAATAAAAGCCTCCACACACAGAAACCGTGGCCGGGCCGGAGGCGAAGGCGTGCGGGTTGTATCATACGAATTCATTTAAGAGACTACACACACGCCGCCCCGCGGTGTATGTGTAGTCTCTCATATAAAGTCACGCATTACAACCCGCACGCCTTCGCCTCCGGCCCGGCCACGGTTTCTGTGTATGGAGGCTTTAAGGGCCAGTTCTGTCTAAGATACTTCCTCCATGGGCGTATGTATCGCGCTTGCTAGTCTCTATAACTTATTTCTATAAAAACTGAGCGTGTACACTCTGTGAAATCATCGCGACGTTAATTCCTATGACTCGCTGCGATACACACGCTGTAGAAGTGATTCCTCCAGTAAGGTAAGCTATTTTACTTACCTGTGACCATTAAATCAACAAACTATGTACACTTTTGTATTATTTTTAAACCTCATCTGAAAACAGGTAAAGAGGCAAACTTAGGCAGTTGTAACTCAAACTCGTAAAGTGCCGTGAGAACTTAAAATAAAAATAACCACTCGCATAGCCCAGGGAGGTTGATCAGAGCCAGTTTTCCTTAAATGTTTCCATTTTTTGTAGCCAGTTTGGAACCTACCTACCTACTACAATAATCTTTATGTAAGTGGTATAGTATAACAAGGTGAGGTGACTCATCCTCACCAATGTCGTTTGCCACTATCGCTCAAAAGTAAACAAGGCCCGTAACTACATTAAATGAATTAATGAGTGAAAATTGGACTGAACCCGGTTAATTAATGCTGCTAATTATTATAGCAAACGTCAGAGCGTCAAGAGCAGATGGCTGTTGACTCAATGGTTAATTATTAGAATATTCATGTTATTTTGGAGTGCATGCCAACAATGTAAGTTGCATCAGTACAACATGCTACGTGTATCGCATTGCAATCTAACAAGTGTCCTTTTGGCCTAAGACTTCAATTTCATTATCATCATCAGCCTAATCTGGTTCACTGAACAGAAGTCTCCTAATGAGAGCCACAGCGCCCTGTCTTCAGCTTTACGCTTCCAGCTCAACCAGATGCTTAGACTAAACAGATGTTTAGTCTTTTGCAGATCGTTATCCTACCTGACGTATAAAACTACTATGTTTAATCTTCGAACCTACAAGATCCATAATAGTCCAATTAATTTATCCTTCGGTACCCTTGACTTATGGATCTGAGACGTGGTCACAACTAACAGGCTAAAGGTTTCTTCGTTCGTCGCTTCCTTACTTTAGTCTACATACCGAAGCGACAGAAATCAAAAATATCACTTTATTTCCGTGTCAGTGTTTAGTTTTATGATTTGACCTTTTCTAAGTGTACATTTATTGTATTTATGGAAATAAAGAGTTTTTGATTTGATTTTGGTCGCTGACTATAGGCCTCTTGCATAAGCTCAGTCGCTCCGCGAGCTATGGAGAAAGCTATATACTCGGATATATTTCTCTACACGATAGGATCCGGAATGCGGAACTCCGTAGAAGAACCAGAGTAACCGACATTACTCTCAGAGTTAGCAGGCTGAAGTGGCGATGGGCAGGCCATATAGCTAGCAGAACCGATAACCGTTGGGGAGCAAAGTTTCTCGAGTGGCGGCCATGATTCAATGCGAAACGGAGTGTGGGAACACCTCCCATCCCACTCGATGGACCGACGACATTGCAGCGGTCGCAGGGAGACTATGGATGGAGGCGGCTCATGCCCGCTATTTGTGGCCTCGTTTGGTGGAGGCCTATGTTCAGCAGTGGACGTATACGGGCTGATGATGATTACATAGGAACCAATCGTTCCAGAAAAGTTCGCCTTTGCTTCATTTCACGCAATAAAAATGGACTAATGATAAAAATCTTATCATACCAGTACATCTACCTACATAACAAATGTTTATTTGTATTTTATTGTCCCAAAATAATTCCAGTTCTATGTCAATGAATTGCCCGTGAAACAACGAAAGATTGAAGGGAACGGTTTGGCTGTAGGGGTAAACCGTTACCATTCGTACAGCGGGAGCATTCGTACATTCATCATAACTCCGCGATTACAAACGTTAGCGCGTCCATACTTATGTGTGTGCCTCCCCTCTACCGCGTCTAAGTAACCGCGCGACAAGGCGGGACAGTGCGGCCGACTGCTTCCGTGCAATAAATCGATACGTGTTTTCGCTTCTCGTAAGTAATGTTTGGAATCACCTTTGAAAGTGTTTAGTTCTAGTAAGATTTACTCAAATTGTAAAAGTAAGTTATTGTAAATGATGTACTGATGCCTTAATTTATGATGTACGTATTTATTTTAGTATAAAATTGACCGTTTTTTTATTTTGAATTAATTTGTTAAATGTTTGGGTTTGGGGTACCTTCATACAGAGTTACTGGGGTAGATTCGTACTGTGCGAAAATACCCCTCATGGATTGTGTTATTTCACGCATGAGTGTTTATTTACCAATTTATCTATTTCAGAACCATGCCGCGGAAATACAAAAAAAGGGGACTAGATCGGGAGAGGTAGACGAAGACGCAATGGATTCTGCGATGAAGAAAGTTATGGATAAAACTTTATCCATTCGGAAGTCCGCAGAACAATACGGCGTAAATCCAGGATTTACACAGATACTTCTGAAAAACAAAGACTGGAAGAATAAAAACAGCTAAAGAGATTAATATTTGATAAGAATTTAATGTAAAACATTTAATAGTACCTACTGTTTTTAAGGCTGATTATTTGTGTAGTTTGATCTCGATGACAAAGACTTTTTTTAAGGTTAAGTTTTTGAGAAACTTCTTATAATGAATAAAAATGTTTATAAGTATAAATGGCGCTTTTATATACTCTGTACGAAGGCTCCCACTTATGTATGAATGTGCCCCACACTATGTACGAATCTACCCCACGTTTGGGGTGCTTTCGTACGATTTCCATCTTTTGGGAAAACCGCCATTGCTCGGTTAGATTGCATTATATCAATATGGATGTACCTTATTACTATAGCCAGATATGTAGCTTACTCAAAATCATTGAATTTATTTTGAAATTGTAATTACTTTTTTTTTTATAAGGCTTATATTAAAAAGTGTACGAATGATCCCCACCTTCCCCTACCTACCGACTAAAACATATGTATACATAACTGAAAAGCAGGACAGAGTAATGTATCTACCTACTATTAAACTTATACTATAGTCTATAACTAACAATGGAATGCAACTTAATACAAGTAGGTTAGATACGGGGATACCCACAGGGAAGGATGTGTTTTTAGAATCGATCTAATTACGTCATACCTAGGTAGGTTAGTTACGTACTAACATGTGAAACACAACTCAACAAGGCTTCTCTTTTCCTTCAATTCGAACAATAGGTTTAGTTTCTTACAATAGAAAAGAAACCAACATAGAACATACACTATGTATTGAACCTACATATCAGGCGATGCACTACCTGGACTACCTACAAAATATACAGGGTGTCCGATAATTAATGGATAACCCCGCAGGTACCTACTTGAGAAAATTTGTTATTATTGAATTTGCAGCCGTAGTGCCCAATAATGTGAACAAAGGCATAAAATTTCGTACTTAAAAAAATTTAAAATCGTAGACTGCTGCAGATAGTTTTTTTAATATTTTTTCCTGAATGGCCGCGATGCCCCCACAAGTACCTGCGGGGTTATCTATTAATTACCGGAAACACTATATTTGCCGTAGCGGCGCGGCGGCGGGGCGGTGCGGCATTGCGGTATTCTTACGCCGCCGCCGTGGTGCGTAAGAATTGACCGCTCCAACTCAGCCTGTGGTTGTCGTAAAAGGCAGAGACACCTAGAACCACCGTTCATATGCACTCCTCAACAGCCTGAGTATTGGTCCACTGGTGGACGCAGGCCTCCCCTGATAAGCGCTTTGTTGGCTTTTATCTCATGGAGGTAATGCCCATAATCCCCACGCTGGGCATGCGGGTTGGGGATCGCAGTTCGGTGGTAGAATTGTTCTGCAGGAGGCTGCCTGCCTCCAGTGGATATCCCTTAGTTGCTTCATACGACACCCGGGGCTCTTCCCCGGGTGTCGTTTGGGGTGCAAATTTTAAGCCGGCATCCCTACGTGGTCTAGGCCGCCCCGCGCGCCGTCCATTCTTCAGCGGCAGCAGGTTCCTCTATTTAGTTTTAACACCTCTACTGCGAGATCCAATACCCGCAGGTCCAGCATCGGCCCCTATCAGGGGTGGCCTAGTCTATGTCCAGCCATGGACTAGTATAGGCTGTTGACGAGACAACGTCATAATTAATTTAATTTTTTCTTTGTGTTTATTAATTTTACTGAAATTCTATAATATGACTATTGCAGGCTAACCTACCTTATAATAATGTATAATGCTGTTTTCTTTTAATTAATGTAAATGGTTTTGATAGCCTTTTTAATTAAATGAACAATAAATAAATTAACACTCTTAGTTAGTGAAGAAATGAAAGAATAAATAAATAAATTAACACTCCTATTGAAGTCTGAGAGAATTTTCATACCAAGGATCTCCAAAACTACTGAACAGATCAAGCTGAAATTTGGCGTACCTACGTTTAGAGCAAAGCCTAACTTAGATAATAGGCTACTTAATATACCGAATATCTGCGTGCAAAGCCGCGGGCAGAAGCAAGTGTATAATTAAATAATACAAAATATGTTGACGACCTCCGTGGCGCAGCGGGCAAAGGTCCGCCTGCGACGCAGGAGGTTGTGGGTTCGATCGCCGCCTCGGAACAAATTTGTGTACGATCTGCAGAAATTTGTTCCGTTGGTCTGGGTGTTTTCTATGTATAGTAAAAAAATATCTATCTATGTAGTGTATTGTATTAAGTATATCAGTCAGTTATCTTATCTAGTACCCATATAACACAAACTCTGCTTAACTTGGGGCTAGTTAATGCTGTGTGAATTGTCCAGCATTATTTTTTTATTTTAATATATGTTGTGTATGTTTGTAATGTATATCATAGTAAGGTACCTATTTAGTACCTACCCTACCCCTAACAAAAGCTCTGGTTATCTTTTTGAGGCTAGATGATGTTGTGTGGACCCTTCTGTTCAGCATTTATTTATTTATTTAAGGACTCCCAACAGAAAAATCACATCACATACCTACAGATTAACAAATAAAGTGGTCTTAAGTCTAGTGTTTTTTCTAAATAAAGGGTTCCACAGCGTGAGCAAATTATGGGTCGACCTAAACATTACTACAATACAAACAAATATTACCTAATTATGTTATATGTGAATTTGTAATAGCCAGTAACAAAAACCATAAGTAGAGTAATAAATAAGTAGCTTTTTTATTATTTAGTAATTAAATTAAATTTATTATTCAGAAATCTAGGAGTTAACACTAGTAGGTACCACTCAGTTTGTAAAGCTTCGGTAATGTATAATAAATATTATAATATCTGTGGTAATGTCATTGTTTCAATAAGTATTCAAGATCCTCTATATTAAAAGTTTTGAATAAAGATTAATTATTATTATTAAAGTGGGTTCTCCCATCTTACTAATATTATAAAGCCGAATGTTTGTGAAACCTAAAGTTTTGTTACCTAGGCTCTCCAAAACTACTGAAATCATGATGAAATTGGCGTACTACGTTTAGAGCAAAGCCTGACTTAGATAATACGCTACTTACTATACCTTTTACTATACCATTTTTAAAGTTCACTCCGCCCTCGGTCCTTCCACAGGAGCAATCGATGTTGGGTCCAGCGAGCCGGGTGACGAACCTCTATTGCATATGTCTGCGGACCAAGTCCGCGTCACAATCAAAGGTATCCCAACAAACATTTCATAAGTCGCCGCAACGTGCCGATTCTAACTTTTGGTTTCAAGTCTAGTAGTAAAGACGTCGCTATCACGTTAAAACAACCCAGAAAAGGCCCATTTTATACGAATTAAAGTCGTAATAGAGTCGTGTAGCAGTCGTATTAATCACTAACATGGTCGTGTAGTGGCCGTATAGACGTCGAGTTATTCCCTTTTAATCGAGTTATGGTGTTTATTACCGCTGCTTTACGACATTTTGTCGATTATGTAGTGTTAATGACGACTTTTTCACGGGATTTTATTCTGAAGTGATCTCAAAGATATCGTGTAAAGTTAAATCAGACAGTTTATTTTTAATGTGATATCATTTTTATCTTGTAAGGTAAGTACAGCCATTTTATTTTATAATTATTACATAAGTACGTCATTAAAATTCGTTTTCAAATAAATAATTCAATTGGGAAATTAATGTTATCGGGTAATATGCGCTAGTAATCTCAATATAATTAACGCGCCTTACAAATTATTTAATTTTAAACAATTATTTTACTTTAATTTGACGAATGTCATAAAGGCTACCTTAATACGACTTAGAGTTTTAGACACGACCGTAATACAATTTCTTAACGACTTTTTACTATATGAGCTTCTTTTGTTGTCTGCCATATTAATGAAATTAGGGTCCAGTCAAATAAATCCTATGAGAAAAACCATTTTAGTGTTTATGAAACTAGGTATAATTATGACAGGAAATATTTACCCGTAAGCTATTTTCGTAATTTGATCAGAGAACTTTCTCCTACCTACTTATTTATGTATGGTTCTTAATTTTTAGGAATATCTATGGATCTTAATTTTTAGGAATATTCTAGTTTTAAAGGTGAGCTCGTTGTGTGAAGAAAACAATAAATGGTTATTATTATTATTATTGTTCCAGACTTAGAACTACGTCTATGCAAATTTTCAGCCCGATCCGTTCAGCAGTTTTGGTGTGAAGGGGGTAACATACATCCACACTTTCGCATTTATAATATTAGTGAGATCGGTTTAAAGAATTTATTCTCATTAAAAACTTAAACAGTTTACTTACAATGAGATTACTTAAGATTACTTATTTCTAGTTTCTTTATGGCTAGCGCTCAAGCTTTATTATTACAATATTACAATTTTATTAACGCTAAGATGACATGCAAATAAATCTTTAACTTTAAAATTAAAATAGAATGCTAAAAAAAAAGAACATAGATGAGTTATGCTTCGACTTATACTTAAATATAATATATTACTTATACTACACTTAGATCAGTAATATGACTTAGAATTTACTGTTTCTAAGGTTTCAATGTCAAAAGCGGGCAACACATTCTTTGGTAGACATTGTATCTTGTTATTTTTATCTGCACAATAGTCTTCATTTATACATAATGTATTCATAATATTATCACTGCTACATGGCACATGGCATTGCGTTGGTTTGTATAGCTTTGATCTTACCAAATTTTTTTTCTTTCAGGATTTGGATCAACAGTATGATCTACAATTTCCAGATCCCCAAACTGCCACCACTACCGAATCTATACAGGTCCCTCAACAAATTGGATATTTAATAGAAAATATAATGTCAAATATTCAAGAAAACCAAAAAATTCTCTTTGAAAATCAACATAATATACTTAAGAGTCTTGCTTTGGTAAACACTAAACTAGATAAGAAGAATATGTGAATGAAATCAAACTACTTGTAGTTGTACTTTGATTAGATTAAACACATGCTACCGAGATAATGTATTTAAATAAGTAAATATAGGTACATTTCAGATAAAAATTTGGTTAACTAATAATAAACAATAAAACCAATCATAATGATTTTTTTTTATTTCAAAGTATGAATGAGTGGTACAAAATAAATATTTGAACCATATTCTGTAGTTACTAACTTACATTTTATGTCACTAATATTAACAGACGACGATTCCAGTCTTCTAATATTATTACAATTCATCTTAAAAATATTTAAAAATGACGACCTAATCGGCGTATCAGAAACATCCTTAACATTTTGAATAACATTCCCAATTAAACTTATACACGTTTCATTATCTTCAATAGATATTAGTTCGAAAACATCACAATTGTTAGTGAAAACCCACTTATTTTGGTTGGCTGTGGAGAGAATAAATGATTCCAGACGAATCACTTTTATAGCAGTTTTTTTTTATATATATGTTTTAACATCAGGCTTTATCTACTAAATCTTCTTCTGACTCTACTATTATAGAACCACTGGAACTCATTTCTGTGCTTTGAACAACATCACAACTTTTAGACCCACTTTGCACCAAAGTCAAATCTCCTGAGTTCAAAATTAAACTTTGTACGGAACCCATTGCAGTCTCTTTACAGTTCACTTGTCGTGTAGAAATATTCGGTGCATTATAGTTGGAACTAAGAAGCGCAATATAGTTTTTTTTTTTTTTACTTTTCTTTTAAAAGCACCACTTTTTTTACCTTTGACCAGCTTTGTCTGTTCATTTTAATGACTTACAACTGTTTTTCTGTATTACAAAAATATGGTAGTAGGTACATCTAGTCGTTAAATAGTAGGATAAAAGGGTTCAAATTTACTTAAAATAGTATAAGAGTGAAAATTACCAGTCTTATATACAATCGTCACGTAAAAGTGGATCTTGCGACTCTAACACGATTAATCTAACATGATATAAAGTCGTATAAGAGTACAATTTATCACTTTTACACGAACGTCACGTAAAAGTAGTTCTCGCAACTCTAACACGATTATTGCCGATGTAAAAGTCGTATAGACGTTACTAATATTTCAGCAGTGGTTTTACTACTGAAGGCTGTATAATTGACGTATAAACAGTCGTATAGAAGTTTATAATGATGTCTTTAAACGACTCGAAGTTGTATAAAGATAAGAGGCACTAAGTTATTTAACACGCAAAAATTACTTCAATGCGATGTTTATACCATTTTGAGTCGCGTAACTTTATTTATTTATTTATTTATTTATTTATTATTAAAAAGTACACCTATCCTTACAGGCGCACCTAATGCGATAGGGTACATAATTATTCTCAATCTTAATAGGTAGAGTCATGCATGTCATACAATATTTAGTCATTTTTTAAAGTAACTTATTACAATTCCAAGAATAAAATAAAAGGATACAAAACGATACAAATTAATTAAAAAAAAAAAAATAATAATAATAATAATAATAATAACAATAATAGTAATTAATTAATTAAATTTAAATTCGAAATTAATAATTCAAATACACCAAAATAAAATAAGAACCTAACTATTAATTCAATCATAAATAAGTCACACAACATTAAAAACATAAAATAAACAATAAAGCCTTTGTCAACTCGTTCAGGGAGCAGTGAAACAAGTCCAACTTCTCTGCAAGCAAATTGAGTGTGCGGATGCAGCGCGTCATGGGAGCTTTGTTAAGAAGATTGGTTCTTCCTCGAGGCAGAGCAAATAGGGTGGGACGCCTCCTCCGTTGCACGAATTCCTCCGGAACATTCAGCTTCATCCCTTCCAAAATGTCCGGATTATATATGATCCCCCGAAGAACCTTTACCACATAAGTAGCAAGCGCGGCGTCCCTCCTTACCTCCAGCTTGTTGTATCCAACCATGCCTATAACAAATAGTGTCGGATACATGAGTGGGTAGAAAGGGTATACGCCGTAGAGCTTTAGGTATAGGTATCGGGTAAACTTGTTTTGAATGCGCTCTACCATAACGCTATATTTGGCCTCGTGTGGAGCCCATATCACGGCGTTGAACTCTAGATGGCTTCGAACCAAAGCATCATATAGAGCTCTTATTGCTCTCAAATTAGTGAAGTTGTTTGTTTGCCGAAGAACAAACCCAAGAGTCTTGAACGCCTTTTTGCAAACGTTGGTAATGTGTACTCGGAAGTTCAGCTCTACATCTAGGCGAATACCTAGGTCCCTTACCGAGTTTACTCTTTCCAACATGGAACCGTTCAGTTGGTAGTTGTAGTGGAGTGGCGCATTTGCTCTACTGAACGTGATTACTGAGCATTTACTGTTGTTAAACTGCAGTTTGTTCCTATGAGTCCACTCCTCCACTCTGTCCACATCGCGCTGCAGGCGTTCGCAGTCTCCTTGGTCTTTGATCGGCAACAGCAGTTTAAGATCATCCGCGAAGAGTAAGCATTTTGCGTCCTTGACCACCGCCGGAAGGTCGTTAATCATTATGATAAACTGGAGCGGGCCTAGATTACTACCCTGACTCACACCGGTTTTTGTAGCGTAAGGCTCGGACTTGCACCCCGCATAGTCGACATATTGCTGCCTGTCCCTCATGTAACTTTTAAAGAACTGCAGCAATTTGGTCGTGCAGCCGATCGTCGCCAACTTCTGAAGCAGTATGTCATTGTCGACCAAGTCGAATGCTTTTCGAAAGTCGAAGTAGGCGGCGTCGACTTGCACCCCTGCGTCGACGTGCGGAAGCATGTAGGTCAAGGAGTCTAGGAGGTTGCTGGCGGTGCTTCGTGCTGGACGGAACCCGTGCTGCGCATCAGACAGACGAGCCACAACCTGCTCCTGTATGCTGCGCTGCACCGCTGACTCGAACACCTTTGCCACCGTCGAAAGAATCGCCACCGGTCTAAATCCCGTTATATCATTTCCCGACCCTCCTTGTACTTATATGACTGAAATGTTTGTTGGGATGACGCGAGGCAAGTCTCCCGGTCACGATGGGCTCAGCATCGAACACCTTAAAAACGCGGGGAACCACTTGCCCGGTCTCCTCTCCATGTTCTTCACAATGTGTCTTAGTCATGAGTACTTACCGGCTGACCTTATGAAGACTGTAGTAGTTCCAATTGTGAAGAACAGGACAGGGGACATATCGGACAAAGGGAACTACCGCCCAATTTCTCTTGCTACAACAATAGCAAAAGTGTTGGACAGTATGCTTGAATCTATGCTACAAAAATACCTTAACCTACATGACGCACAGTTCGGGTTTAGACCCGGACTATCCACAGAAAGCGCAATATTAGCACTCAAACATACTGTCCAATACTACACCAGTCGCAGGACGCCTGTGTACGCCTGCTTCCTCGATCTATCCAAAGCATTTGATCTTGTTGGTTACGACGTGCTCTGGGAGAAGTTGAGGGAGAGGGGCGTACCGCAGGAGATGCTTAAAATATTTCAGTATTGGTATGGGCATCAAAGAAATATTGTTAAGTGGTCCAATGCCTTCTCTGACGCATACGGGTTGGAGTGCGGAGTGAGACAGGGGGGGGTAAGCTCTCCCTCGCTCTTCAACCTGTATGTTAATGATCTCATTGTTGGGCTTAGCAGCATGCGTGTCGGCTGTCGTGTTGATGGTGTTTGTATAAACAACATCAGCTACGCGGACGACATGGTGCTGTTGGGCCCGACAGCGAGATCTGTTGAAGAGATGCTGAAGGTCTGTGCTCACTACGCTGCCTCCCATGGTCTGTCCTATAATGTTAAAAAGTGCGAATACATTGTCTTTAAGGCCGCCGGAAATAATCTCAAAGACTTCCCGGAGATAACCTTAAACGGAATTATCATTAACAAAGTCAAATCCTTTAAATATTTGGGACATTATATCACCGACGACCTTAAGGACAATGTTGACATTGAAAGAGAATGTAGGGCTCTAGCGGTGAGGGGTAACATGTTGATTCGTAGGTTCTCCCGGTGTTCAGAAGAAGTCAAAATAACGCTTTTTAAAGCCTATTGTCAGAGTTTCTACACCGGGAACCTATGGATCAACTACACCAAACGGCCGCTGGAGACCCTACGTGTACAGTTTAATAATATATTTAGGATGATGTTGGGACTGCCTCGATTTTGCAGTGCATCGGGGATGTTTGCGGAATACCAGATTGATGGCTTTGCTGCCATCCTCCGTAAAAAAACGGCATCCCTGATGCGCAGGGTACGTGACAGCTCCAACACCATCCTAAAAACTATAGCTGGTAGAATCACCTCACCCCTGTGGAAATGCTTCATGGGGAGAGTGATATAATTGTATTTAAATTGATTTGATTATGTATTAATTTTTAAGTAGATATTAGTTTTAACTAACCCTAATAATAAGTCCTACCTTTACTAACAAATTATGGATTTAAGTTGTCCGAAATAAAATATTTGATTTGATTTGATTTGATATACCGATAATAAGCGTGCGAAGCCGCGGGCAGAAGCTAGTGTAAAACAAATTTATTTTGTTTTTATTAATAAATTTTTTAGTTATTGACATTGAAAGATCCACGGACGTGGTAAGTACTTACCTCGTTCTTCTGAGGTACTTACAACCGTAAGCCATAGATACGTACAAGTTCTTGTCAGTTTATCTTACTGTTACAAAGCAGTGGCAGAATCAATCATCAATCCATCTCATCATCTGCTCCCTGAAGCATGGTAGACCACTTGACTAGCAAAACGGTCAATTATGTTAATGTTGACAGTTAAACCTAGTGAAAACACCCGGTTCCGGTTTCCATCACGCGTAGCGGAAAGATGTCTTTATAACAACCACTAGGATTTCGAATAGGTACCTACCATAAGTACAAGAACTAAATTTTAAAATTTAAAAAACCCCCCCTCAGATTTTCATGAATCATGGATAAGAACACTCGGAATAAAATTATGTATTACACAAAAAAAAACCAAACGAAAATCGGTTATTCCTTTTGAGAGCTACGATACCACAGACAGATACACAGACAGACACGTTCAACTTATACCTAACACCCCTCTCTGTTTGCGTCGGGGGTTAAAAATTGGCATAAATGAAGATTTCTGTAATCTTTGATGAAGAGTGTACCTACACGGAGAATTTAGTTTCATTAAAACCACGGTAGGTAAACGTGCGTGGTTAATTAATATATAGGTACCACCTACATTATCTTTTCTAAAACAACTTTTATCAAATGATTTCAAAAAAATCCTGTATTCTATCATCGAATCAGAAGGTCTATTTTAATTCTCCAAATACGCAATTGCGTGTTTCGCTTCCGCTAATTGGGTTACTCTAATTAATACACCGAATTAGAGTACCTAACGGTGGTGAAAATTGGTACTTAGGTAACCTAAGTACCAATTTTCACAAAAAACGAAACGAAATACGCAACCGAATTAGAGTACCAATTTTCACAAAAGAACGAAACGAAACATGCATTTGCGTATTAAGGAGAGTTAAAATAGGCCTTGTCCCCTTGAAGTTAGGTCTTTACTTTTTGGTACCTACGCCCTGTATTATACACCCTGTAGAAACTCTTCAAAGAACATAATACCAAACTAAACTAACACTATATTGGCCCAAGCAAGACGCTGATGGCTGTCTACCCCCCGTGTCATGTCGCACCGCCCCGCGCCGCCGCGCTGAGGCTGGGCAGCGAATGCGTTAAACCCGCCCACCACAAACATAGTTTACCTTATAATATTATTAGTTGATTGGATCAATAAGTCGAATAGTTAGACTTGGGACTCTGCCCAACCCTATCAATAACTGATGACGGAATGGTTTCATTGAAAGAAAAATCGATTTCTATTGAAAAAGTTACGCTACTTTACTTGACTACTTTAGTGGCGCACTGGCGGAGGCCGCCTGTCACCCAGAAGGGTTCGATTCCCGGCCGGGACTAATGTTTGTACAATCTGCAGATATTTGCTCCGGGTCCGGATGTTGGCACCTGGTTCGAACAAGAACTTAACAAAAACCCAATAATAATAGGTAACAAACAACGGAAAGAGATTAACTCGAAAATTTTACTATTATAGCTAAGCTAAATGCTGTTACAGTCTCTCACACCGCGCGACGAAGCGACGACGACGACGGGGCGCGGCGGCAGCGGGGCAATGACGACAGGGCGGCGCAGCGGCGGCGCGGTGGCGGCGGCGCCGCGCTGGGCAGCGGTGGAAGTATATCAATAGTGGAAGTATAAAGTTTCGAGCCAGGGGGCCCGTACTCGAAATCGTAAACGTAAACGAAATCTAAGTTTCTGATTCGTTTTCGTGCAAACGCGAATCTTAAGTAAGTAAACGACATTGCACATTTGCTCCTCTTGGAGTCGAGACCCTAGGTCCGTGGGGTACCGAGGCTCTACGGGTTTTCAAAAAAGTCTGAGCGTCTGGTCGAAGCGACGTGTGACCCTAGAGCTGGTGAGTATCTGGCACAGCGCATCAGCATTGCCATACAGCGGGACAATGCAGCCAGCGTCTTGGGGACGCTTCCGACTGGTATTGATATGGATCAGTTGAGCTACCTGTAGATTGTTTGCAACAGTCTGCAGTTAGCTCAATTGTTTCAATTGTAAATACTAATTATATTATAATTTTCTTTGTGGATAAAGGCTTCTGCCCTTAAAAAAAACGACATTAGATAGATAGATAGATATTTATTTAATGTTTCAAAGTTGTTACAATTTAACGTTAATAGCGTTGGTTCGACACGACAACGAAAACGAAATTTCGATTTTCCTTTTCCGAGTAGGCCCCTAACGATGCAAATCCATAAATCATTATTTGTTTACCCAGAAAAATCCAATCAGATACCTAAGTAATCGAATTTACGTAGATGTACATAAATAAGAATATGCTTTATTCACAAAGAAAATTACAATCATATATTATTATATTATTTAAATAAAATAATAGAAATAAATTACAACTACCTAGTATTTAAAATTGAGAGAATTGAGCTAACTGCAATCAATCTCCATGTAGCTCAACTGATCCATATCAATTAAGTACTGTACCTACTTATTCCCGGATACATAATATCGGTAAACAATAATATCAGTCAACACAACACAAATAATATAAAGGAAAGTTATGATTCAGTGATGTTTTGATATGACTGATTGATGTGAGCAATCAGTCATAATCATATGCATGCATCATAATCATGATGCATGCATATGTCATTTATGAATTAACGAAGTCAGAAATGTGCCACACTCACCCAAGTTGTAATTAAGAACCTACGTATATTAGTTTGTGTGTATATTAGTTTTATTACTGGGTGAATTGTCCAGCATTATTATTATTATTATTAGTAGGTGCTTATGTAAAATAAAGTTTATCATAAATGTAAATTGTACCTACCACATAGTACATACAGTACATAGTTATTTATTATTATCACAAAATGGTACCTATAGGTAAAGAAGACACATACATATGCACGTACTATCTCCGTCATTACATAATAGAGCAGGTAATCTAGGTAAAGTCTTATGTTGTCAATGTTTTCATGATTATTAAGTTATTAATTACCTACCTACCTATTTACGTAATTAACAAGCGACCCGCCCGCCCTGGCTTCGCACTTATCCAATTAAGTACCTTAAATACATTGTGCATTTTATATACATTAATATGGACCCTTACAGCATGTAGTTTATATGAATATTTTTGAAGGTATTACTGATTTAAAATGCAGGGACAGAGCGGTTGCGGCGGTACCGTGCGGGGGGGGGGGGGCGATTCTGTAGTATATTTAGTATCAGCATTGCACCCGTGCGAAGCCGGGTCGGGTCGCTAGTTTATTTATTAAAAAAGGTTTACCAATCCTTCATAGTAATACTTACAACAAACTACACAAATGCGAGTGTATTGACGGATCTTGTTTAAAGTAAACCTATAACAAAGAAAATTACAATCAAATCATAGAAACAAATTAGAACTAATATTTACAATTGAAACAATTGAGCTAACTGCAGACTGTTGATCATTATTACTAGCTATCTACACCATATGATAGCGGACAGTTATCTGACTACGTGAATAATTAAATGTATAGCGATATTAATAACATAATCAAACAGGTAAGTATTAATTCAAGATAGGCGTATAAAGGTATGTTATATTTGATTATGGAGGTATATTGTAATTTTAGGTCAAAATTTTCTAGTGAAACCTAGCGTAATCGAACTAAAATCTAGATAATAGATAGATAGGATTATCAATAAATATATTGAGTATTGAGTATCAACAGGACAGACATATCTACACCACACAAGGTTAATAATCGAATTCATGCATTTATTTACATAATACATGTCTTGTTTGTTTGAGCTGATTTTGCCAACCGAACCGGTTAGGTACCTTACCTACCTATGTTAAGACGTTGACTTTTTTATTTTATTCATTTATTTATTTAAAAAAAAAACGCACCTGAACATAGATTGTGGGCCATTTCTTACAAAAAACTCATCTAAGTGCCACCTCAATTACAGGTATACTCGTACAAATCGAAACTCATATAAAACAGTACTGAAAAAACTAATAGTTTTCATTACTACAAAATTAAAAAAATCTTATTAATACAACTACAATTAAAATAATTATATAAAATAAAACAAATTCGTTGCAAAAAAATTATTTAATTTACAATCGAATAAAACGTCAGACAATTAAAAATAAAAATTAAATTCCATATTGTGCTACCTGTACATTGTTTGCATTGCAACAGTCTGCAGTTAGCTCAATTGTTTCCATTGTAAATACTAGTTCTAATTTATTTTTATTATTTTATTGTAATTTTCTTTGTGAATAAAGGCTTCTGCCCATGTCAAAAAAATCCATATAAATTAACCAAATTACTAAAATTAAATAACAAATTAAACTGAATAAGCGATATACATACATGCATCTTAAATATTTCTTAGAAAACAAATCAATTGCGCAGTTTGGCTTAGACTATTCGTGCATTACATTTACTTACATGTAATGTAATGCAATGCATTTTTGGTCTGGCATTAAATGTAAAAATTAATGAAAATTTACTGACTGCACTGACTGCAGGCAGGCAGATGCTGGATGCGGCAAGCTGAAGACAGGGCGCTATGGCGCTCATTAGGGGAGGCCTATGTCCAACAGTGGACTAATATAGGGTGATGATGATGATGATGATGATTAAATGTAATGCATTAACAAAACCGCGTTTCCTGGATTGGACGTGTAAGCTAGAGCTTTGATTTTCTAGGGAGGACGTATGAATATTGAATTGGTGAAAATAAAACACAAATGTCCCACCGATTTTTTTTATTTTTTATTTTTTTACGGCCGGCCAAATCAGCTTTCAGTGTTATATAGCAATCTACGAATAATCAAAACATACGCAGCGTTTTTGGCAAATCTTCCCATTACCTTTTCTGGGTATACATACGTGTTATTTTGTGGAAGATTTGACGCAGAGAACTCGTCGAACTTAACAAGAGGTTTTCACTATTTTCCAGCTCAAGTAACTTTACTATTATATTATAATAATATACTAGCTTCTGTGCGCGGCTTCGCACGCGTTGTTTCTATGGAAACGTTTTAAGGTTGTTTGTATCCCATGGGAACTGATTTATGGTATAAAAAGTAGCCTATGTTTGATTCCAGGGTTAGACTTACCTGTATGCAAAATTTCAGCCTAATCCGTTCAGTAGTTTTGGCGTGAAGAGGTAACAAACATCCATCCATCCATCCATCCATCTATCCATCCAAACTTTCGTATTTATAATATTAGTGTGATATATCTAGCATCTTCATTTCATTGGATTTTTCATTGGACGTACCAGGTAATTACCCAAAAAAGGCGGGACAAGTAATAAATGACTGAGGATATCTGTGGCATGGCATAGCGGATGAATTAAGAAAAAAAAAATAAAAAAAATATAATTAATAAATAAAAAGTTTCTTGTAAATCACTTTACAAGACGATGCATAGCGGGATTGTTTCTTGCAGCGCTGGACTGGACATATCTTAGTAAGTAAGTAGTTTCATTATCTATGATGCGAGTAAAAACTTTTTTAGGATTTCGTACCCGAAGCGTTAAAACGTGACCACTATTCTACCCTCCGCTGTCTGTCCACTTTTGACTTTGAAACTTCCCGGGATTCCCGGTTCCTCGAAAAGGACCCGATTTTGGAATCCCTACTGTCCATCCCAATGTCCGTCCGTCCGTCCGTCCGTCAGCGGCTCTATCTCATGCATGAACCATAAAATGCTGGCTCTATCTGATGAACCATAAAAGGTAGACAGTTGAAATTTTCACAGAAGGTGTATTAATAAATCTTTTTAATAAAAATAAAATAAATATTAAAATTAAAGTGGGCTTCCGTACATAAAACTGATTTTTTTATGCCCATTTTTGCTTTGCTTTTGTCAACACTGAACTATCTCTTAAACCGGTAGTTAGACAGTTGAAATTTTGACAGTGTGTATAACTATTGGCGTTATAACAACAAGTAATAAAACCGAAGTTAGACAACGTCGGGCACGGTCAGTACTTGTAGATTGTAGAGGTAACCGTTTCATGTTGGCTCTTTTCTTTTTTTCGATATTAAAAACGTAAATTTTTTAGGCATCCTTTTGCGTAATATTTATGTACGAAACCCTCCGTGTGAGAGTCGACTCGCACTTGGACTTCTATCTATGGCGCTGGAAGCCTATTTTAATTCTCCAAAATACGCAATTGTGTGTTCGTTTAGTTTTTTCCGCAAATTGGTACCTACTCTCAAAAAGTTAAGTATTCGCTTAGAGCCTTTCAGCCCAGGATAATATTTCATAATTATTGGAAGTTTTATTTGATGGCGGTTCCGTCTTTCCGGCAAAGATATCTATACTAATATTATAAAGAGGAAATATTTGATTGTTTGTTTGTTTGAATTGAATAGGCTTCAAAACTACTGGACCGATTTGAAAAATTCTTTTACCGTTAGAAGCCTACATTATTCCTTAAGAACATAGGCTACTTTTTACGGCGGGAAAATGCTTCATTTCTACGGGAAAACGGGTAATAGGACAACAGGTAGGTACTTACTAGGTACCTACTAAGAATGCAGCTAGTTAATTATAATTTTATACAAATAATGGATAATCCATAGTTAGATACTGTTATAATTATTTGAGCCATTACATTACAATCTCACTTTTAACTCTCTATTAAAAATCCATAAATCAGTTTTATTAACTAAACACAGGAGCATCACATCACGCTATAAACACGCGACTGGAAGCCATAATAAAAGTAAAGACAGTATAAATATAATACTTTACGTTAAGATAAAGACAAAGATGATTATGTAGGTACTCCAGTGTGTTCTTTGATCTCTTTGGACACTTTTTTAACACGTGCAATGCCAGCACGTTTTCATTATGTTATGCCGGATGCCGCGGACCTACATTTCAAGGAGGTCGCACCAGGTGCGTTACTGGCACTGGAATAAAAAGTACGTAAACACACAGGGCGAGCCGGCGGCACTGGACGTGTCTACCAACGTAACGCAGTCAAACTTTTAAAACCTCAATATGATCATAGCATCATAGACAGGGCGCTATGATGGTGCTCTAAAGGGGAGGCCTTGGGGGAGGCCTCTGCCCAGCAGTGGATAGGTTATTCATATTCATATTCATATATATTTATTGCAATCATTATGTACATTATTAGATCTTAATAAATAAGTAATGTTTATGAGGCACAATGGTACCCTAGCAGGGCGTGGCAATAGGTACTGAGAGTGGAGGTTGATGATGATGATAGTAAGGTTATGGGTACTAGATAACTGATATACTATAAAATAATAGAAATAAATTAGCACTAGTATTTACAATTGAAAAAGTTGAGACCGTTGCAAACAATCTACAGGTAGCTCAACTGATCCATATCAATACCAGTCGTCGCGTCCCCAAGTCGCTGGCTGCATTGCCCCGCTGTATGGCAATGCTGATGCGCTCCGCCAGATACTCACCAGCTCTCGGGTCACGCGTCGCGTCGCTTCGACCAGCCAGACACTCTAATTTTAATAAATAATATAAGCTAAGCTAATTTTTAAAAACCCGAAGAGCCTCGGTACCCCGCAGACCTATAATTACCAATAAAGTTCCTAAATAAGGAATAGCTGAAAGTAAATTAGTAATTACTGTTGCACCTCAAAATTATATTTGTCTTCAAGGTAAAACACATCCTCGGTCCATAATAAAAGTAATGAGGTAATAAATTTACTCCTACTATTCAAATATATTTTAAGTAGTACCTATTCATAATGAAAACCTAAGTCTTCTTTTCTTTTTATCACGTAAAAACACTACGAATAAGCCCCGGGCTAGTTTTCCAAAAAATCGATGCTCCAACTAAAAAGTTTCAGCCTTTGTTTCATTTAGCTGACCTAAATCTCGTCTAGTTCATTGTGTCATGGCGTTCGGACCGCGCGGGCAAGGCCAGAGTTCAGCAGACAGGGTGCGGTTCTACCTCTTGGGAGTAACCTACTTCGATTTATTGGGGTCTCGTGTAAATGGATTGGGCTGGTGCTGGTGCCTTTTAGGCTAAAGCCAAACGAGCGTAATTTTTGAGGTGTGGAGTCACGTAAAACGAGGCGCTTCACTTATGAAGCGACTCGTTTTACGTAGGAAGCTGCTTTCCTTCCTCTCTGGTGTGTTCCCCTGTCGCTTACGACATCCACGGGCTGAGCTGGAGGGGTCAATTCTTACGCCGCGTCCTCACGGTCAAAAACTATTAGAATTATCGCAAGATGGGACACCCACTGCTGGGTATTGTGTGGCTAGCGAACAGCTTAGGGAGTTTTATTAAGTAAGTCCTGTTTGAATAGCTTAGGGATTTTTGTACTGTTTAAACAAAAGTTTTTTATTATACCTACACACCTAAATCCTTTACAAGCTTCTGCCCGCGGCCTCGCACGCTTTCGGTATAATAAACTAAGTAGCCTATTATCTAAGTTAGGCTCTGTTCTAAACGTACGCCAAATTTCATCTTGATCTGTTCAGTAGTTTTGAAGATCCTAGGTAACAAAACTTTAGATTTCACAAACTTTCGGCTTATTAGGTAATAGGAAGTAGGATTAACAAAGAAAATTACAATCAATTAACAGAACTAAATTATAACTACAATTAAAACAATTGAGCTAACTGCAGCCTGTGAAAAAGTTTAAACAAAAATCCGTGTAAGCTGTTTGTGTTTTGTGCAATATTTTTGCCAGACGTTAAGTAATCTTTTCTGTAGGTAATTAATTAGTTAAATAGGTCTGTCCAAAAGTACGCATTTTATGCTACAAAGAAAAATTTAAAACAGAACAAAATTGAAAATTTTGAAAACCCCCCGACAGATTTTCATGAAACATGGCTAAGAACACTCGGGTTAAAATTATGTATGACACAAAACAACTAAACGAAAATCGGTGCTTCCGTTTGGGAGCTACGATACCACAGACAGATACACAGACAGACACGAACTTTAAACTTATAACACCCCTCTCTATTTGCGTCGGGGTTCAAAATACGCTGAGAGCTAGCTGCATTCTTACTATCCGTTGTCCTATTACCCGTTTCCCGTAGGAATACAGCATTTTCCCGCGGTAAAAAGTAGCCTATGTTCATCAGGAATAATGTGGGCTTCTAATGGTAAAATAATTTTTCTAATCGGTCCTGTAGTTTCGGAGCCTATTCAATACAAACAATCAAATCTTTCCTCTTTATAATATTAAGTACTAGTTTATGCCCGCGGCTTCGCACGCGTTGTTTCTATGGAAACGTTAAAAGGGGATTTCTATCCCATGGGAACACAATTATGGGATAAAAAGTAGCCTTTGTTTTATTCCAGGATTAGAATTACCTGGATGCAAAATTTCAGCCCGATCCGTTCAGTAGTTTTGGCGTGAAGAGGTAACAAACATCCATCGATCCATCCATCCATCCAAACTTTCGCATTTAATAATATAAGTGTGATGATTATTATATTTTATAGATTATAATCATAACATTATAATTCATTATACCTACTTACTGAACTTGGTGCCTATGTAAATTTTTTTTGCAGTCTTTGTAGTCCCACTACAGCTAGGAAAATCCTTTTCCAAACACCCAGAACACCCGGAACAAATATCTGTATAACATACAAAAATTTGTTCCGAGGTAAATCGAACACGCAACCTGTGCGGATCTTCGCCCGCTTCGTCGTCACGTCACTGAGGTCGTCACAAGAAGCCTAGGGCATTGGTATTTAAAGGTGGGTATAAATTATTAGTTTATTTTTTCTCTCGATTAAAAATACAAAGAACCAGTCTGTGAAGTCAATGAACAAAAGTGTGCTAAGTAAGCTGTAAACAAGATATTATTAAGTATTTGATTGTTTCCTGTGCTATGAAATTAATGTGTAACGAACAGTACCGACGACGTAATGTAGTGTTTATTATGAGTACAGTCGGCGGCAAACGTAGTGTAGATGGAATGACGATCTCTGAAAGAATACCTGAAGCCACAGAAATTTAACAGGATAATATTGTATGTTTCTCAATAATAATATTTTGACGACCTCTGTGGCGCAGCGGGCGAAGGTCTGCCTGCGACGCAGGAGGTTGAGGGTTCGATTCCCGCCTCGGGACAAATGTTTGAACGATCTCCAGACATTTGTCCAGGGCGTTCTGGATGGTTTCTATGTATAAATAAAAAATATATGTATATCTATGTAGTATATTGTATTAGTATATCAATCAGTTATCTAGTATAGTACCCATAACACAATCTCTGCTTAGCTTGGGGCTATACGCTGAGTGAAATTACTTATTTATTTATAAATTTATTATTAATTTATATGCCTTAAGGACAAAATGCTGGATGCTGCAAACAAGACAAAACGCTATTGCAGGCCTTTAGAGTCATACATAAGATAACACTGGCGATTTGCGATTTAAAAGCGAGGCGAGTGCGCAGCGAGCTCACCGCGGCGATGCAGCGAGATGGTGCGACTACGCCGCGGGCACGCAGCGAGCTCGCCGCGATTGGCATTCGCAGCGAGCACGCTGTGCGTGCACTCGCCTTGAAATCTCTCGCTAATCGAGTGTTATTATAAGGCTCTTGAGATAATAGAATGTCGAGCTGTGGTCGAGCAAGGGTGATGAATGTGATGATAAATATGATCTCACACAAACAAAACAGTTACAAGAATTTGACTAAGTATCTCCTCATAATGGCCTATATTTTTTACTTTATATCGATGGGCCTAAACCATGTATTACTTATGTGGGTAGATAATATTTACCATTGAAGCAGTTGAGCTAACTGCAGACTGTTGCAACTGCAAACAATCCCAATGAGTTACAAATCAAGTGAACAGAGTAGCTGTGATCTCAATGTCAAGTTTATTAAATCCCTTCGTTAAAACTTTAAACCTAGATGATGTAAATTTCTCAGAGGTTTGTTTATATATTTTCCGAAGTAAATTATGAAACAAAACAAAATACATCAAATTGGTCAAGCCGTTTTTAAGATGATTAGAAAACACTTTTGCCACTGCTTGTACCTGGACACAATACAATACCTACTACATACTCAATTATTTGGGTGGTACACGAAGGTCAGACACTCAATAGAGAGCGAGTTTTTGATAACTTCCAGTAGTTAAACTATGTTCTGTACGTAGTAGGAACCAGTGGTCTCGAACCTACCGATTTTTCGGTATTTCTTTATAATATTACTGGTTTCTGTCCGCGGCTTCGCACGCGTTGTTTCTATGGAAACCTTCAAAGGTTATTTCTATCCCATGGGAACTGTTTTATGAGATAAAAAGTAGCCTATGTTTGATTCCAGGCTTAGAGCTACACCGATGCAAAATTTCAGCTCAATCTATTCAGGAGTGGTTTGGCGTGAAGAGGTAACAAACATCCCTCAATCTATCCATCCATCCATCCATCCAAACTTTCGCATTTATAATATTAGTGTGATTAATGCGATTAGTGTCATTAGTTATTTAACTAAATTTTTTTTTCTTGTGACATTTTCATGTATTTTAAATTTTACAATTGACCTAAGTATAACCTTAATAAATAAATAAATAATAATGCTGGACAATTCACACAGCATCGTCAGCTAGCCCCAAGCTAAGCAGAGCTTGTGTTATGGGTATAGTATCATGCTACTACCCATAACACAAGCTCTGCTTAGCTTGGGGCTAGATGATGCTGTGTGAATTGTCCAGCATTATTTATTTATTTATTTATACAATACACTACATAGATAGATATTTTTTATTATAGTACATAGAAAACACCCAGACCAACGGAACAAATTTCTGCAGATCGTAGGTACACAAATTGGTTCCGAGGCGGGAATCGAAGCCGCAACCTCCTGCGTCGCAGGCGGACCTTCGCCCGCTGCGCCACGGAGGTCGTCAAATCTTAATAATAATCTGTCTATGACTAAGTATTTTTTAATATTTTAATTTTAACTGCTAAATAATTTTTTGCGTAGTGATATTTTAGGTATTTAATTTTAAGAAACCACTTTAGATCATAAGATCTTACATTACTATAAAGTAATGTTTGACGTTTTGGAATCTATGTAAATCCGTAAGTCAAGTGTGAATAAATAAATAAATTAATTGTACCTTGGGGACGCTTCCGACTGGTATTGATATGGATCAGTTGAGCTACGTGTAGATTGTTTGCAACAGTCTGCAGTTAGCTCAATTGCTTCAATTGTAAATACTAATTATATTATAATTTTCTTGGTGAATAAAGGCTTCTGCCCTTATAATCTTTTATTTAATGTCAATATAGTCACTGTTGAATATCATTTTACTGATATGGTCATTCTGACCATAGGGAGGTTAATTAATTTTGAACACCTTCCTAGCAAATCTATTGGTAGATAAGATACCTTATCATATGAATCAACTACAAGTCTCAATAAATCGAACGGTGGGTGGACAACCGACACATCGATACCTTTGGGCTCAAACGTCGATATGTCGAAAAGTTTTTCAATTTAGCCAGACATGTCATGTCTCTCTGGTAAATTGAATTTTTTTTTGCTGAATGATTCGTCCTTATATGTGTCTTATCCTGCATATTCGACTAGCAAAAATAGAAAAAAATAAGTGTTAAAAATTCTTTCCTACTTTCACTGAATTTTTTTTTAATGTTTATATTGATAGATTTTATATATTTTGTCTGTTTTTCTTGTCTGTTGAGTAGTTAGTCCGTAAAGCCAACAGGTGGCTCTGACGGAAGACCAGCGTTGGTTGCTAGCTTGCTAGTCAACCAACTCATGCTGAGGCAGAGCCATTTTGTTACTGGGTTTACGCTTTGTATTGTAATCTAAGTTTATTATGTATTTTAGTCTAAGTTTAGTATGTTATAAGTCTTTTAACAAATAAATTTATATTCTATTCTAAATGATCGAAGGTACTTTTAAATATTTTTTGATAAGTAGGTATACATAAATATTATCGCGAGTTCTTATTCATTAAATTCATGTGCGTTTTCCGACTAGAAGTTAGTCAGTGCAATGACGTAGATGACGGAAATACTTTTGTCAAGGTTACATAAATCGCATACACAGCGACTAGACAAATTATTATTTAAACGCTATCGTCTGCACACGGTTTCACCCACGTTTTGCCGAATAAACACTAGCCTAATTGATGATCCAGGTTCCAATCTGCATGCACGACATGCACGCAAAATTTCAGCCCAATTGGTTCAGTAGGTAGCTTTGTTGTGCGTTGATTTGACGACCTCCGTGGCGCAGCGGGCGAAGGTCCGCCTGCGACGCAGGAGGTTGCGGGTTCGATTCCCGCCTCGGAACAAATTTGTGTACGATCTGCAGAAATTTGTTCCGTTGGTCTGGGTGTTTTCTATGTATAATAAAAATATCTATCTATGTAGTATATTGTATTAAGTATATCAGTTATCTAGTACCCATAACACAAGCTCTGCTTAGCTTGGGGCTAGATAATGCTGTGTGAATTGTCCAGCATTATTTATTTATTTATATTATTTATTTGTGACTTGTGCGTAACAAATACAAACTTTCTTCTTTACAATATTAGTTAGAAATAATTTAATTTTCTTTATTCAGGACTAGCTGCATTCTTACCACCCGTTGTCCTGTTACCCGTTTTCCCGTAGGAATGAAGCATTTTACCGCGGTAAATAGTAGCCTATGTTCATCAGGAATAATGTGGGCTTCTAATGGTAAAATAATTTTTCAAATCGCTCCAGTAGTTTCGGAGCCTATTCAATACAAACAAACAAACAATGAAATCTTTCCTCTTTATAATATTAGTATACTTAGATAAAAAATAATTTTACATAGCAGACTTATTGTATAATGAGCTTATTCTATGTTTTTAAATGTAGGTACAAGCAATCGCATTATCCAAAGATTAAAATAATAAAATAAAATTAGCCTTTATTTCCTACTTCTTATGTAACTACTTATATAACTATCTATTTACAATTTTTGCGTAAGCTAGTAGTCGCCTTTTTTGGCGTAGGCCTCCCCCAGCTCTTTCCAGACTTTCCTATCTCTGGCCTTTGTCATCCAGTTAGGACCAACTCTCTTCACAAAGATGTCTTGCCATCTCTTCACCGGTCGATCCAAAGATTATACAGAAGTATTACTTATGTAATATTTATTACTTAGGTGCTCCATAGTTGGCTGTTGTTTAAATGTAGCTTAATTTTAGGTTTTTATTATTTTAAAGCGATAATTTTAAGAGTAGTTTATTTTTACATATTATTATGTTATGAGAGATAGAAAAAGAAAAAGGTTGTAATTTTATTGAGTGTAATTTGAGAACAGAATATTTTTCTTATAAAAAGTTCAGACCGTAGAAACAGGTCAATATCAACGAATTTCTTGTTGTAATAAATAAGTAACAGCGAAAGATAGAGAGAACGCAAAGATAGGCCTAATAAAATATTAAATATTCAATTCAAATAATTTATTACCATAAATGTATATGGAACACTTGATCAAGTCAATTCTACAAAATTTAATATAGGTATAATAAAAATAACAATAGGAAAACAGTAAACAAATCAATTAATGGGGGTCCGGTTAATTTGCAGTCAAGGAATGAACAGCCCAGGAAAATACGACCATGGATTTTACAGGCTGTACTACGCAGCTTGGTAATTTGTATACAAATGGTTGAGGTTTCCGGGGCTGTATTTAGCTGGGTCGTAACGTTTCCTTACAACCTGTATTACACGGCCCGATTTCTTACAACCCTGGAAAGTGTGTCCAAACTGTACTGATATCCATGTACAGACATTCCAAGGTTGTAAGCTCTTGTCACGTGTCAACATTGTTCAGCCAGGCAAATTACACCCCAGGAAAGTTCGGACAGGCTGCTGATTGGTCGGAGGTCGGAACCGGAAACTCAAGCCTCGTTTATATGCACATACAGATAAAAAATGTTACTGTCCCGTTAGTGATCTCACAAAAACCACAGATTCAATAAATAAAGCCAGAAACACACCGGTCGAGTTTACTTTGTCTGTTTGATGATTAAGTCATGCCACTCACCATAATAATATACAAATATAAATTAAAATACTTTATTAATTTTTGTGGTAAGTGTATTTGTTGCTCAACCATTATTTTTTTATACTATTAAAAACAAATGTTGTTCTATTATCAGGCCATTGACAAGTTATAGGTATTTATCAGGTTATCAAGCAATAGGTATTTAGTAAGAGATTAAATTGTTGTATGAACCACATTTCCAACTTCATTGTGTATATATATATATATATATATATATATATTCCAACTCACCAGCACCGGGACGCAAGCCCTTGATCAGGGTGGCAATGTGTAACTTTGACATCTAATTGAGTGACAATAGCGGCCATTTTGCGTGCTTATGTGGCGCGCCACATAAGCACGCAAAATGGCCGCTAGCCAGCGTGTATTTCCACTTAACGCTATGTAATTAGGCTACAGATCACTATTGTCACTCAATTAGATGTCAAAGTTACACATTGACAGTGACATTATCATGAGTGATATGAGTGGTCCCAGATCACTATTGTCACTCAATTAGATGTCAAAGTTACACATTGCCAGTGACATTATCATGCGATACTCTCCAATTTGACAGCTTGTACTAAGCTAGTGATTGAAAACGCAGCATAGGATATGACGTCATCTTGGCATTACTTTCCAAGGCTGTAACTTCTGTGGCTGTGAAAGCTCGGTACGTTCAAATATTACACAGCGTTGTAAAACACAACCAAGGTTTGTACAACCCCGGAAAGTTCTGCCAGGATGGCAGAACTTTCTATGGCTGTATTTTCATAGGCTGTGCAATATCTGTACAGCTCGGAACTCACAGCCCCTGAAATTACAGCCTTGGAATTTCCAACCATCCATTTACACACTTTCCTGGGCTGTAACGTCCTTGGTTGTGTTTTGATTGGTTGGAAAATGTTGGCACCCAATTAATGGTTGTAAAAAGGCCATGAAGGACATTCACATTATGTACATTCACTTACTTATTGTTTAAACTTATCGTTAGAATAGAAAGATTTATAATATACTAGCTGCATTCTTACTACTCGTTGTCCTATTACCCGTTTTCCTCCGTTTTTTTGGAGGGGTAACAAACATCCATCCATCCAAACTTTCGCATTTATAATATTAGTGTGATAATATTAGTGGGCTAGGGAACCCAGTGTCTGACCGAGAAGGCGGTCAGGAAGAGCGGACTATGCGTAATGTTAAAATAAACCGGCCAAGTGCGAGTCGAATCGCACACGCAATGTCATTCATTGTCCTGTATAGATATTTATAATGTCTACTGACACAAAATCTTTTCTATTTTGGTAGGGGAAATCCCGCACAACAGGGAAATTTCTAGGAAAACATTTGTTTATAAATTGCATGACACATGAATACTAGCTTCTCGGCCTTATAGTTAAGATCAAAGTGTAGTATGATATATGAATACGTGTGTTGGCCCAGCCCTGGCTTTTGATTCAGTCCCACCGCTGGGCATAGGCCTCTTTCACAATTCTATGTAGTTGTAAAATTGTAATAAATAAATAAAAAATGCTGGACAATTCACACAGCATTATCTAGCCCCAAGCTAAGCAGAGCTTGTGTTATGGGTATACAGTACACTACATAGATAGATATTATTTTATTATACATACTTAGAAAAACATCCAGACACCCTGAACTAATATCTGCAGATCGCACAAACATTTGTCGAACCCGCAACCTCCTGTGTCGCAGGCGGACCTTCGCCCGCTGCGCCACTGTGGTCGTCAATAATGTACTAGTAAGTAATGTATTACTTACATTACAAGATTATGTTATTTATACCCTATATAAATTAAACTACTTCTACCACTGAAAGAAACTGTCTTTTTCGGATGACGACCTCCGTGGCGCAGCGGGCGAAGGTCCGCCTGCGACGCAGGAGGTTGCGGGTTCGTTTCCCGCCTCGGAACAAATTTGTGTACGATCTGCAGAAATTTGTTCCGTTGGTCTGGGTATTCTCTATGTATAATAAAAAATATCAATCTATGTAGTGTATTGTATTAAGTATATCAGTTATCTAGTACCTACCCATAACACAAGCTCTGCTTAGCTTGGGGCTAGATAATGCTGTGTGAATTGTCCAGCATTATTATTATTATTATTTGTCTGATATGTACATTTTCAGGCCTAAACGGTTGAACGGATATTAATGAAATTTTTCAGGGAGGTAGATTAGATAGACCAGTAAAATACACGCGAAGCCGCGGGCAGAAGCTAGTTCTAAATATAAAATTTATGTACGTATTATATTTCTGTGGTTTCTATTTCCTTCTACGTCATATTGCGGTCACCATCACAGTGGAAATGATTACCTACGAAGAATAGATATACTTCTTACATAATACATAACACATATATTTTACCTTTTCAAGTTCTCGTGCTCGAGATATGTAGTATGTGCGTCACACCTTTGTGATTTATTAAGATATATACCATCGATCTATGTAAAGAACAAAGATTTAAATCGTTAGATAGGCCCGTACCTTAGTCAAACCGCGCCGTGCGAAGTGAGATCGCTCGCTCATTTGGAATCAGTGTAGTGTGTTTTTTCACAAAAGTTGATTGGTAATAATGGTTTATTGGCTAAAACACTATTTCTATCTACTATCTCTCGGTGGCAGCGATTCATAATAATTCATAATTGTACAAAATAGGCAGTGCAAGAAAAACATATAGCAAGAAAAATAAAGGCAAAGGCGAGCTTAACTCTAAAAAGAGTTCTCTTCTCTTCCAGCAAACCTTATTGGGAGAGAGAGAAAAATTTTGAAATTCAATTAAATTTAGCGATTTGTGTAATTATTATTATTATTATTAAATAAATAAATAAACCCATTCAATTAGAGTATGTGCGTCGCCATTTAGTTAACGCACGCACTCAAAAACAATGCCACAGTTTTTGGTGTCAGAAGAGCGTATCTAACGATTTAAATCTGTGGTAAAAAAGGGGAGATTAGTTACTAGCTTCTCGAAAGTGAAAAGCTCAAATTAGGTTCAATTAGGTCGACCCACCTCCTACATAGTCGGACCGGCGGCGTTCGTGTTACGCGTGTTTGCTACACGACGACGTAGGTATTGTATTGTGTGATTTGACTACAGCAATGCCCTCGCGCCTCGTTTTTGTTCATTCTATTTATTGCACAAGATTGGAAATGTAATGTGAGCGAGTGTTTGCGTGTAGTTATAACAGGCCCGTTGTTGAGTAAGCGCTGGGAGAACGTACCTACCATATCTAGTTACTGATTTTACTTAGATCTATGGTGATACCAAACCTAGCACGTGAGCTATCTATAGGTGAGTATTATTTCTAAACTTATATTAATATTTTATAGGTAGGTATCTACTAGGTAGGTGATACCAAACCTAGCACATGAGCTATCTATAGGTGAGTATTATTTCTAAACTTATATTAATATTTTATAGGTAGGTGCACATGGAGCACATGCGGGTTGGGGTCTCCAACGATCCCCAACTTGGGGATCGTCTGGTGGTAGAATGGTTATGCAGGAGGCGCTGCTGCCGCCCCCCCGGTGGATTTCACTTAGTCGCCTCTTACGAAACCCACCGCGGGAAGAGGGGTTGGTGCAAATTCTAAGCCGCCACAACGCTAAATAGGCAATCTTTGGATGGAAAGAATTATTTTAACCCTCAAGAGTGAAACCCACAAAATGGGCTCGCTCCGCTCGCGGTGGACACCCGGATAGAAGAAGGCCGTTAGCTTGTTTCTACCCACCCATTGACGCAGTACCCGAGGTAGAGGTACATGTTTAGGGACACGATGACTGTACAAAATAATCTGATAAGCGCAATTGTTATCGATTTCAGGTGATAAAAATACGTACAAAACAGAGCACTTTACGTGAAGTTTTTGTGAGTCAGTCTGTGAATCATAATATGAACCATAATAAGCAGTTTATTATGTATTAAGTCTTTGGATTTCCAAGATCGATGATGTGGGCACTAATTCCATTAAATTAACAGCTTTACCATAAAGGTACGAGTTGACAGCGGACGACATGAGGCAGCGACACTACTGGTTTCTATGTATTTCTATGAAATGTGTCGCTAACGACGTCGTTAGCGACACATTTCATAGAAATACATAGAAACCAGTAGTGTCGCTGCGACACGTCGTCCGCTGCTGCCTCATGTCGTCCGCTGCCAACTCGTACCTTTACAATGGTATCATCTCAAAATTACACATTTTGTCATTTTTAGTCGGTTAGTTTCGCTATGCTCGGTTCCCGCTATGCACTGATCTTTAAATACCTACCAAAAAGTGCCGCTTTGCTCTGAATTTCTCAGTGCTACCTTTAACAATGGAAGGTACAATTCGATAGAAAAGTGTTTCTAAAGTATACTCTTAAAGCTAGCCTGGGACTGCATAGTTTGACGAAAAAAGTTTTGGTAAATAAAAATCTCATTTATATTTAAGAATTGCGTATATTTCTACTTGTTCTATAAATTTCTTTTTCTATTTATTATTTGTTATTTTGTATGTTCACAAAGAAAATTACGATCAAATACCCAGTAGAAATAAATGAGAACTAGTATTTTCAATTGAAACAATTGAGCTAACTGCAGACGGTTGCAAACAATCTACATGTAGCTCAACTGATCCATATCAATACCAGTCGGATGCGTCCCCAAGACGCTGGCTTCATTGCGCTGCGCCAGATACTCACCAGCTCTTGCGTGGTCGCGTCGCGTCGACCAGACGCTCAGATATTTTTTTTAAAAACCCGAATAGCCTCGTTACTCTCGGACCTAGGGTCTCGACCACGGACCTAGGTCTCGACCACGGACCAAGAGGAGTACCTACTTGCACTAGTAAATTTCTTTTTCTATTCAAGTTTCGTTATTTTGTTTGTTAACTCCGTTCGTTGGTTTCTAAGTTCGATATCATTTTGAAGGTCTGGGTATTAAAGCTGAAAGCCGCAGCCATTTCCATTGAAGGACAGGCTGCAAAACCCTGCATTTTTAACTTGAACCTAATTGCCACTGCATTCAGCTATTCAGCTTCATGGTTGAACTTCATGGCCGTAGAAACTGCAGTCGATACCGACCTCAATATTCATAGCCAGTCTGCATGTAGGTAATCTAAGAACTTATTATCATCATCATCAACTGTGGGGCAACTCAGTAGATGTCGAGAGATTTTTTTTTAGTACAGTCTTGCATACATAATTTAAATACACTAGAATAACATAACAATCTAGCCATAGATTTGACTAATGGGTGATTTTGTTTTAACTTAATTTCATAAAAACAACTAAGAACGTGTCCATCGTCACCTTCTTATAGTCTCTATTTAAGGGGAAGACACTTATTCCAAAAACGTAGCGAACCTAGCGACCCGGCAAAAAGGCGTAAATTTAACAATTTGCTCTACAAACACCACCAGTGCCATAATGATATTTATAAAAGAAATGTTAATAATATGTAATACATTGTGAACAATCGAATCTTTCCTCTTTATAAAATGTTAAACACTAGTACCATAATGTACATACCTACTTACTTACTTACATAACGAAATTACTTAACGAGGACCACTTCCAGTTATAAAACGTAAGATAAATGGTCACTTATTTGTACTCATAGGTTTAAAATAGGTTGGTATGGTACATATTTCAAGAGATAAACAGATAACAAGAAGCAAGCGTTGCCGACGACGCCGACGTTATTGATAAAGGCTCTTCAAGGTAATCGAATTATTATATAAACGTACCTACGTAACTACAAAAGACGAATGGAAGTGGCTAGGGCACATTCAAAGAATAAAACCAAACAGATGGCCATGCATACATATTTACCTAGTCACAAACTGGGTACCTCTTCACCAAAAAATAAAAAAGGGAGACCATTGAAAATTGGAATGGCGACATCAGCCAAGTGGATGGAAAAAATGGACACGAAAAGCAAGAAATCGATATACTAATATTATAAAGAGGAAAGATTTGATTGTTTGTTTGTTTATATTGAATAGGCTCCGAAACTACTGGACCGATTTGAAAAATTATTTTACCATTAGAAGTCCACATTATTCCTGATGAACGTAGGCTACTATTTACCGCGGGAAAATGCTTCATTCCTACGGGAAAACGGGTAATAGGACAAAGGGTATTAAGAATGCAGCTAGTGTCTTAATAAAGTGCCTATCGAATGACTTCAGCACGGACGCAACTCGCTTATAACGCGAAAATCCACCAACGACGCTCCTTGATGACCCGATATTTCGCGAACTGTGGGCCGGTGGACCGACCGGATATCGTCTGAATCAGGAACATAAAAAGAAAAAAACATGTAAATAAACATAAAAATAAACATGTTCGGACCCTCCGGGATTCTCAATTTAGCCCCACCTTGGGCCGTAAAGTTAAAGCGCCGTAATTTTTATCCGAATTTCCATCAAGTGGGCCAACAACAGTTCACGTCAACTCGCTGTGGATTCGGAGTTGATAGTTGCCCCAGACAGCAATCAGGTAAAAGAAGAAATTTAACTGAATCGATTCACCAAGATTCACCAAGATGCATAATCTTTAGTAAATAATTGAATGTTAACTTTAGTACCCATCTTCTCAATTTGCTACACCCTGACCGGGTACATAATTATAAGATCTACCGACTAAGAGTTTTAGAATAGTGAAATATTCATGTACCTACCTATAATTATTGATGCAATAAATGAAATATGAAATATGAAGATGAATGTTGGAGTATCTTTTCGTCTTAGAATTCACGTCAACAAATAGCGGTAGAAGCCCGACTAGGTACTATCCAACCCAATTTTTCAGAAAATGCGTGCAAAGCCGTAGTACCTAAAGATATAATAGGTAGTAAGTTAAGTATCGAGATCGAGTGTCGTAAATCACGAATTTCCACAACTTCCATTATTACATTACTTATTCTATTGTCTCGATGCACACGTGTATTTACGGATACAGAAAACATGTTTTCTTTTACAACGACCTCTATGGCACAGCGGACAAAGGTGTGGGCGCAAATCCGTAGCGAATCCATCGCTGCGTGATATTTTTAGGGATCCGTTCCGTACCCCAAAAGGAAAAAAGGAACCCTTATAGGATTACTTTGTTGTCCGTCTCTCTGTCTGTCTGTCTACCCTTTTCTCAGGAATGCGTGGAGGTATCGTGTTGAAATTAACATTAAATATTCAAATCCGTAACGTCTTGGAGCCTCGATATAAATAAAACTTCCAAGTCAACGCAATCAAAAGTTACATACCTACAGCCGATAATGTCCAAATATTTTGAAATTTTCAAGGGAATCTTATGGAAACAAAACCTACAGGGTACTTCCCGTAGAACTAGAATCATAAAATTTGGCAAAAAAACAAGGTCTCATAGCACAAGTAAAGGGAAAAATCCGAAAAATGTAAATTTGTAGTTTATTCACAAAAAAAAAATGATTTTCGCCATGGACCAAAACCTAAGTGGTACATGTCGTTGACCTAGAATCATAAAATATGGCAAGGAGCAAGGTCTTATAGCACAAATAATGGAACAAATCCGAAAACCATAAATTTGGTACTTTTTCACATAAAAAAATTACTTTTGATTCTCGCTATGGATCAAAACTTAGAGGTCTCGTTGACCTAGAATCATAAAACTTGACAAGAAACGAGGTCTTATAGCACAAAAAATCAGAAAAACATAAATTTGTGCATTATTCACAAAAAAAATATTTTTGCTTCTCGCCATGGACGCCTAAGCATATAGGGTAACTTCTTCCCGTTGACATAGAATGATGACATTTAGCGAGAAACAAGGTCCTAAAATTATACGGAACCCTTAGTGCGCGAGTTGGACTCGCACTTGACGTTTTATTTGTTATGTTAGTTGGATACCAAAATATTGGTTGGTGTATAATTTGACGGGGCAATAAGGTGTTGAGGAAAATGGTCACTAACTTTGCTTTATTTTGACGATTGATATGGCGCGGCGGGCGAAGGTCCGCCAGCGACGCAAGAGGTTCGACTCCCGCCTCGGAACAAATGTTTGTATACTTGTACGATCTGCAAATATTTGTTCCGGGTGTTCCCGGTATTTTTCATGTTTGAAGGTCCATAATTTTTGATCATTTTTTTAAATATTTTCATCACTATTCACAAATTTTCAAAACCGTCGACCTATATGGTGTGATAATGATAAGTCTAGTCTTATCACGGTTCGGTTTTTGGTATTTTGTTATCTTATCTAAGCACCAATACATTGATACAGAACGCGCCCAGAGTAAATATATACTTATCTATTTCGTGGTTTTCCTCTACCAATGATCTTAAACAATCTAGAACACAGGTATATTAGGTGGGGTGGGTATTAATTTAACGAAGCAACACACAGTTATATCTTGTAATAATATATCGTGATGAAGGGCAGAACTTGCAGTTTACACAGTGTCAGTGAATTACCAATAACCCTGTATACAGGGTACGATGTACCATGTGTAGTTACTAAGCCGACAGTGGGTGATTCTGGACCCTGAGGGCATCAACTTGTAAAAGTTGCGTGGCACGTGGCACCCTGTATACAGGGTGTTTGAATGTATCTCCCCCTTTCTGCTTAGTACACATGTTTTATGACTTATGACACACTGTCTATACAACATATTTATCCCATCCATATCTATTAAAATACTTATGATTGTATAGGTACTATTAATAGGTGGGTATAATACCTACCTACACAAAAACTTCATTCTTCAAGTACCTAACCTACATACAATTGTTTTATAGTTAACGCCATTTCTTACCTTACACTACTAACTACAATAGGTACCTTTTATTGATAACTTATCAGTTATCACTAAAATAGGTAAACAAGTACTATACAGTGTGTTTTGTTTTAACTGGGACAGTACGTACGGGGGCACCCATAACCAGAATATTAAATTTGACTAACTTCCGCTGCTCAGATTTTTTTCATTCGGTACGATAAAATGATCCTTACAAAGGACAGTCGATTGACATAAAAAAAAATTACCAACTTGATAAATTTTAAGACGCTACTCACGTTTGACCAAAATAATGTAATGCCAAAATAATTTTCTCCAAAAAGGAGCTGATGATTCAAAAGAAATTGCACCTGTATCTTCTCTGGTTATGGGTGCCCCGTACTGTCCCAGTAAAAAAAAAAATACTCTGTATAGATAGATAGAAAATACTTTTACTGCACAGGGGCCATTCATTTATTACGTAAGACGATTTAGGAGCCCCCCCCCCTCCTAAATCGTCTTAAGTAGGTATTAACGTAGCAATATATAAGAAAAAATAAGACATTGTCGACTCCCCGGTCGACAATGTTTTATTTTTTCTTACAAGGGGGTGGGAGGGAGGGAGTCTCGATAGTTCTAACGTAAGATCACAAAAATGTTGTTCCAGTGGCAGATCCACTTTCCGAGTGGATTTTGAGCCCCTGGACTGAAAATATTTTGTAGGTAAAGATGACTGATTAAAACCAAAGTTTATTCCTACCAGAAAATAAAAAGTATTAGTAAGTACCTTACACATTTCTAAAAATTGTTAATATGGAAAATAAATATTAAAATAAATAAATAAATAATGCTGGACAATTCACACAGCATTATCTAGACCCAAGCTAAGCAGAGCTTGTGTTATGGGTACTAGATAACTGATATACATAATACAATACACTACATAAATACATATTTTTTTATTATACATAGAAAACACCCAGACCAACGGAACAAATTTCTGCAGATCGTACACAAATTTGTTCCGAGGCGGGGATCGAACCCGCAACCTCCTGCGTCGCAGGCGGACCTTCGCCCGCTGCGCCAAAATAAACCAAACGTGTATTAATATTTTTTCCTTTAGGTTCTTACGTAATAAATATTAAACAGGAGGGAGGGGGTCGGCTTATTCTTATTTTTTCTTATAATAGGGGGGGAGGGGGTCCAAAACTAGCAAAAATCGTCTTACGTCCTAATAAATGAATGAAACCCCACACTTAAAACTAAGAAACAATTTAAAATGAAATAATTATAACAGAAGTGACAATTGGCGGTCTTATCGCTCAAGAGCGATCTCTGCCAGGCAACCTGGTATGGATAGGATCGTCGGATATGTACATGGGGTAGATGGTAGATCTGTGTGCATGTGTTATGGTACTACTTACAAAAAATTGATTACTAGGTACTCAAAAATAAAAAATAACATACTTCAATAAAATTACAACTATAAACTAGCTTCTGCCTGCGGTTTCGCTCGCGGTTTTCCTAGACATAAAGTAGCCAAAGTCTTTCCCCGGAAAGGAAACCCACAATCAATCGCTTTTTACAAATACAAAATATTTATTATAGTCATTGAATTACTATTACTAACTACTTACAACTCACTGATTATAGTAAACTTATATTAATTTACATAGCATGGGTTTGGAATTCTCTTTTAAGTATAGAGATACCTGTATTGCCGCTACTCGCTGTGGCTTGCAGCGGCACAATGCTGAGACAGGGACCTTTTTGGCCCCTTTTATGTATTTTATTTTATTTTATTACTTTTAATATGTGTATTGGGTCAAATAAATGGATTTTCTTTCTTTTCTTTTCTTTCTGTATTAGAGGGTTCCGCTCTTCCGTAATATACAGTTATATTATAATAATATTGCAAGGATTATTAAACAGATAATAATGATTTACAAAAGTTTGCTAGCATGTGATTGTATATGATAGCATGTTGTGTGTGTATGTGTGCTTTGCCTTTCATTAAAATCCGTTCAGCCAAAATTAACACTTTGATTGTTCTTATCGTTGTGAATTTCCAGTGTTCTTTTTCCCCCTTAAGGGTCCGGCGACGGATGAATTTCCCATACAAAAGTAATACCAAAATGATTTTTTATTTGAGCATATTTTCAGTATGGTCTGCTTTTATTTGTATTAAAATAGTAGTTATCTAGGTTCCTGCCACAATTTTTTTTCAAAATACCTTTCTGAAATGAAATTAAACCTAATCGCATTTTTACATCAAAGAATGAATGTTGTCTTAGTAATTGTGTAGATAAGTATTTTGAAAAAATCTTATGGCAGGAACCTGTATAAATACTATTCTAACACAAATAATAGCAAACCATGATGAAAACATTCTCAAATTGCAAATCATTTTGGTACTACGTTTGTATGGGAAATTCATCCGTCGCCGGACCCTTAAGGGGAAATGTTAAGGGGGAAACTGGAATAAACCGAATTAACCACTTTACGGACTTGCTGTCGCGTTGGCACAAAGGACGGCAAGGCACTCATAAAAATGCAAAAAGCCTTATTTCCTTGTTTTTAAAACTGTCGCAAACCTGCTTCAAGGATTCTCCAGCTGTCTAGGTAACAATCTACAATACCTAGGTAGGTATTTATCGGTGGAGTGACCTGCAGGGGTAGGTATTTTAATTCATTCGATTCGTTTCCGAATCGAATCCGACGGATCTTTAAAACGCTATTTTGATTCGCCTCGGGTTGATGATCGACATAAGGAGCTCCTCCTCATTGACATGACCATTACTCAACAGATTCGCTTCATCAACCCGAGGCGATATCAAACCAAATAGCGTTATATAGATCCGTCGGATTCGATTAGGAAACGAATCGAATGAATTAAAATACCCCTGCTGAAGGCCTATTTTAATTGTCGAAAATATACAATCGATTGTTTCATTTCATTTTTTTTGCGCAAATTTGTACTTTAATCCCTTGAGAATAAGTAGGCGCAAGTCTTTCTACGCGCGGGCCCATACACGGAAAATAGCGACGGAAAACGGCCTGATTAGGTCTTGCAAGAGTAGAGGGGTAATTCGGTGTGTTAGATTATTTAGAGTACACGAATTGGCAGAAACGAAACACGAAATTTCATGTTGGAGAAGCAAAATAGGCCTGGTTTGTGCTTACCCTACTATCTGTGTGTTTTCTGTAGTTTTACTACAAAGTACACCTTTGACTTTTTTTATTGTAAACAGCAGTTTTTAGGGTTCCCTGCCCAAAAGGTGCCAACGGGACCCTATTATTAAGCCTCCGTTGTCTGTCTCTGTCACGCCATGCGCCAGCGGGCTGTATCTCATGAACAGTAAAATGTAGACAGACAGTTGAAATTTTGACAGAGTGAAATTTTGAGAGAGACCACTTTAAAAACAAATAATAAAATTAATTTAATTTAACAATTAAGGGAACAACGTCCATAATACCACGTTTAATATCGGTCACCGAAGTTAAGCAAAGTCGTCGGGCGCAGTCAGTACTTTACTTTACTTGGATGGGTGACTGGCGACTGCATAATGTTGGTTTTTGCTTTTTTTCGGTCCATTAAAATATGCAGTTATTAGGGTTTCTCTTGTTTCCTTTGCGGAAGTATAATAAAAAAGTATAGTTTACTAAGTTTTGTACGAGTTGAAAGAAATGGGTAGGTAAGTAACTATGTACGGAACCCTCCGTGTGAGAATCAACTCACACTTGGCCGGTTTTATTTATGTTTACTCCTTTTTTCCTAGGTTAAATAAGATATTTTAACTGGTACTGGTAAAGCTGCTTTTGTTGTTGTATTGTATTATCGAGTAATTTCAGTGATTTGGTATGCGATGATTATTTATTTAAAGGACTCGATAGTTTTTATCGCTTCGTTATGCTGTTCTTTTCTATATTCAGCAAGGTAGGTAGGGTAAAAGACCCAGTAGTCAGCCTTTTAGTGAGGATTCTAATTTGATTCTACTGTATTTTAAATATTAAACACTATGAATATAAACAATCGTTGCTTTCCGAAAGGTTGTTTATTCAATTTACTTTAAAACAAATTACAAAACATTATATCTATAATAGATTCATAGAAAAAACAAACTATGGCAGCTTTTCACCAGTAGTCAGCCTCATGTCTCCAGAAGTCAGCCATGTCTTACCCAGTAGTCAGCCTCTCTCTTATTCTTTTGTATTAGGCTTAAAATTTTAATTACGATGTATTTATTTTCAGATAATATGTCCCCAGCGAATTAGGAACATTAAGTTATTAATTTCTGTGTCGCTAGTCAATTCTGTTTAATGTACATTCCTGCCTCTTTTTACTATGTTTGGAATTAAATTTCTTCAATAATAATATTAATACCAACATAATTAAATTTTAAAACAAATGATTTTCATGCTAAAATAATCGTGCCTAAATTTAACCCTAATTGAAAGGATTTAAGGTGCTATTTGGTGCAACAGAATTAACGGCTGACTACTGGATTTGTAGACCCATTGGTCGGCCTCTGAAATTTCTACGCGGCTGACTACTGAATCTGTGATCTGATCAGATCACTGATCAGAGTGATCAGGGTTAGTAAAGCCCTTAGCTGAAATAGGTTTTCTTTAAAAAGTGGCAGATATTGGAAGTTATAAATAAGGTACCTAAGCAGAAACTTCGATTTCGTTTTTATGAAAACCTACAGAGTGTGTCAAGACTACTACCCAAAAATGGAGGGGTGCAATCAGACTATGTTTTTGAAAATATTTAGCGAAATAAAATCGCGAACAAAATGTTGAATCATCAACGTCCTTTTTGATTTTTTTCTAGGAACATAGTACAACACTCTATTTTTATTGGTTTTGTTTTGGGGTGCTGCATCCCCCCCTTGTTTTGGGAAGTGGTCTTATCTTGACACCCCCTGAAGGCCTATACAGGGTGTGAAATTATGAAATGCGTTAGCTAGTCTAGCTAACGCATTTCATAGTTTGATTGAACTGTTCATCTGTGATTGTGAATTTAAGGATAATTTATTTAATAATTTTGTTTAGGTAGGTACCTATAGGTACCTAATATTGGTAGGTAGGTGCTTAATTATTTCCCCATTACTGAATACCAGTAGGCAGGTTGATTATTTATTAATAACCTGTTGTTTTTCCCTTTACGATCGATATACTTGCTTAACTTGAATTTTTGATTCGAGTAGGTCGCTAGGTAGGTTAGGTAGGTTATTATCACACACTACACTAATATTATAAATGTTTGGATGAATGTTTGTAACCTCTTCACGCCTAAACTACAGAACGGATCGGGCTGAAATTTTGCATACAAGTAAGTTTAATCCTTGAATAAAATAAAGGCTACTTTTTATCCCATAAATCAGTTCCCCTGGAATATTAATCACCTTTAAACGTTTCCATAAAAACAACGCGTGCGAAGCCCGAATCCCTAAACCCGTGCCTAACCCGAAAAACGGATTTATTTTCTTTTCTTCTCTAATATTCGTAAGTATTCCTGATTTTGGAAATTGACATGACACTGATGTGATGACAAACAATCTACAGTGTTTTTGTCTGTCCACGTGTTAGGTATCTAGGGGTGCATTCCGAATTACGCTAACATCGATATTAGTGCGCTTGCGCTCATAAGCGATCCAAATACTGGTACCTATATAATAGGTACTGTGAGCACGACAACGATGTCCCGTGTGACGGCATAAATGACGTCATTACATGCGCCATATATTTACCGAGTAGATTATCCTACAAACTGAAATCACTGTGAGCGCTCTGACAAAACTGACAATTAGCCATTAATTAGCATTCATCGTAATATTGTATTCTCTTTTTTTTCTTTTACTTGTATATTGACTGACACGTGACCGTGAGCGTTCATGAGTGTTCCGAATTAATGATGGCGCTCAACTATTAATATCGTGATATCTAATTTGGAACGCAAAATTTCGATGTGATCGCTATCAGCGCTGTGATCATATTTCGGAATGCACCCTAGTACCATGTAGGTAGTCTTTTATTTCTGTACCAAAGTTTGTTTGTGTCTAATAAATAATTTTCTATCTTTCTTTCTGCTAGGTATTTTTGTCGATGACTGTTCTACCAACCATGGAATTCCTCAAGGAAAACTCAATTAACCTCTGTGCTGCCATTGTGTAAGCCGACCCTACTCTACACATTAGGATGATGTTGACTCACAGTCGCAACACAAGGGTCAATTGTATGGAACCTACGAATTTGGGTCGATTAGGTGAGGTGGGTGCTAAAGCTAAGACATCCGGTAGCCTAGGGCCGGATTCCACCAAGGAAGAGACGAGACGAGAGATGTGTTTAAAATAAACCGTCAAGTGCGACCTCGCGCACTATAGTCCAGTCATTACAGTAAGTTCACCTCGGAATTAAGATACCCAGCTGTAAGTCTGTTAATACTTGTATATTGACACCCTAAAAGTTGTCTCAAAACCTACATATGGTAGGGTGTACGCAATACGCATTTAGCTAAGTTCCGACTTTAAGGCCTCAGAAAAAATATTGGCACTTTGTCAGCCTAGTTCAAAATGATATTAGTCGGTAGTCTAGATATTTGAGTTTTAAATATTAGAGGATTTTTAAAGTTAAGCTTCATAGTAATTTACCTAATAAAAAAATATTTAATCAAAAATGAGCAAAACTTCAGTTTTCGACCACAAAATTCAGTTTTCGACCGGACCTGAACCCGCCACTTTATTTGTTAATCTGTATGTGATGTGATTTTTCTGTTGGGAGTCAGTTATATAAATAAAATAAAATAAATCTCAACAAACATCCGATCCTCGCCGCACGCAGCTTAGTTCCGCTCTAGCCAGCACACATCTCCGCTGCAGCTAGGGTATTTTAATTCATTCGATTCGTTTCCGAATCGAATCCGACGGATCTTTAAAACGCTATTTTGATTTCACCTCGAGTTGATGATCGAAATAAGGAGCTCCTCCTCATTGACATGGCCATTAGTCAACAGATTCGCTTCGGATTTTCAATCATGAAACAGAGGCGAAATTAAAATAGCGTTTTATATATCCGTCGGATTCGATTCGGAAACAACTCCAATGAATTAAAATACCCCTGCAGTAGTCTAACCACCGCAACCGCACAGCTTCGGAGAAACACTGTAGCTGAAAAACGTGTCTTCTCGTCTCCGCTTAGGTGGAGTCCGGGCCGGGAGTCAAACCTGACTCTTGCCTCTAATGTAATTAACCAGTTAACCCCTTACTTAGGCTGTGTTCACACCTTCAACACAACACGTTATTCTTCATTAGCAGCACACATAGGTATGTCCACTGCTGAACGTGCCCCCAAACAAGGGGGTTTTGCTATAATTACCACGCCTAACAGGCAAAATCAAAATCAAAATCGAAAACTCTTTATTTCCATAAATACAATAAAATATGTAGGTACACTTAGAAAAGGTCACATCAAAAAACTAAACACTGACACGGAAATAAAGTGATATTTTTGATTTCTGTCGCTTCGGTATATGTAGACTAAAGTAAAGAAGCGACGAAGAAACCTTTAGCCTGTTAGTTGTTATTTTTCGAGTTGGAGCAAAACCCGTCCTAAGCTTTTTTATCCTCTAGAATCTTGATAATCTGATATTTTATAATAAGCCTATTTGCACAGCAAGGTTTTGACAATCTGTTTGAATTTATTTACTGATTTTTGCAACTCAATAGGAGGTTTGGTGGTCGCAGTAAAGGTGTTAAAAAACCACTGAAGGAAGCATCTTCCTTCTTTCTCCGGTAGGTTCCCTCAGTTGGATCTTACGACATCCACAGGCTGAGTCGGAGGAGTGAATTCTTCCGCTACGACCACACCACCACGGAAATATGTAGGTATGTTTTATTTAGTCTATACATAATCTATATATATAAAAGAAAGTCGTGTTAGTTACACTATTTATAACTCAAGAATGGCTGTACCGATATGGCTGAAAATTGGTGGGTCGCTTAGAGCCAGGAGACGGACATAGGATACTGTTAATAAAAAAAAAAAATTGGCGTAGGTACTTTTAAGGCAAAGCCTAACTTAGATAATAGGCCACTTAATATACCGAAAATACGCGTGCGAAGCCGCGGGCGGAAGCTAGTATTTTATAGAGGAAAGATTTGATTGTTTGTTTGTATTGAATAGGCTCCGAATCTACTGGACCGATTTGAAAAATTATTTTACCATTAGAAGTCCACATTATTTCTGATGAACATAGGCTACTTTTTACCCCGGGAAAATGCTTCATTCCTACGGGAAAACGGGTAGTAGGACAACGGGTAGTAAGAATAAAGCAAGAAGGTAGCAGCTTTCTTCTATGAAGGTACTTATTTAAACAACTTCACAGTGATCATCAATCCACCGGCCAAGCGTGGTGGTTATGATAAAACTCCATAGATTGATAGCAGCTTTCTTCTATGAAGGTACTTATTTAAACAACTTCACAGTGATCATCAATCCACCGGCCAAGCGTGGTGGTTATGATAAAACTCCATAGATTGATATCGATTTATATCTATGTGAAACTCCCATTGCATGTTCAGCAATGGACTTACATATGTAAATATAAATAAGTAAATAATGCTGGACAATCCACACAGCATCATCTAGCCCCAAGCTAAGCAGAGCTTGTGTTATGGGTATTAGATGACTGATATACTTCCTCAACCTTAACAGCCTGTATTGGTCCACTGCTGGACGCAGACCTCCCCCTGATAAACGCTTTTGTTCTCATGGAGGGTATTGCCCATAATCCCCACGCTGGGCATGCGGGTTGGGGATCGCAGTTTGGTGGTAGAATTGTTCTGTAGCGGACGCTACTGCCCGCCCCCGGTGGATATCCCTTAGTCGTTTACGACACCCGCGGGAAGAGTTGGGTTGGTGCAAATTCTAAGCCACACGGCGTACTTAATACGTAGATAAGAAAATACCCAGAACACCCAGAACAAATATTTGCAGATCGTACAAACCTTTGTCCCAAGACAGGAATCGAAACCGCAACCTCCTGCGTCGCAGGTAGACTTCGCCTTTGAGTAGATGCACCCTTATGTAGGTAAGTAAAGTATGTACATCCAGTCTAAAACAGATAGCACAATATAAAACCTTCACGATAGCAGCAGAGCTATGAAGGTATGTATTTATTTATAAGTAGAAGATCTACCTGGGAGAGCTAAGGCGCTTATGCGCGGAGGCCTAAGTCCAGCCGTGGACCTATAGGCATAGAGACAGAGGCCCATACCACGCCAGGTACCTACTTAGTTAATAAATATGGGCCTAAGCATTGCTGAATTTACAACAACAGCGGGGCAATGCAGCCAGCGTCTTTGGGACGCGTCCGACTGGTATCGATATGGATCAGTTGAGCTACCTGTTGGTTGTTTGCAACAGTCTGCAGCTAGCTCAATTGTTTCAATTGTAAATACTAGTTCTGATTTGTTTCTGTTATTTGATTGTAATTTTCTTTGTTAATAAAGAATTTCATATAAAAACTTTTACTAAGGTAGGTAAATGAAGTTCAAAAAACACTGGTTTCGGTACGAAATCCTTTTATTGATTTTTTGGTATTTTTGAGACAATTTTTTGTACCCACTTGAATAATTAAAAACAGGATTGCGGACAATTATTACCAAAACTAGGTACAATTTTCCTTATGGATGGCCACAGCGATGGTTATAAAATGGTCGTGAGCCAAATTATGACCATAACTATCTCCAATTTAACAAAGTGATGGTTAATTTTAATTTTAACAAGACTAAAGAATGAACACATTTGAGATTTGCTAAGTTTCACCTCTATGAACAATTTAATTTTCTAGCTAGATCAAGCCTATCCAATGGGCCGGACTAAGGTATCAAGGCAGGGGGCAAATTTATGAAATTATTACAAGTCAGTGCAACAATTGAACATTATACTCCTAACCTTAAAAGTGTGTACATAACATTATTGTCTCTAAATCGAATTTATATGACAAAAAAATGTGTTGAAGGTTGCATTGGAGGCAGTTAGTTTATTCAAAAATATTGTTTCACCCAAACTTTGAATAAATAACTACTTCCATTTTGCTTGCCAGGCATCTATTTCAAAAAAAGGTCAGTTTAATTACAATACAAAGCAATTTCATGTTAGCCCCCTATATATTATAAAATAAATATTTTAACGGAATCTATGATCACAATTTTAAGCAAACACCACCCTTCTTTTAATGCCCAAACTATAACTAAAGATTTCGAATGGAATAAGAAAGAGTTGCCATATTAAGAAACATGTTTATTTACAGACTACCATCAGAATATCTTTAAGCATTACAGGGTAGTACTATTTGATCAGGTACTAAGATAATGGATTTTTACTCAAATTCCTATTTATGTACATTTTACGAGGTCATTTCTACTACCGACCGAACCAGCATGGTACGTAACCTTATTAAAACAATCAAGTCAAGTTTGATTTAATATTTATATAAATTATATATAACTCGCTATATTTATCGCTATCATTTACTTTTTATAAGAAATGAAAACCAACAGGGTAGAGATGAGTATTATTTTTAGAATAGTATTTAAATGTTACGTATATCCGCCCAATTTATGACTAAATTTTAAAATTTAGCTATGGCAACTCTTACATTGTGAATATTGTCTTTATTTTACTGTTCGTTTTATTTATATTTTCATGTTAAATACCTAAATATTAGACATATTTTGAACTAATAAACCATGTCAGTGATCTATCTTGAGATCAAGAGTAAAAAATCAACTATTTAGCTAAACAATAACAAAGTGATCTATGTATGTAACAAAATTTTATACTTAGTTAAGCTTCATGTTAAGGGTTCTGCTTTTCCTTCTGGCAAAATCTGACGACCCTGTCAAATGACATTCTATGCAAACAGGTAAACAGTTGCTTTTAAAACTTATCAACACAATTTTACAGAATAAGTATTAAAAATAACTATTTTTTTACATTTTTTATTAGGTTTATTATGCCTCTTGAAATTGTTACTACTTAAAAAATACAAGTAACTAGAAAACACTAAAATGTAACAATACTTTCGATCATAAAATCAGGGCCGTACTTAAAGGTGCAAGGGGTCATCTTAATCGACTCCTTTTTTCGACAGCCCATGGATTTCTGGCGATAGCATATTTCATTTTAATGTTATCTAAATTACAGACCGTTTGAGAGTGGGTCCTCTATTCACTATCATAAAGGTTGTTATGTAACTCTAAATGCATAATATAACGCTACTAACACGTATATAATACAAGCTATAGTTATATTATACGATTCTTATTATGTCAGCCTTTACTGAAATTATTAATTCTTTTTGAAACAAATTAACTTATACAGACACTAGCTTTTTTACCTGCTATAAAACCTTTTCAATGATTATAATAATTTAAAAGTATGAATCATTCATACTTTTAAAATATTATAATTCAGCGTCAAATAGCAACCTAAGCCTGAAACGTCCTGCCCTTACTCGAAAACGTGCAGGTAATTTATAGGCACAATATAGGAGCTAAGAAGTCCAGGTATGTATTATTATGATGGAAAAATACAAGATAAAGACTGACATAAATACAAACAATCATTATGAGTAAGTGGTTCACGCCGTGACGATTACAGAGCACAGTGCGACAAAAGTATTCTAGTCATTATAAAAATATAAGCTCGCTGTGTGTGCAAATATCTCATCGTCTTCGAAAGTTAATATTACAGCGAAATACGAATATTCCTATGTAAAACCAAAATCTGGTTGACCGCTTCTAAGTACAAACAATTGTACTAAAAAACAATAAAACATTCATTTGTATGAATAAGAAATCAAATCCTATTGTTCTTTTACTTACACAAATGTTTCAATAATATATTTGCACACCAACAACTTAGTTATGGCGTTACGCCACCTTACATTTAATACTTTTTTTTATTACATTATTTGTCGAATTTTTTAATTTTTTTTTCGTTATATGGCACCACAGCCATTTTTTCACTCGACAATCACACATGCTGTGATTTCTTGTGCATAATCAAACGTACACATTTACTTTTGAACTGTTTAAGATACACACTTAAGTTAACGTCACAACATAAATTGACATAATAGATGACAACATGATTTTCCTACGCTTAAAAAATAACTCAGTTAAAAGTGGTTTAATGTCGCCAGCGACAAGAATAAAACAACTAAACTAGACCCAAATACACGTCCTTTTTACGATATTATTAGCTTTATTGCTTTTATTTTTGTTTTAAAACTATCGTAGACCTAAACAGTTCAAAAGAACACTTTAATAGTTCTTAATGAAGCTACATCGCAGTGTCATATTTTCTTACAGCAGTTATACAGTTATTTCACAACCAACCGCTGGCCTGTTGAAGCCCACATTTAAGCTCATTTCCGAAATCTTAAAGACGTGTACAATGAGTCCAATTTCGCTTAACATTGGCACTTAGAAAGCAGTGTACTTTTATAATATTCGATAAAATAGTCTGATCACTGTCATATTTTTAAAGTTGTGTTACTTAATGTATTTGTATACCTTTAAACTTAGAAGAACCGATCCTATGGATAAAATTTCGAGTATAAAAATAGTTTTTTTGATAAATTTTAATCATTATGAATCTAATAATTTTTAATAGATTCGGCTTGATACACGCTATAACTTTTTGAAAAGCAAAAGCCTATATTGACCATTTATTTTAGGTAAATTTTAAACCAAAAATATGACAGTGTTCGATTTTATTTTGTGGTAAATTTGTTTTCAAACAGCCATTTTGTGTCAGTGTTGAATAAAAATTACATTCACTCTAAGCATCCGTCAAACCACAAGCACACACAAGCCTACTTTACTACCTTATTACAAAGAATTGCGCTTTTACTGAGCACTATTTGTCAAATTAATAAAAAAATATACAATTTATATTCAAATAAATAATTAATATCCAAATATTAGATAAAAATAAAAACCACAGTTGTGATTTCAACTAACAATTCAACATTCAATTATATAAGAAACATTTGGACTCCTAAATACCATTTAGAGACAAGGTGAATACAATAAAACAATGTTTAAAAAACAATTCTTATGATGTCAGGCGAAAATAACAAAGTCATCAAACTAGTTAGAAAATCCAGCACCCTTTTTCAAGTCCTAAGTTCGTCCCTGGCTGGTTGCTAAACAAACGTGTATTGATCCTTGTTATAAACTTGAGAAGCCAATGTCAGCAAAATCATCAAAAAGTAAATACTATTTAGGAGCCAAGTCGATTAAAAAGTCAAATAGTAATAATAAAACATCAAAATCTTTAAACAGTGCCATTAAATTAAAAAAAAATATTTTTCGCACGTTCACTAAACACACCCTAAAGTAATCTACAGTTATTTTAGAAAAAAAATACATCAAAATTTATTTTCACAACATTCGAATATTCACATTCTATGTCCTAATTCTTTATTTTAAAACGGTCACGAGTGGTTTGGAGAAAATATGTGACAGTGCAGGCAGTATTTTTACCCACAAGCACAGATATTATAATACTAAAGGAACAGGTCTTCTGTTTTGTCATACTATGAAAAAAAGTTCCTCTTTAGTCTCGGCAGGGGCGCTGCAAGTCGCTAAATATATGAGAAGGAAGCAAAAATAAAAATTGCTCTCCTTTATGCAAAACCCATAGAATATATAATAATACTACCGTATAGAATGGACATTCCTTGCCCTCCACCTGACCGAACTTCCCCACCCCGCCGGCCCTTAGACGAATTTGATTTGATGTAATGTAATGATTTTTAGAGACGACGCCGATGGCAATGTTTTGTTTGTTAAAATATCTTTGAGTTATTTCGCAACTGTCTCACTCGCACGATATATTCATAAAAGGACCCTAGACGTCTCACACACAGTTGCACGTGTAGCGCAACATAGTTGAACGCACATGTATGTGCCGAGATACTATTTTTGTATGGAGAAATAGCGAGTGTCCAGGATGTGCCTATACTAAGGACACAGTTATCTTGTTAGGACTGTAAAAAGTCAATTCTTTTCATATCTATATTAATGAATAATGGTTGAACATGGTTCGTGGAAGCCATCAAATCAACTAATTGTGCGATGCATTCGCCAAAGAACGATAAACATCAAAAAGTCTTTAACTTTTTATGGTATCTGGTGCAGCGCATCAACATTGCCGTACAGCGGGGCAATGCATGCAGCCAGCGACTTTGGGTACACTAATCCTGTTTCTAATTTATTTCTTTTATTTTATTGTAATGTTCTTTGTGAATAAAGGCTTCTGCCATTTAAAAAAATATTTATATTATTTGATTGTTATTTTCTTTGTGAATAAAGACTATACTTTTTATTCAAATTAGGTACATACTGTTTGTTTGCAAATTTTTCAGTAATAACTTGATTGTTATGAAAATGGTTAAAACAGGCTTAAATATTCAGTACACAATTTTTGAATTTTTGCAGGACGAATACGAATTGGGAATAAATTTTTTTTGGAACATCTAGGGATCATTTCTCTATACTATATGCAAATAATCAGTCTACAATCGACTGAGAATTGAAGAAAATATACATAAAACACATATATTTTCCCACCTAATTTTGATGTCGGTAAAAAAAGTTAAAAAAAAAATAACTATGATCAACTTACATAATGTGCTCGTAGTTTTAGTTAAAAATACTGCCTGACTTGTCACAAACTTTAGTTAAAAATATGATTGACTTTAATATTCAAATTTACACTTATCCGTAATATTGAAATATTATTATGTATTTTTACATAAAAACGGTTATATAAAGGCGTCTATTCATTTTCATTCTACGCTTTGATATATCAGATATTTTATATTGTTTTCTCATAATATATCAAGAGTTAAAAGAAGACAAAAGATCTTAGTATATCTATCATTGCTTAAGAATAATCATGAAAAGGTCGACCAATTTTTATAACGTTTTTAAGTAAACTTGTCCAGTTAGCTCCAACCTTCAAGTACCTTCACACCGGTCAAGAAAATTGGTACCAACTATACTAAATTTAAATACCTCGCACTCGGTCTGAGATCTATCACTCACTTGTAGAGTACTTTATAATTTTTTTCACAGTTTTTTTATCACAATTTTATTCAAATACTGTCATCTTAGGTGCTTTGTAAGATATGTAGCTCAGTATTTAGGTATTCGGATTTTGGACAACCAGAACTTATGTGATGACGCTGAAGCTAACCTGAAAAGGAGGAAATTTTTAGTTTTTATAGTTCATCATAAATATTTTAGTTCATAGTTTACATAAAATTTTATTAATTAATAAGCTTACTGGTATTTATTAATTTGTAATTCTGTTAATTTTTAAGCCTTTGGTTTTCCTCTAAATAAATAAAACTTTTGCTGTGTTTTTAATAAATGGAAGGTCCAATTCCAATTTTCTCCAGAGCAGTACAAAGTGTCTGGAAACTTTTTAAATATTCATCATCATCATCATCATCATCATCATCATCATCAACCCTTATTAGCCCCACAGGAACTCATTTATGGGATAAAAATGTACTCGAGACCTAGAACCTACATATATGCAAAATTTCAGCCCGATCCGTTCAGTAGTTTTGGCGTGAAGAGGTAACAAACATCCATCCTTACATCCAACTTTCGCATCACACTAATATTATAAATGCGAAAGTTTGGATGGATGGATAGATGGATGGATGGATGTTTGTTACCTCTTCACGCCAAAACTACTGAACAAATCGTACAACACAAGACGCGCCTCAAAATCGCGGCTGTGGGGTGGAGGCTTTATTTGATTTTTTAGTTATTAACCCTGAGTTCACACTCAGGATTAGGTTATTATAGTGACTAAAACCATTATGATTATGAAAGATCATACCATATTTCGTCACGCGATCTCCCCGACGGTGTAATCAGGTCGCGTGCCTTCCGGCTGGTAGAGAGTTATCGACGCGATATAGTTGTTAGACATCACCTGGACAAATACACACTGGATAAATAAACAGATCAAGATAAATCGAGACCCGATGTAGTTAATTTTATCAGCTCTCATTATATTATAGTATAAAAAAAAATCCTTTTCATCCCCCCATCTCGGAAAGAGTATTTTTGCTCTTCGATATCTGAGTGCAAAAGCCGTTTTAATTCGCAAGAGGAGAAAGTAAATTGAATTTAGAACATCGTGTGCACTAAGTTTGTGAATTCAAAACATCATTAAACCTATTTACTTCTACCTCCATGGTGCCGAATTTATAATACAACCTTTTTTAATTTGCTAAAAACTCAGACTCAGAACTTTCTTGGTGTACTTTTATTTAATTTGCTTTGCGAGCGCCATTTTCTTTTTTGCATTTAGTCATTTCCTCGCTGAAGTGGGATGAAAAGTTACGTGTTGCACTCGAGTGCAAACATTTTTTAACTCGTGCTCTTTTGATTCCCTCGCTAACGCTCAGGATCCTAATTTTTAAAATCCTTCGCTTGCTCGGTCGTCAAAATTGAGCACGCGGTTAAAAAGCAACTTTGCACTATTTCACCACTCTCGCTTGAAAACGGTGACAAATAAAACTATTCTATTCTTATTCTTAACAACAAGTAGAGAATTAGTGGACACTTGATTTCTACCGAAAAGAAATCTTGAGGACGCTTCTGACTGATATTGATATGGATTAGTTGAGCTACCTGTAGATTGTTAGTAACAGTCTGCAGTTAGCTAATTGTATCAATTGTAAATCATCATCATCATCATCATCATCATCCGCAACCCGACTTCACCCACTGCTGGGTATAGGCCTCCAAACATTTGTGCCACTCCACACGGTTCTGCCCATCTTGCCGCTGGACCAATACTAGTTGTAATTTATTTCTATTATTTTATTATAATTATGTTTGTGAATTAATATTTATATTGGAATTTAAAACTTTATTCACAAACAAAATTACAATCTAGTAATTACAAGATATTAATTGGAATTTACCTCAAAGATCATATCCTGGTACCCGTAGCAGAAGGTAGATCCAAACGGGTTGGTGGTATTGGTGGAGGACGCTCGGTTCAGCACCACGGGGCGCTCGCACACGCGCAGCGCGCGTTGCACGCCCTCCCACTTGGAGTAGGCTGTGATTTGCGCCACGCCGCGGCTTTCCACGAGGGAGTTTGACTCGCATCTGTGGAGAAGAACATTTAGATTTGGATAGAAATGGTGAAAAAAGGGGGGGAATAATTTTCAAAGGGGGGCTACCCCGTCGAGTGAGGTATCAAATGAAAGGTATCGCTTTGTACATTTCGAAACAGTTTTTCAAATTTCTTTAGGTTTCATACTTCACACTAATATTATAAATACGAAAGTTTGCATGTATGGATAGATGGATGGATGTTTGTTACCTCTTCACGCCAAAACTACTGAACGGATCGGACTGAAATTTTGCACACAGGTAATTCTAATCCTGGAATAAAACATAGGTAACACTTTTTATCCCATAAATCCCGACCCTTATCTTAGAGATATTAAGTAGGTACTCACTTATCAGGCTGCACAGTGAGTTCGAACTCGCAGCGATGGTACATGTTGAAGTTGTAGTGCCCCGGATAGTTGGTGTGGAGTACGAACTTCTTTACTTGGTGCGTGCGAGCGTCGAACAGTATATCCTGGAACAAACGTTGCCTTGTTATACAGGCTGTTTTAATCATAAAGGAGCAAACATAGCGAGGGATTTGTCCAGGAAGAAACGTTGCCTTGTTATACAGAATGTTTTAATCTTAGAGGAGAGAACATAGCGAGGGATTTGTCCTGAAACAAAAGTGCCTTGTTATTTATACCAGTGTTCTAATCTTAGAGGAGCGAAAAAAGCGAGGGACTTCTTCAAATAGTTGGAAATCGTGTTCTGTTCATGCTTTCTTTATTGGACGTAGGTAAATAGGCATAATGAGACGACATGATATAACAACTGTGTACTTTATTTACATGTATTTCAAGCAGTAAATGATTACTTTACTTTACTTTATTGAGACATAAATTTATCCAAATAAAACTGTGACAGCGTCTGTACCGAAATCAATTTTGGGCATTTTAAAAAAGGAGATCTATTTGCGTTAGGAAATTCTTCAGTACTATGGACGTTTGCCGATTAAATGCGCGATCAGTAAAGATCGGTTGACTCACCAGTCGAGTGAAGTAGTCGAAGAAATAGTCGCTAAAGGGCGGCAGTCAGTGGCGCGACGGTGGATGTGCATATTGTCGTCACCCTTGAGTAAGAAATAGTCGCTCACTCGCCAGTCCCAGTGTGTATCACTCACCAGTGTCAGTATGGGGCGGTGGATGCATATCTTGTCATCACACTCATAGTAAGAAATAGTCGCTGACTCACCAGTCCCAGAGTGAAGTAGTTGAAGAAATAGTCGCTAGCGGGCGGCGGTCGGCAACGTGTCAGTATGGGGCGGTGGATGCATATCTTGTCATCACTCACATAGTAAGAAATAGTCGCTGACTCACCAGTCCCAGAGTGAAGTAGTTGAAGAAATAGTCGCTAGCGGGCGGCGGTCGCCGGCGTGTCAGTATGGGGCGATGGATGCATATCTTGTCTCATCACTCTCATAGTAAGAAATAGTCGCTGACTCACCAGTCCCAGAGTGAAGTAGTTGAAGAAATAGTCGCTAGCGGGCGGCGGTCGGCGGCGCGTCGGCGTGGGGCGGTGAATGCGCATCTTGTCATCGCTTTTGTAATACAGACGTGCTGGCGCGCCCAATGCGCGTGCGACGTGCTGGCAGGAGTCTCCGAAACGGATGACTCGGCAGATCGGGACTTGCAGTGGTTCTAGGGATCGGCTTGTGCCTGGAAGAGAAACAAAAGTGTGAGTACGAGCTATTGCAAGAAAACGTGTTCCTATTATGTTCCTTATGATTTCTGTTCCTCATGATCTGGTAATGCTGCTCATTCAGAGATGTTTAGCGGTTGATCATTTTTACTAAATGATTGAAGCTTCTTCTCGGTTTTTGGGGGGGTCGAAGATACATTGGGGGCTCACAGATTCATTGAAATATTAGGATGTGTCTCTGTTCCTCATGATCTCGTATTGCTGCTGATTCAGAGATGTTTTTGGGGTTGATCACTTTTACTTAATGATTGAAGCTTTTTCTAGGTTTTCGGAGGGGCACGTGAGATGCTCTGGGGGGGGGTCTATATGGGGGGCTCACGTAATCTTCAGTGAAACAGTGCAGCGTCAGCCCCCTCGTCTAGCACTGCGCGCGCAGTAGTACACATTGCCACAGGCGCAGCTGGTATCACGAGAGAAGTTCTGGGGGGTGGTAGACACATGGGGGCTCACGTTACCTTCAGTGAAGCAGTGCAGCCGCAGCCCCCTCGTCTGGCTCTGCGCGCGCAGCACCACGCAGCGCCTCAGGTGCAGCTGGTGTCTGTAGCACGAGAGGGGCAGCTCTGGTAGTGGACCGCTGACTGTGGTGCCGGTGGTCGTGTTATTGCTGGCCTGGAGAGAAATATACAGGGGCACAGTGAGTATAACAATATACAGACAGTGAGTTCCTGTTAAAAATCAAGATCAGACGGTAGCAGTTATGTTGGCAACCCACCACCTATTATATCTTATTATTCTGTTAAACGAATGAATTTTCAAAAATCGATTGGCCAGTTTGTGAATCGTATCATAAGCTTTTTTTAATGCCTCTGTAAAAGTTTTATTTAGTATACTTGGTGGCAAAAAAAAATGCAACTCTGTGTACACTATACAAACTAAAACATTTATAGAGGCATTAAAAAAAAGCTTATGATAGGATTCAAAACTGGCCAATCGGTTTTTGAAAATTTCTTCGTTTAACAGAATAATAAGATAAAATAGGTGGTGGCGCTGTTGGATCGGGGTAGCTAAAGATCGAGCATATATTTTTGTTTATTAGGCATCTTAGTGTTGCTACTTGCGAGTGACTTTCTTTTCCTCTTTTTCAATCGTGCAATATTCAAATATGGACAATATATTAACCAGGACCTACGCTAACAAAGTCGTGCGGATTTGTTGAATAGTTTTGGCCTTCAACAATAAATTGTTGATTGAAGGATATGGCATCAACTCCTCAATCAATTGCAGTCAGATTTTATTAGAGATATTATTGATTTCTATTGTTTCCGCGAGTAGGTAAGTTAGGTGAGGGCTTATAGGTGAGGCTGAATGTTACCTGATGCTGAGATCCGTAGTAGATAGTTGTCCTGGATACGACGGGCGAGCCGCCGTTAGGAAACTGTAGGGAGCCGAGCCCGTGCGCGTAGCCGGGCTGAGAAACAACAATAAAATATATGTCAAAATATGCTAGATTTTGTAAAAAGTAGCAATGGTAATACGAGTAAATGCCATTTTAATATTTTCTAAGTAACGGTTAAAAATACTATAATTGTGTTAACTTTAGCCGGTTCACTGAGTGATGCGGCGATTAAATAATTTAGGTTAGTTTTAGATATAATTTAGTTTTAAGTAGGTACCTACTTACGAGTAGTTAGTTTGTTAAAATACGGGACTGGCATAGTCAATGACTCAAAATCCCATACATAAATAATTTTTAAAAAATTACTAGGATTTTTTGTAGTAATCAGAACAGCGTAGACCAGGTTTATCTGGACTAAAGAATGCAGGATAAATTTATAAATATTTTATGATTTTTAGGCATTTGATCAAATATATTTTTAGCCCGCTCCTGGTAGGTCTGGAGGCTAATCAAGTCTTGTGTTTTTTTTATATCAATGTTGACTAGCGCCATCTTGTAGCGGTACTTGTAAGTCGCGCGGAATATCCGTTTTAGTGGGATTTTTCTTTTCTTTCCAGGCTGTGAAAAGTACCCAATTTATCAATATGATGATTTTACCTCGAATTTGCTATCGACAGGAAAGTAGAACGACAGCCCGCGGAAATTCAACGCGAACAGATGTCGCTGCGAATCGTACAGGCCGGGGTGTGTCGCGCCGAAACAGTGCTCAATCTGCTCGATAGATGGCGTTATCTCGGGAGAGTTGAAGCACATACCACTGGAAATTAAAAAGGATTTTATATTGAGGTGACTTCCTAGTGTAAAAAATAATTCAGAATAGACTAAAAAGTTGTCAGCACTATGCTATAAATAAGGAATCGTACGGTAAATCCATCCTGCAAACGCGGGATTCCGCCCCTTTTTGTGGGTATACACACGCGGGATCCGCGGGATTTGCGGGACTGAAAAAAATATGGATTTCGAACCAAAAAGGGCACAGATGTCTTTAAGTCTTAGCCTGTACACCGAAATGGTGTAAACTTATAATTTTTCATGTGTCTCACCTTTGACAATAAAGATATTCTATTCGATTCTTTCCTAATCCTTTATTAATAGCCTATACCGTACCTAACCTAACCATACTAAAACACAAACAGGCCGATAAAATTGTGGATTTAAAGTATAGTTTAGTTTTTAGTTTAAAAGTATAGTTTTTAGTTTCTGGCATGAGTTTTTTAAATGTCATGTTTATGTATATTCGAGCAGTGTTAAAACCGGGTTCATTAAATTGGATTCTGATCCAAAAGTAATCAATAGGAAGTTACGCTACGACACGACAGGGGGGAGCTATTAGAGCGTAGGAAGTAAAAAAGAAGCAAAATACGATTTTATGCAGTCCCGCAAATCCCGCGCGGGATATATGACCTCGATCCCGAAGGCTTGCGGGATTGAGTTTTTGACGCGGGATTGGATTCCTCAACTATGACCTAGAGTTTTAAAAGCTTTGCTTCGTCGGTATGACCTAATGACATTTTAATGTCAACTGTATCGCGTCGTTAGGACATTAAAGGTCGACTTTTACTGATTGTTTGTTTACTTACCTGTTTTTTGACCTTTTGGAAATAGGACACAAGTATGAATGTTAATAGTAACATCGGCCAAGATATATCGAACAAATTATTATCATATCATAAACTAGAGTATATAAAAAGTAGAGTAAAGTATAATAGTAGAATAAAGTAAATTTATTCATCACAAATACTACAACAATCACATTAACTTAGAATTATTCGTATTTTTGCTAAATATATTAGGACTCATCGCGATCTCACTTTGATCTCTTTCAAAAATCAAAAACTCTTATTTCCATAAATACAATAAATATACACTTAGAAAAGGTGTCTACACTAGGATACCCTGTGCTGTGGAGTCAAAAACATACATAATATGTATATCAGTGTGTAAGAATCATAGTTTAAATTTTACCAATACGTTTTGTGTTTGTATACTTACCAACAAAATAAAGTTAAAAATAATAAAGCTATAATAACGCTGTAAGTGTCCCACAACTGAGCATGCCTCACATCAACCCACAGCTGGACAAAGGCCTCCCCTGATAAGTGCCTTATCGGCTCTTATCATTAGGGGTAATGCCATAATCCCCACGGGCATGCGGGTTGGGGATCTTACTTTTGCTTAGATTGGGGACAACTGATGATATTGTGTGGATTGTCCAAGATTATTTATTTATTTCATCATCAGCCTATATTAGTCCACTGCTGGAATAAGGGCTCCACTAATGAGCGCCATAGCGCCCTGTCTTCAGCTTGCCGCATCCAGCATCTGCCTGCAGTCTTTCGCAGATCGTCATCCCACCTGGCTGGAGGCCGTCCTACACTACGTTAGCCGAGTCGTGGTCTCCACTCAAGAACACGTTTACCCCAGCGGTTGTCGGTTCTTCGCGAGATATGGCCGGCCCACTGCCACTTCAGCTTGCTAATTCTTTAATATTCAGATTAAAACAAATAGTAGTAGTACGAAAAGATACTCACCTATACCTAAGTTTAACTAATTTCATATTGTAAATTTCTATGATCTTCAGCCGTTGTGCGACCGGGTCGAAAACTAACCGAATGCCGTCCTGGGGCATATTTATTACTAAGTCCACGTTCAGGGGATTCTGAAACAATAAACTAAGTTAGGAACTGTAAAGTGGATAGGTACAGGGTACCACGGAATGGGAGCTAAACCGAAAAGGGGTGATTCTGGAGAGGGGATCAACTAGTGAATAACGATTTTTCAAATTTCGTTTTTTTTTCTTGTACACGCACTCTTGCATCATTTATCATTTTAAAATATTTCACTAATGTTTATTTGCTAGTTTTTTCAGCAAAACCAGTGTTTTGGCATGAAATTATTTCAGAAAAATTATGTAAATCCTTTCAAATTTCAAATCAATACTAAAATATAATAGTAAACGTAAAAGTACACGACTATAAAGAAAAAAACGTATAATTTAAAAAAAGAAAAAGAAAAAGATGTTTAATTGAAAAAACGCAAACGGCGGCGGCGCGGGGGTTTCATATGTTTGATACTTTGCGCCCGCCGCGCCGTCGCGTCCGCACTGTAAGCTCGTAGTAAGGTTTAAGCCTCGCTTATCAAGTTGGTCTTAAGTACCTTTAGATAAGTCGATATTTAAAAGCCAAAGGAATAACCAACGGAGTGTCATTAGATTCTAAACGTAACCCAATAAGTTCATTCCAGCTTGCACTTTCCGTCAGAGCGCTAGATGGCAAACAACGGTCTTCTGCGGTTTTTTGAAGCGGAGACGACCTCTGTGGCGCAACGGACGAAGGTCTGCCTGCGACGCAGGAGGTTGCGGGTTCGATTCCCGGCTCGGGAAAAATATTTACTATCTACAGACATACTATCTACAGACATTTGTCCAGGGCGTTCTGGATGTTTTTTATGTATAATAAAAAATATCTATCTATGTAGTTTAATAAGTTCGGTATATCAGTTATCTAGTACCTATAACACAAGCTCTGCTTAGCTTGGGGCTAGATAATGCTGTGTTGTGAAAATTGTCCAGCATTATTTTATTTTAAATTATTAAAAAAATAATAGTATAAAGATTTACCTGATCACTATACAGTACTTGTACTCCTCTTATTGTGCCCACTTGACTCTGTATTATTGCAACTGACTGCGAGAAATGCATCCCTGAAACAAAATAATGTTATTACAATTTATATTCAACTGCGGCTGCGCACCCGCTTCATAAGAAGCCTATGTCCCCGCGATACCATTTACCTCCCTGCCAAATTTCATTGAGATCCATTCAGCGGTTTAGGCGTGAAGATAACAGACTGAGTTACATTCGAATTTATAATATTAGTATGGATATGCATGTAGAGATTGACTTTAGGTTTTTTGTTATTAAAGTGCGTAACCCCACACACTAAGGGTAATTTCTAAGAATACAAATAATATCGCAAAAATTTTCGACTTCGACTGGACTTGAACTGACTTGAGGGAAGGGTGCGGGTTTTAGTCCAATCGAAAAAATAAAATTGGTAGGTATAGGCTGTTATTGTTGTTGTTGTTGTAAGGCGATTCAAACTCCAAAGCAACAAATGATAACAATGTTTAAATAAGCTTCGCTTCGCAGAAATCAATTGTAACACATAATTATATATTACAATTTCTCTCTGATGAAAACTTAAAACTCAGATTTAAGCTCGTCTCATGTGACGAATTTTTGACAGATTTCCATTGAAGTGTCAAAAAACGCGACTCGAGACGTGCTTAAGGCCAGGTATTCCTGCAGCAGTAGGCGTAAGGGAAAACGCGCGCCTACCAAGCCGACGCGCTCGTGTATTTTGTAGTTATTTAAACATAATTATGTAGTGATTAAGAAAATAATTTTATCAAGTCAAATTCTGCGAATTTGTTTAGAAATATTAAGTGTCCTTAGTTGAATACAAAAAAAGTATGATATCAGTAGTTCGCTAGTCATAGTATTGAAAAAAGGGGTAACTTTGGGATTTTTTTCTATCGAGTGAAGTTCATTAAATCTTGTGAATGCGACTTTGACTAGAATCTTTTTTCAGAATTTTATACACTGTGTTCTAAGTCTCAGATGATTTTGAAAATCACAAAAATGCGGCCTCTGCTGTTCTACCAAGCCTTAAAGCCTCCACCCCACAGTCGCGATTTTGAAGCGCGTTGTGTGTCGCGCGATTTGTTGCGATATTTGTTTGCAGTACATTTTGTGCTAAGACGCATACGATCTTACACACTGCAGCGATTTCGCATTTGGCGCGCGACGTCTAGAAATCGCGCTTACAAAAACGCAGCGAAATCGCGCTACATAATCAAATCAAATTAAAAATCTGTGTTGCGTTTGAGCATTCGAGCAAAAGATACCACGTACGCCACTATGACGCACGATTTCTACACGTGTCATAACGTAAAAGACGTTTTAAAATCATAAAATGACGTCACCAAATTCTTCCCATAGTTTTCTGTGCCATAACATGGAACGACGATAAAAATAAGCGTCGTAAACATGTTTTGGCGAATTGTTTGTTTTTATCGATAACGATCAAGGTTAATGGGTAAACTTGAATGATAAGAAAAGTGGGCAGTTTGAAATCCTACAAATATTATAAACGTGAAAGTTTGTAAAGGTATAAAGGTTTTTGGCTGAAGACAACCCCAAAACTACTGATGGTATTTGCCTGAAAGACATTTGTAGATTTTGGCCCCGACAAAAAAAAATATATCTGTGAATATCTCAGAAACCTTACGCCTTAGGACATTATAGGTATCATATGATATCTTTTATGTCATTGTGCGACGCGATTTTGAAAAAAATAAAACAAAGTGGTGAACTGGTGACCAATTGGCTACCTTCCATACAAAAAACCTCAAAACCCTTTGCATAGATATAGACCTTTAACCTAGACCTATAATATATTATAGCCTACTCTTTATCCCAAGAACCACTCGTCACAAGCCGCTTCGTACCACTACAAGCCGCTCTGGCTAGTAAATTACGTAAACGTAATTTATTTTTTAATTTACGTTTTAACTATAACAAGGCGATATTTTTCTTTAACACAACAAAAACTATACCTAGGAAATGACTGTGGGCTCTTTAAGACAGATTTAAATGATTTTCTGAAATATTTCAAACTAATTCCTACCCGCGGCGGCGGCGTACAGGCGTTGTTTCTATGGAAACGTTTAAAGGTTATTTCTGTCCCATGGGAACCGATTTATGGGATTGACTGTGTTTGATTCCAGGCTTAGAGTTACACCTCTGCAAAATTTCAGCTTAACTTGTTCAGTAGTTTTATCGTGAAGAGGTAACTAAAATACATCCAAACTTTCGCATTTAAAATATTAGTGTGATGTGATATTTTCACTATTTCAAAGTTTGATAACGTGTAGGTGCGTGACGCTTGTTATGCAGAAAAATAATTTATTTTGATGGACATTTTTATTGTTCGATCTTTGAAGTTCACCGTCAAGATGACCAAGACCAAGATGCTTCCACTCTTAAAAATAGTTTCAATACCAATTCGATCTACTCGATTTATTTTAGAGAAGTAGAATTTGGATTTCATAGAATTTGGCACTCCTGAATTGTTATTCTGGCGCACGGTTAGGATCGGATGTGTGTGTGGCATTTTATAAAACGAAATGAAATTCGTTAAAAGGGATATCTGACCTTCGAGCATTAAGCGAGATTAAATCAAAAACTAAAACGATAATAAAGACAGGAACAGTTAGAAGGGTTAAAGAGAAAAAGTTTGTAAAAGGGAATAGAGAGTGGACCTATGTCTACGCGCACACTTGTGCACTATAATATGTCCTGTGCACATACTTAATCTCTGTTGAGAAATCGCCACGCCGCCGCGCCGTAGCAGAAATTCGAGACGAATACCATCTCTCATCAAAAGGGATCGTCCAATGAAGAACCGACGCCCTACTACCACTACCATGTATTTCTGTCCATAATCATCATCAGCTTATTTTACTCCACTGCTGGAGGTCTCTCCCTATGAGCTACACAGCTGCGTGTCTTCAGCGTACCACATCCAGCATCTGCCTGCAGTCTTTCGAGATCGTCATCCCACCTGCCCACCAATTACAGTAGCAAATGGCAATGGGGAACGCAACAATGGGGATCATTTTGGCAGCCTTATGGTATCTAAATCTTATAAAACTTGAATAGGGGAAACTTTTTGGCTTAAATATTCCTCCTTTCAAGTTTCAAAAGATTTGGACAGCGCTAAGGCTGCCAAAATGATCCCCATTGTTGCGTTCCCCATTGCCATTTGCTACTGTAATTGGTGGGCTGGTCGGGGGGCGTCCTCATGATAATGTAATCTGTGTTTACCACAGAACTGTACTACGGTTTGAATGTATCCGAGTAGGTACCTGCTAGATACCAACCCAAAGATACCAATAGATACCTAACCTAGTAGTTATAGGTCTATTTACAATAATCAGATTTGTTTGTAGTCAGTCGATGTCGTCGTGTTTAGATTTGCAAATTTTCCTATCATTATAATCATAATTGCTATATCTGTTTAGCATAACGTTTGTGTTACTATGCTAACATAGGTAGTTGATACAAACGTTCCTATTGTCACGGTTAGAAGTAACATAGGTAGAACAAACAATAGATGCATCTATGAATTGCTAATGCATAATAGCTGATTTTAAAGTTGTTATAACATGACCATTTTAATACCGAAAGTTAAAGAACAACTAGTTAGGGCTCGTGTTCTAAAAACTTTCTGATTCGTTTTCGTGCAAGCGAACGCTAATCTTATTCAAGGAAGAGTTGGGTTTGCAAGACAACAAAAATGAAACTTCGTTTTTCCTTTTCCGAGTAGGCCCCCTGGTCAGTGACCAAAACACAACGAGTGACCAGATTCAAGACTCCTACGGTTTCCCCTACTTTTCTAAATGCCAAATTATTTATTTGCAATTTACTTGGGTACTTACTCTGTCGCTATTCGGTATACTTTTCCAAATATCAAATTATTTATTTACTATTTTGATTTAAGTACTTTGTGGGAGAGATTATTTTTTTTGCGGTCTAGAAAAGTAAAAAATCGTCTTCATTGGACACCGGTATCCTATGACGATCATTTTTTCTTCGTATGATACTGGTTACCAAACTCTGGTATCATACGCGGCCGAAGGCCTTTAATTTCGTCTGCGTACTACAAGGAATGAAACTAGTGGAAAAGTCTTTTGCTGCAAATTGTTAACCACTTTCTATGAAACAATTTTGTTACAAACTTTGATTCAATGGTACTTTTGGAGCATTTAGGAATATGTATGTAGATTTTTAGTCAATTATGTCTGATTCATAGATAATTATATTTAATATGAGACAAAATAAGTACTTTTCCGTAATTTTTTTAGAAACCAGAATAAAATTCAGCACTGCACAAAAATTAAAATGAAAGGGTAAACAAATGCGATAAATAAAATACCCATGAATAGTAAATAATATTATTATATTTGATACGCCGATTGATTGACTGAAAACGGTTTATAAAAAATATTAGGTAGGTATAAGCAGAGAATATTATAATAAGTCGTAAAAGTATAATTTATTTATATTTCAAATTTATTTTATTTTACAATTATAATTGACAAGTCAGTTGTCAATTATTATAAAGTGCGATGACGATCTGCGAAAGACTGCAGGCAGATGCTGGGTGCGGCAAGACAAAGACAGGGCGCTATGGCGCTCATTAGGGGAGGCCTATGTCCAGCCGTGGACTGGACTCACATAGGCTGATGATGATGTATAAGATACATTTTGGTTCAACATCTGTTTCTATTATAATAAAAATAGCCTTAGGTCCTATTACCTAGGTTACAGTCAACCACTAAAAGAATTACTGAAAATTTACGTAAAAACACGTTTATGCTTTGTTTTTGGAAGATTTGGCCCTCATCACCGATTTTAGTTGCTTATTGCATTTTAAGTTTACACTGTAATTTTTCCTCACTTAGAAACCTACTACCTTGTCAAATTGACTAAGAACTAGAGTACAGGAAAATAGAATAAGATATAAAATGACACTGACATCAATTCAATGTATTGTTGAGGCCATTTTCTGTTAGCCTTAATGGTTCAGTGAAAAAAAAGTATGAGCAGAAGGTATAAGGTGCAACCACAGTGGACATAACATTTTGCTGGCATCGGTGCCTTTTAAAAAAGCATTAAGATACTTTATTAACAAAGAAAATGACAATCAAATCTATAAAAACAAATTTTGGACTAGTATTTACGGTTGAAACAATTGAGCTAATTGCAGACTGTTGCAAACAATCTACAGGTAGCTCAACTGATCCATATTAATATCAGTCAGAAGCATTCCCGAGATGCTGGCTGCATTACTTGACAACTTATGGGAGCGCCGGCGAAGGACCGCCTGCGATACAGGAGTTTGCGGTTTAAATTCCTGCCTTGGGATAAATGTTTGTATGAACTGCAAATATTTGCTCCTGGTGTTCTGGGTATTTTCTATGTATGATAAAAATATACCTATATCTACATAATGTATTAAGTTTATCAGTCATCTAGTACCCATAACACAAGCTCTGCTTAACTTGGGGCTGGATGGTGCTGTGTGGATTGTCCAGCATTACTTATTATTAATTTATTTAAGATATCACATTTTTGCTAAATGGTATGTTGCAAAACATTGCTCAATGAAAAGAAACTTCAGAGTGAAATCACCCACAGCTGGGTAGGCCTCCACTCTATATCACTAATAAGATGACATAATTCGTATTAAATGATAGAGAATCAGAATTATTCTATTGTAAACGTAAATAAACAGTATAAAAATGATACAATATATTAACAAAGCCATTGTCCCTGACTGATAAGAGGTACAAGTTTATCTTTGCAGTTATTTATTGAAGTAACAAACAATAATATAGCTGTTTTACTCACATTTGTGTGTAAATGTAAATTTGTTTTGTGTTTTAAGTTTAATGACTTTTCCTTTGTTGTGGATTGGTGGTTTTAAAGGTTAACAGTGACCAGAGATTTAAATTTTTCGGCTAAGTTTTCTACATCAAATAGTAGCTAATCATGAACAAAAAACTTAATTGTATAGGCTTTTGATCGATGATACTCTAGTTTTTTTCTAGCATGCTACTACACATGTCATGTTTGTGCCTGCGGCTATGCTCTATGTGTATTGTTGCTTAATAAAATAGCAATATTTAGGTTTGCTATGTTTTAGCAAATTAAAATAAGTAGGTACCATCTCTTCTATTGTGCTGGAAAAGTAGACCATAACTTTGACCTCTTTTATCTTCACAAAAGAAGTCAATGACATTTTGATAGATCTTATTTCGAAGAATTTTTTTCAGCTAGAAATTGGATGATTGCAATAAGGCATTTTTTCTGGGGCTTTTTATAACGAAATGCGATGTCAAAGCAAATACTACGCGTAAAATTACATTTTACGTTTATACAAAAGTGTAAGAAAAACAAGATCATTAAAATAAACATTGTAAACATGAAAACAACAGCCAAGTGTTTTCACGGTCAAGAAAAACGGATAAAAAAACAAGTACCACCTATTCTATCTAGACAAAGGGCCAGGACTTAGCTCGGGAAAAATCAATTTTACCTAATGTTTCGTTACATATAGACCCAAATATCGACAGAAACGTAAACTACGATGTATCAGCTACCAAAACACCATTGCGTAAGACGCTTCCCGCAAAAATAAAGCGCAAAATATTGACGTAAGATTATAAACAGAAGCTCTTGACTCACCCAAAACGAACTCCCAAGCTTCTGAGCCCAGGGAACGCTCCGGGACGATTTCCAAATCCAACATTTTGAACAAAACACTCAACGCAAACTATATTAAATAACTTTCACTTAAATAAACAGTTTTTCTAGCTAAAATACGCAATTACGTTGCCTTTTCTTTGTTTGCCAACTTTAGTTTTCAACCATTTTGTGTTTGTCAGAGGAAGGAACTGTCATTACAAACAGCTGATTGTATTTTGACAGGGTCGCATTCAGGGGGGCTTTTCTCCCCCATTTGGGTCAAAGATCCTGTGAAAGATGGGTAAACGATGAGTGGTTGACCATCACTAATTATTGGTTGGTCACGGCCTAAATATACCTTAAATATCATAAAAATACCTTTAGGATGCAAAAAAAACATAAAACAACCGTAGGTTAAATTGCATTACAAAAATATTACACAGAGTTTAGTAGAAGTGTAGTTAGAAGAAGTCTTAAGTGACTGATTACGACCCTGATTTTTTCTGTGACGCATGCGTTCCCTATCTCGTCGCAAAGAACGTCAACATTATAGCTATCTCGCTTTTACTACTTAAAATAATAATAACGCCTTCTCACTCGCATCAACAGTTTACCTTCGGACTCTTTCGCACTAATGAACATTGTATAGCGCAATCTCTTTCAGTTGATCTTATTATTGATAGTAAACTCGCGATTGCGACATTTCTACGTGTTTTGTCCATTGTGCGTCTCTTAAGAGTATTTTGTTTGACTTCTCAAGTTCAAGAAGCAATGTACTTGAAATTGCAGCAATAGTTTTTACGTGCATTTCCCTGACTTTCAGACTAGCCAGACTGCCAGTCTCCTGTCTAGACCTGAGTAATGTTCTAGAACAAATAGTATTGGCAATCTATGTTCCCCATTTGTCTGTTTCTATGCAGGTTGCTTTCGCTTCGTTTCCCGCCATTCTCATTTAACCTTGAAGCTTGAAGAGTTCTTGACGCCCACTGGAAATACACACGTAATCATGAGTAGGTAGGATATTGTGTAATTAATTTAGTTTATTTACATCAACGAGATGTAGGTAGGTAGATAAATAGATCCAGGTGTATATTTGACCACCTCCGTGGCGCATAGAGTTGCCAGATGTCCGGTTTTCGACCGGACAGTCCAGTTTTCTATAAGCTTGTCCGGTCTAGAAAATCTTGGTAAACCGGACAAAGCATTGTCCGTTTTAGTAAAAATTACGCTATCTAGTTTTTGAACAGCTCCCGCGAACAGCGAGAAATTTTGCTGTTGTTAGAGAAACATACCACAGCAGCATGTAGCAGCATAACCTGCATAAAATCTAAAATAATGGTGAGATTTCGGGACACTATTACCTACAAAGAAAATACTTAACAGACAAAAATTTCGCAATGAAAGTCCATATGGCATTGAGAAAAGGCTATTTTCAGATAATCAATCAAAAGAATTTACTGAAAACGCGCTAAATGTTTACCAAAGAGCACTAGCTTATATAGAGAAGTGGTATAACTTTGAAAACAACAATTATTTTATAAGGTTTTTAGTTGTTTAGATCTTGAAAGCGGAAGATTGCCTACGCTGGATCAATTGATTGAGTTATGGTCCTTATCTCCTTAGAAGCAGCAATCTCCCCCTGAAAATATTTATGAAGAACTGGCTGCACTTCAAAGTGTTTTCTCTTCACTTGAAGGGAGCTCTCTTAACATGTGGTGCAGATTTTTTAACAATGAAGCAGCCCCAAATTTATTGAAAATCTTGCAGTATGTTTGTAGTATTCCCATATCAAATGCTGTTGTGGAAAGAATCTTTAGCGTCATGGGAAATGTATGGACACACGAAAGAAATCATCTCACCGTAAACACTGTAAAAAGTGAATTGTGCTGTTGTTCTTTAATTTTACTGCTAGTTGCACTGAATTCAAAGATACCATCTCAAGCAATAAAACCTTAATAAAAGCAGTGACATCGAGTACTAAATATATGAAAAAGTAGATGCCTACTCTAAATATCGAAAAAATATTATTTTGGTAGTTTTTAGGTTGGTTTTCAGTAAATTTATCTGTTAGATAATAAAAAATTTAAACTTGTCCGGATTTTTTTTTCAACACATCTGGCAACCCTAGTGGCGCACCGGGCGAAGGTCCCTCTGCGACGCAGGAGGTTGCGCGTTCGATTCCCGCCTCGGAACAAATTTGTCGATCTGCAGAAATTTGTTCCGTTGGTTTGGGTGTTTTCTATGTATAATAAAAAATATCTATCTATGTAGTGGATTGTATTAAAGTAAGTATATCAGTTATCTAGTAGGTACCCATAACACAAGCTCTGCTTAGCTTGGGGCTAGATAGTGCTGTGTGAAATTGTCGAGCATTATTTATTATTATTATTATTTATTTAAAATTATTTTCTATTTTTACATACCTTAGCCTACAAATTTTGTAGGCTAAGGTAGGATAAGTACCATAATATTGCACTTCATTGCACAGTCGCTCGCTCGGGTAGGTACTACTATACTACTACCCGAAAGTAGTTATTATCAGTACTATTCTATCGTCCGACGACTCCAGCCTCCAGGTAGTTATTAGACGTGTGTAAGTTCAATTTTGATACGAGTCAAAAAATGATCCCGTTTATTCTCATTATTTTTAATATATCGCCATTGACCACTTAAAATAGAAACTCAACCTTTTACGCAAAACTCTAAATGCTCATATAAATAACATCGACTATTTCCGATACAAAGGGCATAACTCCAAATCATCTAGTTGTGACAATTAGCAAAAAACAAAATTATATATATCTGTTTTTACATAACATTTTTGTTCTTAAACATTTACTTAACGTTGATTTTAGGAAAAAAGTTATTATATTTGGGCTGGATTTTGTTTTATTTAATTACAGTTGTATACGAGCGTTTGTTTAAAACTTTTAAACAAACGCTCGTACCCTATAATACCTAACCCTAGAATATACCTAATCTTGGAGTCTTCAAGTCCAGGGTAGGTAAATAAGTTAATTCTGGGAAAGCGTGCTCCATCTTAGACCACATCTTCACTTACTTTAAGTGAGATGGTGGCCAAACGCTTGACCATTATCAATAATAAAAAAAAACTTGAATACTTAAAAAAGTATTTACGACCAATGACCCATTAATTAATGGCCTGGTAACAAACGTCTGCAGGAACAGCCATTTAAGTAATACAAGGGTAATTATTCAGGTCGAATTAACCATAATTACTATTGCAAAATGTAAAAATAGTTGTATTAAATTTTAACTTTCGGTGGTAAGAAAATTTCGTCGTAGCGCAATTTTAGTTATGTAGTACACAGATCGAAAGAGCGTGAAAAATTATGAAAGCTTGCATCAAAAAGTCGTTTTGCCTAATATGGTCTTTACGCCCTTTGTATCGGAAACAGTCGATCGGCTAAAAACGTTTTACAAACTTGTGAAGTTTTATCAGAAATCCGTTGAAAGGTTGACCCAGTTTGGAATTTTGGTCGTCGACTGTACATTGGGTTTGTTATTTTTGGTAAGGAGTTTTAGGCGGTTACACACTGCCACACATCACGCTGCGTCTTGCGTGTCGACTGCGCGTTTTCTATACAAACAGAGCTCGGAGAAAACGCGCAGTCGACACGCAAGACGCAGCGTGATGCGTGGCAGTGTGTTAACCGCTTTAGCATTACTTGGGTCATAGCAGAAAAAGCCCATTGTATTAGATAATAATATCTATGACTGGGGTAGTGATTTCGTTCGTCCATGAGTTAGCTTCCTGTCTGCGTCTACCACCAATCTGTCAGTTATCTTATCTATGACCGATTTTACAATTAAACCACAGATTATACTCTTTCTACGAATTAAACGGTACAAAAGTTTATGACTCTTTCGACATGGACACTGGCAGAGTTGTAGCAGCACAGACACAGCGAGCCATGAAATAAGAAGTTGAAGTTGAAGTCTATTAACTAGATAGGTAGGTACCACAAGCGTACCACAAGTGTACCACAAGCGTAGACCACAAGAAAGCCTTTGAATGCGGCAAAATAGCTTTAATACGGATGTCATTGTTGTGTTCAAAAGTTCAAATTACTTCAATCAAATCAAAGAGAAAAATACAGTTGTGTTGTCCTCGAGTTGAGTCAGAATTTCAGATTTTGATTGTAAAAATTTATTCGCCTTTCGTTTCACGTTGTCATGGCATCTAGCGCATAAAGTTATTTGTTTGCTGTAATTTTAAGTAAACTAGAGTCCATAATTCGCAAAATGAGTGATTCGGATGCCGAAGAGAATGTTATTCGCTACGGGACACCGCTTGAGCCCTATGAAGAAGGTAAATAAACATAATTTTCATCACTGAAATAAACGTACTGACTAGAAAAGCCGCCATAAACTTGTCATAACCTTGATATATATTACATTGTTTGACCCAAAACTTATCAATTTTGAAATCGTCAGGTAAAGAATCAATACTTACAAAAATATTTTGCTTGACAACGAAACAGATGAAGTACCGTCAAAGCGCAAATTCCAAGAGCCAACAGACCAGTATGCTGTTGATGCCCATGGACGGAGAAGGTTCCACGGAGCCTTCACTGGGGGCTTCTCAGCTGGCTTTGGGAACACAGTTGGCAGCCAGGAGGGATGGACACCGCAGACCTTCAAGAGCTCCCGACAAGAAAAGGCTGCAGTCTCTGTAAGATATATATATTTATCCATTTATTTGTTTGATAAATAGACGAGCAGCCTATGGCTGATTTGTGTTGTAATAATAATATTAATTTTTAGTAGTAGGTTTATTTCTAATAAGTAATTTGAAACTACTGGTTTAAAATTACCAGTCCAAGAACATATATATTTTAAATAATCGACGATGCGATAACTGATATGCTTAATACACTACACTAATAGATATTTTTTGTTATTATTATAGATAGATAAAATCCAGAACATCTGGAAAAAATATCTGCAGAATGTAGAAATGTTTATCCCGAGGAGGGAATCAAACCGGCAACCTCCTGTGTCGCAAGCAGACAAACGCCTGCCACGCTGCTGAGGTTGTCTAAAAAATCAGACTGGATGTCTAGATGGAATGAAACTCTTTTTTATACTGAGGCTTGCATTCATCATTAGGTTCATTTATGCATCATTCATCACATCAACAACTTATCATTCTCAGGCACAAAGACCAGAAGACTTCATGGATGAAGAAGACCGCAGTGAGTTTGGAATAGCACCAAAATACATGCAGACCAGCAGTGAGTTTTCTGGACAGAAGCGACAGAGACCACGAGGATTTCACGATGGACCTATACCAGGTATGACCAAATTCCAATTGTACCTACATTCTGCACTAAAATCTCAGTTAAGACAGTATAAATAAAAGGGCATTACTACTTAAATACAAGACAAGAGCTATGGAAATGGAAATACACTTCTACTGCATCAGCTTAATAGCGGCCTTTTTATCAATCCTGTCTGTTTGTATGTCCCTATGTATGCTTAGATCTTTAAAACTACGCAACTGATTTTGATGCAGTTTCTTTTATTAGATAGAGTAATTCAAGAGGATGGTTTATATGTATAATATAAACATAATACAGAAGAGAAACATTGATAATTTTAGTGGTTTCTAATGTGATGTTGTTAAAAAACACATTTTTTTGCGCTTACATTACAAACGCTGGCTGTACCCTATAGTTCACTAATCCCCGTTACGAGCTCGCATCGGCGTCAACGGGGAATAGTGAACAAAAGTTCACTTTTCCCCGTTGACGGGGATTATCAACGGGGATTAGTGGAATAAGCCCCTACAAGATAGATCAAAATAATGTACTATAGTATTGTACACCTTAAAAAGAACTACAAAAAAGTCTGCAATGGTATATGTCCATCTCTTGGGGATAACCTACAATAAACATTTTTTATCCTTTACTTTTTACAAGAAATAATGGCTTATGTATGTACGAAGCGATTATATGCAATACAGCATTAATCCTTTTCCAATTAAGTACCTTAAATACATTGTTTACGGCATGTAATTTAAATGAATATTTTCGAAGATATTACAGATTTAAAATGCAGAGACATAGCGGTTGCGGCGGTACCGGGGGGGGGGGGCGATTCTGTAGTATATTTAGTATCATCATTGCACCCGTGCGAAGCCGGGGCGGGTCTCTAGTTCTATATAATTATTACCATCCCTCTGCCCTAGCAAGCCCAACACGGATTAGCAGGGCTTGATAAGGCAAGCAGATACTGAAGGACTTGATGAATGGCTTTTGGCTGATGATGTTACTTTGCATCAACTGTAATGGGTATTCACTAATATTGTGTATAGTTATTTTCTGCTGAGATTATTCTTATGCCTCTTTTGTACCTAAGGCTAGAAGTAACCAAAAAGCTTTGGGGAAGGCCTCTACCAAGAAGGTCAGACGAAAACATTATTAAAATAATTTGATAGTTTTGAAAAACTAAAACCCGACGTCTGATACTGTTATTTAAGTTTTGATAAATACTAATCGCTCGGACATAATTTTTTTATGGGATCATCCTTTAGACACTTGCAAAAGAATCTTCCAAATTGGTCCATAAATGAAAAAGAAATCAACGGACAAACATAAAAAAACGTACAGCTGAAAATAGAACTTCCGTTATTTGAAGCTGCTAAATACTAGACTGCACTGGCTCTTCTAACCTCATACATTATCCACCAGGTGAACCAGTCCTAGACCAGATACTCCAACCTGTGCACGAGACAGCAGCAGTCCGCATGCTTAAAGCCATGGGCTGGCGAGCCGGGCAGGGTACTGGGCTGCGACAGAGCAAGCGGGAGAAGCAGCAAGCAGCCGGCCAGCATCGAGTGTATGGGTGTTATATGCCAGAGGAGCTGAGGCCTGTGAGTTTTTACTAAGAAAATTATTTAATTGCTCTGAAAACAGAGAATGTTACGTGCCTGTCGTAATAACAGAGATGGAAGAAATACACAGGTAAATGTAATACTAGAAGACACGACTTTTTCAACGATACAGTCGCAAAAAGTCCGAAGTAAAAATTCTTTTTTGATGTGCTGTGGAAAGCTTTATTTATCCATTTCATCTTAATTTTTTTTTGTTAAATGTTTATAATTTTACTACCTATGTACTGTGTGTTGCAGAAGCAAATGTGTATCTATGTATGTATAGACTCATTGCGACGGTATCCGCAAAAAGTAATTTGAGCGCCTTGATTGGTTCGAATGAAAAGTCCGCGTATACTCGAAGTCGCATGCTATTATTTACAATTTTTGATAAGCCTTACATAAATATGCTTTTTCTAATTATTGGTTTTCAGTATTTTATTTATTGCATTCATACAATCAGGTCATAGTGATTAGGTGAGTTTAAGCTAACACAGTATGTACCCATTTAGGGTGTTGCAATGGAAAACTTGCAGGTACCATGCTTTTCTACCAAAGATGAACTGTTTAGTACCTATGCTAATTTATAATTTAATTTTCGAGTCGCTAAAATAATCGTCGAAGAAGTCGTCAAGTTCGTAAAAACATTTTTTATGAGCATCTCTTTTAGTTTGCTTTCGAAAATGTTATTTTTTTCGAGACATGTTTTCTGGAATTTTAATATAAATTTTGACCGCCATCGAGTTGGCTCCCCCAACTCGATCTCGATCGACTGGTGGATATTTAATTTTGATTGGTGGTTTTACTCTTCCACAGAAAGAAACCTCAGACCACTCGGACAGTTCAGACTCTGAAATCGACTACGACACCCTATTCGCGCCAGACGACTACGAGCCTTATGTCCTGAGCCAGAAGAACGATCGCTTCGGGCTGGGATACAAGGGGCTCAGCCGACACTCTGTGCTTGGGAATCTGGTGGGGGAGTATGGTGGTGAAGATCAGTCAAGTCGACTGGTTATGAAGGAGAAAGGGAAGAAGGTATTTACATTATGCATAAAAAATGCTTCTCTAGGCGCATTTACTGAACAGTTAGAGTAACCGACCCGGGCGTGACGGTTTGTCACGCTCAGGTCGGTTACGCTGAATCGCGTTTACTCGGTTCCAGTCCTGTTAACTATCTAACAAGAAGTGCATTGAATAAGTTTTGATGTCTATTATGTAGTCATAAAGCACACGCCATGTGCCGGACGACTGTGTACCTTATGTCCTGAGCCAAAATGACGATCGCTTTGGGCTCTGATACAAGGGGCACAGTCGACACTCTGTGATCAGTCGAGTCGGCTGGTTGTGAAGGAGAAAGGACAGAAGGCATAAAGGATCTTTATTGCAGTGAAAAGTCCTTTTTGCACATTTTCTAAACACTGAGCGTAACCGACTGGAGCTTGACGGTTCGTCACGCTCGTATCGGTTACACGGCTGCAGTCGTCATCAGCAGGCGAACTTTCTAATCGGTGAACGAAACTGAACCACGATCGGATCGGTTACGCTGAATTGCGTTTACTCGGTTCTGGTCGTCAGGGTAAACATCACATTTAAAATATGGTGATTTTTACTCTTCTATAATGAACCAAGTCTAGGTTGTTTATCTCAAAGTTACTTAAACAAGTAATTAATTAAAATGTATAAAAAACCCGACTCTATGTCAGTTTTTTCTATTATTTTTTTTACAAAATTCGGAGGATATAAATTAGGAGGTAGCTTGAAAGCCTTATAGGAGTGTGCAAGTATTTTGATACCTCATTTATCAAAATAACAATAGATAATCACAAAAATGAAAAAACACTCGGAAAACATAACCCGAGTGAAAAACATTGATGGAAGTTACGTAGACTTTTTTATTTTCGTAGTTTTTCTATTTAATTTATTTTTCGACGACCGATAGGTATGGCGCGACAGGCGAAGGTCCGCCTGCGACGTAAGAGGTTGGGGGTTCGATTCCCGCCTCGGGACAAATGTTTGTACGATCTGTAAATATTTGTTCCGTCCGGATGTTCCGGGTATTTTCTAAGTTAAATAAAATTATCTATCTATGTTATGTATAATATAACACAAGCTCTGCTTCGCTTGGGAATGATGCTGTGTGGATTGTCCGGATATTATTTCTATAATTATTTGTGTTTACTTCAGGTTTCGATCCGCGGCCAAGCATTCGGCGTGGGCGCATTCGAGGCTGATGATGATGATATCTACGCGACTGAGGATATGTCCCACTACGACTACACTCTCGGACCGTCTAAGGACTTGATGAAGAAGCCTGCCGTCAAACAGGGAAATAACGTAAGTACCCATGTTTTTAACCCTGACAAAAATAAAACACTCCGTCTTATATTCGACTTTGACTTTGTGTATATACTCTCAAATATATTGACAGTACCCCCTCAAAATTTACATAGTAATCAATTAATAATTGTTATTTAAGTCCTATTGTTAACCTTAATTAAGTATAAAGAAGGTGTGCAATTCCTACAATTTTGTTAACTAATTGTAACTATACTTTATTAATTAACTAGTTAATAAACTATAAACTGCCCGCGGCTTCGCACGCGTCTTTTCTATGGAAACGTTTAAAGATGATTTCTATCCCATAACCTATGTTTGATTCCAGGATTAGAATTACCTGTATGTAAAATTTAACCCCGATCCGTTCAGTACTTTTGGCGTGAAGAGGTAACAAACATCCATCCATCCATCCAAACTTTCGCATTTATAATATTAGTGTGATGTGATGTTAATAATAATTATATTATTGTATGTCCGAAAGGATAAACTGTTGAACAATTTAAAAGTAGTTCTTAAGACCAACTATGTACACAGTTTGAACAATTTTTTTTTCATATTCTTATTCTGTGGCATTGTAGCCAACGAAATCAAATAATAAACAACGAATAATAAATCATAACTCCCAAAATGCTTCAGAAAAGGTATTGAGATTATTTTGTTAAAAAACTTACGAGGACTTCACCGAGCGTTATTCTAGACATGATTGAAGAAAGTCGGTGAAGCCGTTTTAACTCTATTCTTAGAATCGTTCAAGTTCGTTGGGGGTTTCCCAATGAAGTATTCGAAGGTTTTTGTTATTATAGTGAATACAAGAATACAAGAATTTATTCATAGCAACACACAACTTATATAAAAAACGGAAATAAAAATATATGTAATAATGAAAAACATAAACCTAATAACCTAGTGCGTAAGTAAGTCCTCGATCAGGGTAAATTGAAGTATTCTAGTTACTAGGGTTTTCGTACTTTTGTGATATTTTGCTTGTTCAGGCTAAGACAGTCTTTATGTCTACGTGGTACTCAAAATATGTACAGCGGCAGACTCGGACGTAGATGGCGGGACGAAATATACTCTTATTGCCACCAACGACGACCTCCGTGGCGCAGCGGGCGGAGGTCCGCAGTCGACGCAGGAGGTTGCGGGTTCGATTCCCGCCTCGGAACACATTTGTGTACGATCTGCAGAAATTTGTTCCGTTGGTCTGGGTGTTTTCTATGTATAATAAAAAAATATCTATCTATGTAGTGTATTGTATTATGTATATCAGTTATCTAGTACCCATAACACCAGCTCTGCTTAGCTTGGGGCTAGATAATGCTGTGTGAATTGTCCAGCATTATTTATTTATTTATTTAACGCTGCGTTCTCATGTGATAGGGACAGCTCAGTTGGAATAGTCTATTCTTCAAGCGTTATTTTTACCTAGCTCTGCAGGTATTTTAATTCATTCGATTCGTTTCCGAGTCGAATCCGACGGATCTATAAAACGCTATTTTGATTTAGCCTCTTGATGATCGAAAATTCGAAGCGAATCTGTTGAGTAATAGCCATGCCACAATGAGGAGGAGCTCCTTATTTCGATCATCAACCCGAGGCGAAATCAAAATAGCGTTTTATAGATCCATCGGATTCGATTCGGAAACGAATCGAATGAATTAAAATACCCCTGCTGGTATCGGTTCGCTGGGTATGATTTATGAATATTCCGTCTACAGGTCATACAGGGCTTCACCAAGTCCATCAAACCAAACCCCTCGGTACCGTCCTACCCCGCACCCGCGTTACCCCGCGACTTCGCTCCCCTGCCGGCCGGCGCCAGGCGCAGCAGGTTCCAGCCCACCGACGCACCACAACGGGACCAAGGTAACACTTTGGAGTCGTATTCTGCCAACTAATCGCTTTGCTATGACAGTCGTGAAAGGAGTCATGCCCTCGATTTATAATTATAAGAAAGCAATAACTGCATATTTACTTGTTTTTTAATCTTTTACTTTTGATGGAATAAATCGAGGGCATGACTCTTTGCACGACTTTTCTCTAACTCTCGTGGTTTCGGACTTGGCCAGCACCGCGCTTCTCAAAACACCATCCTGTATACTAATGTAATTTGTCGTTTTGTTGTTTTTTTGTCTTTGATAAAATAAAATGTTTCTTAAAACAAACTAAAAAATATAAAATAAAAAAAGTTAAATGTACCCCTTAACAGGTCTCGGCCGACACGATCTAACTGCCGAAGCACGCGGCAAGCTATTAGGCGAAGAACCACCCCAAAAAACAAGCACCAACCAACCAGAAAGCACTCCAATAACATCAAAGAAAGACGAATTACTAGCAAAAATCATGGGACGTAGCCTGGACTTTGTTTCTACTCATAGTGCCACAAATAGTGCCATAGAAGGTACTAATAGTCTCATAGATGGTACAAATATTGGCATAGATGGTACAAATAGTGCCGCAAATGTGATCAAAATAATAGATATGACAGAAAAACCAAACACTGCATCGGATTTCATATCAATTAAGGACTCTGGGAAAGAGCTTGTCAAAGTCTTCAAACCTTTCGCAACGAATCCTAAGAAGCAGGCTAGGTATGAGGCGTATTGTGCAAAGGGTGTGTTGGAAAGAGACGGAGATATAGACAGGCTGAGCGAGTGGGAAACAGAGAGGGAATTAGTGGAGTTTGAGCAAGCGGCGAAGTTATATAAGCCACTTACAGGGATAATGGGAGACAGGTTAGTACTTTTATGTTTTATTTTTGTGTATTTTATTTATCTATAGTTTCGGTAACAAGTTAATTTGTCAAAAAATAACCCTGACTTGGTTTTTTTCACTTTTTCGCCAATTAGGATAGCGAAGGCCTGTAAAATGTAGCTAAGAAGCATATAACAGACCAGATTACTCATCTGGTCTTTGACACCTTATTTAAGTACCAAAATCGATTTCGCCGTTTTGATGCTCAAAACGGGATAAAAAAAACAACCTCGTAAAAATTACCAACCGTGCTCGTGTGTAAAAATAGAGTAGTATAGCTGTAGCGCTTTTTAAAGAGATCAAGAAAGTGCCAATCTCCACCGTAAATTTCCTAAATAGAAAATCATCCTGCACCAACTGGTCAAATCTGGACATTTGCCTCCACCAAATAAATACCTAACCGAAATCAATAGCGTACCTTCCTTTTAAATTCTAACCCATCATTATTTTTATGTCGAAAATCAATAGCGTACCTTCCTTTTAAATTCTCGACTTTTCAGCCACGTTACTGCTCTAACATCCGACTCGAATCCACAATTTCATCAACAACTTATTTTACAGATTCACCCACGCATCTGAACCGGACGACGCGGTTAACCCCCTCACTGCCGTCGCCAAAAGCGCAGCTAACTACGGCCTAGCAACCGCTGACCAGATCGACGCAGCCAAGAAAGGCGTCTACGGAGTCATGACGCGGACAAGCCAAGAATGGCGGCCGGACAGTGTTGTTTGCAAGCGGTTTAACGTGCAAGAGCCTAATGTCACCAGGTATTTATAATAATTTATCAATATCACACTAACGCACGCGAAAGTTTGGATGTTTTGATGTATGGATGGATGAGAGAGAGAGAGAGAGAGATAATTTATCATACCCAAAAAAACACAATTGTAGGTACTAGTCTACGTACAAGTACATAATTTTAGGATATATGTTTGTTAGCTCTTCACGCTAAAAGTTTTGAACGGATCAGGCTGAAATTTTGCATACAGGTAGTTTTAGGCCTGGAATAAATATTTTTTCATCCCATAAATCAATTCCTATGGGATTTAAATAACCATAAAACGTTTCAATAGAAAGTACGCGTGCAAAGCCGCGGCCAGAAACTAGTACATATATTATAAAGGAGTACCTGACTCGCTGACAAACAACGCACAGCCCATACCACTGGTTCTAGAGGCTTGTACGCATAACGTGTACGAAGTCGCGGGTTACAGCTAGTGTAACTATATTTGCCGTAGAAGTCACGGCGTACACAGCAACCCCTTCAACTCGGTCCGTGGGTATTATAAAAGCCGACTATCTGAACCAGGGATCAGCATTAATTTAGACATCAGCATCAGCCAGCATTGATCGATTCTGATTTTCAATGCTGATGTTCAAGTCGCAAATTCGCATTATGACCCGAAGGGGCGAGCGCATTTTTGTACAAATCAGGTTAACAAGCACAAACCTGTTTATTCGTCGCACTACACTCGTGCTCGTTCGTATTTCAAGTAAGTAGTAAGTGCACGTCTTTTGCTAGTAGAAAGCTCTGTGAAAATTGCAACTGTCTACATTTTACGGTTCATAAGATACAACCCGCTGACAGACTGAAAGACAGACTGCGGAAGCTTAATAATAGGGTCCGTTTTAGGGACGGAATTTTAAACGGCATAATATGTTGAAACTGCGTTTCGATGATGGAAGGACCATCTACATTAAAGAAGTTCCTAAAACTCGGTTTGCGAGTCAGACACGCACTTGGTCAAAATCAGCATCAGCATCCGCTGATATCAAGATTAAAAATCAGCATCAGCATCCGCTGATATCAAGATTAAAAATCAGCATTAGCATCCGCTGATGTGTCTAAAAACTGCATCAGCAATAACCCTGATCCTGACCAGCAGCGGGGGACGCCCGAGCCGGCAATCGTGCGAGGGGCAAGGAACGGGACGGTTCCTTGCCCCTCGCACGATTGCCCTGTCAAAACCACGTCAAAATAGTCGAACAACTGCTAACAACTGTATGCATATAGATAGGCTGTGCTAATGCACAGTATTAAATTTTTGTACTGTCAATTATTGCACTGGCTACTTTGCCAGTGAACCATTTCTGCCTCTGTATCAGCGCCTGTGACTTCGCTTACGTGGCTAGATAATTCATAGGCAAATTCATTAAGAATGAAAGCGGTTTAACTACGAACCTTATTTTTTATCCTTTACCTTATTTTTAACCCCCGACGCAAAAAGAGGGGTGTTATAAGTTTAACGTATGCATAGCCCCGTAGCTCCCAAACGGGTGAACCGATTTTCGTTAGACATAGATAATTTTATCCCGAGTGTTCTTAGCCATGTATGAAAATCTGTCGGGGGGGGTTTTTTAAATTTTTAATTTTGTTTTTGTTATTATTTATCTTCCACTTTCTTTACAGATTGGAGCCGAAAAAAGACGATCGCCCAAAAATCTCCTACTCGGTTTTCTCATACATGGAGTCGTCTATCCATGATAAAAACAGCTTCACAAAAGAACAGGGACAATTCAGCGGCTCGAAATCGCATCGTGAAGCAGACACTTCTAGAAATGTTCCCAAAATTCAAAACTCAACAAACACTGATGAAGAGACCTCTAGAGTTGTTCCTAATACAGTTCAAACTCCTAAAGATAACAACATCCATGTAGAAAAAATAAGTGAGCAAAATAATCCGTCTAATCGCCTTACAGTAGCAGAACTTTTTATAAAAGAATCTGAAGCCAACAAAGAGCAAGGTAAAGAAGTCACTGAGACAATAGAAAGCTTTGACAAAATGGACTTGTATAAATCTATATTTCTCAGTGATAGCGAAGATGAAGTTGAAATTAAAGTAGAAAATACAAATACAACAGAAGTGGCTGATTTTGTAGAAGCTCCAAAGAATGTTGCCAGAAACACGTCCCCACCTCGCGGTATATTCGCAAATATAGACTTCGATGAACTTAATTCTTGGAGAAGAGATGATAAATCAAAGGAAACAACTAAAGAATCTGAAAAACCTATTAATGAAAAAGGTACAGTACAACCTAATATTGAACAAATGGAAGTAGAAACTTACGGTCCTAAGATACCAGATGCTCTGAAGAAGCGACTGGAATCTGACAAAAGTGAATCTTTTCAGAATACAAGTAAAGATTCGGATGTACAAGAGATTTCTTCAGATGACTCTTGGGTGGATGCGAAAGAGGTTAAAAATAAGAAACCGAAAAAGAAGAAAAAACACAAGTCGAAAGATAAGAAGAAATCTAAGCATAAAAAGAAGGATAGATAGAATGTTAAAGTGAAATAAAATTATAACGTCTGTTAAACATTGTAAGTAGATAAACAAGTTTTTATAAATAAATTCGTTATTTATTGATTCAATTTGTCCTTCTTTGCTTACCTACCTACCTTCTTTGATGGTTAAAGATCAGAGTAAAACACAAATTACCAAGTTCGATTGTTTAATAAAAATAAAAAAACACATCTCAAATAAGTAAATCATTGACATAATCACAGTTAACAAAGGTTTCTCTAATCAAAGATAGTTTGAGCATTGATGAAAGAAAAGGAAGACCTGAGGCTCTTTAAATTTTGTTCACATATTTGTAATAATATTTGCCATAGCAGTCTTAACCTTATGTAGGTCTTAACTTGTTACTAGCGTTTGGTATATGGATCAATGGACAATATAAAATATTAAACTAATCGAGACATACCTAAGCGTGATTGTTGAATTTGACTGCATATAGTGGTATGGCACCTAGGTACTTATATAAATAGTGCGTTCATTGACAACAGTAACAGACAGAGGTACTTTCGCTTTTATAATAGAAGTATGGATATTTGCCATACCACTTTTATTATAGTGCGACTAAATCTTGTTCAGCAGAGACATAGCGTCATCATCATCATCAGCATATATTATCCATGGACATAAGAGACATAAGCGTGACATGGCCAAATTTGACTGAATGTAGAGGTATCTATTGGAAATTGTGCTCTTGTACTAGGTATTTTTAATGGCTGTGACAAAAACAGTCATCCCTAGTGGCACAAATATTAAAATTACGTTATTATGACTAGTAGGACTTATAAGAAATTCGATGATAGAGCTTCGTAAGTCCACATTCAGCCTCAAATTGAAACAAATGTTGCTAAAGCTTTCTTCTTCCGTGTTTTGCGTGTTGAATAACATACATTAATCACAACATTACCTATCGCTGGCCGGCACCACTGCCGCACACCATAGAAAAGTGCATTCAAATATGGGCTTTATCTCGTAAATTTAAGATGCATTTTACATTGATGGCATCAGTTAACAGACAGCTTGCGGTAAGCCATTTTGTCACAGTCACCAACTTCTAAGGTTACGAGGAATTCAACTCAATTCTTGGTTATTGGCTCTGCGTCTGGTCGACACAATGAGGATCCGTAACGTTTTTAGTTGAGAATGCAGATTTATAGAGCTAAGAAATCCTTAACACAGTGCAAATTTTTTTGTTCTATAACGAAAATTGGCGAAGTTATCCTTAACATAACACAGTGCAAAATTTTTTGTTCTATAACGAAAATTGGCAAAGTTATGACTAAATTACTAGCGAAGTTCACTGAGTGACCACCGCGGTCGCTATGACGTCACTCCCTCGCTCGCCGCCAGTTAGCCGTAGCCGTTTGTTGGGTTATTTGTGACTTTGAAACAAATTAAGTGTCCGTTTTGTGTCTAATTCTCCTTTTTAACTGACGAATCGTGAAGTAGAGTGCAGGTTCGCTCGGCCGAATCAGTGACGTCACACGCACCCGCGTAATTTGTTTTTACCAGCAGTAACGGCGTAATGTTTATAACCTAATATCTTCGTAAGTAATGGTCCGATTTGGATAATTCAAAAAGATATATCATTCTTATGTCATAAAGAATAATGTTCTATTGAAATTGCTATAACTTTACTGGTCCTTATTCTGCCAATGTTCGTAATGCTAAGTATCATAAAGCTTTCTGGGTTTATTAAAATATTTCAGAAAATAAAGATACCAGTTAAAGCCCATATTTGGTGGCCTACAGTGTGGTTGGACGTGTACGCACCAGTCTTTACAGTGACAGCAGCAAATTATTCTGCATTACTTTACCACAATACTGTGGTGCCACACACCCATTTGAACTGACATTATGTATATTGTTTGCCAGGGTTGGACTTATCACTAGCTAATGAGAGAAACGCATTAACTGCCAAGTTCGATCCAAAGCTGCATACAACATCTTGTGTGTGCGTCTGTAGCACTCATAGTTTTATACAAAATGCAATTTGCACTGCGAGATTGAAGGACTACTCAGGTGGTCTGGTTCCATACCCAACAACATTTTCATCCTCCAGCATAGTAGCCATAACACTTAGCAGCTTGTGAACTGTTCTGAACCGATCGTGACCATGCAAGCAGTCAATTAACAAGCGGTCTAGATACGGCCTACTGTCGTTTATATGCTTAGGTATAGGGTACAGCAATGGGTTATTATTATTAGCTAGAAGATGGCATGCTGCCCATATGTTGTGATCGCTCAAGTGATGTTGGCATATCTGCTTTGTCTCAATACCAAATAATGTACTGAAAGGGGTTCTGTATCGCCTGTACCAGTCAGGGTAGTCTTTTTGTGGATTTATGTGCTTGTCAAGGATGATGAACTCTTCTAAGTCTATGAAGGTTATATCATCTTTTTCATTGGCTACAATGTTGTCTATTGACCAGTCCAATAAATAGAAGCGGTACCTGAAATAAAACAAATAGTTACAAAATAAAAACTACTAAACACTGAGAATAACACAAAAAACACAAAGGTTTTAATTTGTTTGGTTCTCTTGCTAGCTGTGGGCACTATTTCACCAGCAGTTAGATTTTTGAGTTCTTAAGAATACCTCTCATGTTTATAAGTGAAGTCCATAGCTGCATCAAGGATCTTCCGGGCATATTTCAGTTTCCGATGCCAGGCTACATGCATCAGTGAGGATAGTGGGGTCCCTTCATAGGCAACCAGCTCCAGCCTTCCACAAACCCCACCATATCCTGGGACAGGCCAGCCACGGGACTTGGGAATCACCTGAAATTAACATAAAATAGTTGGTGGCTCTGATTTGGGTTGGGGTAGCGCTATAAGAAGTCCCCAAAACACTATGCCTGACTGAACTTGATGACACATTCCAGATATTATAGCAAGAGCAAGATAATGTGAAAAAATACCTGCAATATAATAGGTTCTGGATTGATTTTGAGCATGGTCCATATATACATTCTATCAAACTTATTATTGGCCTTTGCATTCAAAGCGGGTTGAACAAAATCATAAATACTGTATGCATATGGACACAAAATCAGCTTCTGCATGTCTCCTTCTATAATTTTACTGGGATTTACATGCTGCACCAGCTTGACTATTTTTTCATCAATTCTTGTAGCATTTGCCAAGTCCATAGGTTTGCATGTCCATGGTAAGTTCCATGACTGGCAGAGCTTTGAATCTAGCTCCTCCAGCTCCCAGTCATGAGCTAGCTTTTTTAAAACCACTCTTCGGTGAGAATTCGTGTAGCCATAAAAGATATTCTTCACGTTGAAGAAACTAGACCACCCATTTTCATCTATCGTAATTTGGTGAGAATATAGCTCCGGGCAGACTGATACGCCGTAGCAGGCTGGGCAGCGATCCAAGTCGGTGAGACTCATCACCGATGGAGTCCTTAGTTCTCCAAATATGAGCCGAGTCAAGAAAAACCAGAATATAATAGAACAACCGAAGAGACACATTCGTTTGCAAAATTTACGGCGTAAAAGCATTCGTCTGTACATTTTGTCGGTCATAATCGATTTAGGATTTCGTAAATAGGTTCTTTTCTTTGTAATTTTTACATAATTTAGAATAGAAACATAAAACTAACATTCTCTCTGTCATAGTTATTTATTGTTTCTAAAGAAAGAATAATACTCCTAGGCGGAGATGGCAACTCAGTGTTGCCGGCATTCAAAATGAAAAAGCTCCGATCCGAACGCCAAAATGATCCGAAATATGAAAAAAGATCCGTTTCGAAAATTTTGTGTAAAAAATTACTTGTCGTACTGGGGATATTAAGTCTGCCACATAAATAGTACTTTATGTTGCTATATATTGATGATCTTCAGAAAACTTCGCTTATTTTTTACAAAGGTTGAAAATCAGACATAAATAAAACGTCAAGTCTTTCACTTGTGCTATAAGAACTTGCTGCTCACCAAGTTTCATGATTCTAGGTCTACGGGAAGTACCCAATAGGTTTTGTGTACATGTGATTCCCTTCGAAATTTCAAAATATTCGGACATAAACGGCTGAAACTTTTGAGTGCGTTGACTTAGAAGTTTTATTTATTTCAAGAAGTTACGGCCTTGAGTATTTGACGTTAATTTCAACTCGATATGTCCACGCGTTCCTAAGAAAGGAGGGTTGACAGACGGACAGACAGACAGACAGATGGACAACGAAGTGATCCTATAAGGGTTCCTTTTTTCCTTTTGAGGTACGGAACCTTAAAAATGTTCAAAAAAAGTCCCACACTCAAATAAATTTCTGTAGAGCAGACGAAGCCCCCAACTCTGTAGTCGCGCGAGTGAAGGAAAACGTCAAACCCAGAAATTCAAGCCTGTTTACCTATAATACACTAGCTACCTATCTACTTACGCTTGCTGTAAACTGTCTGATTCCCTACGTCATGCAATTACATTCAAGCCTTAGTGATTCAAGCTACGTCTTCAGTTAGTTCCTTGATAATACGTACTCGTTTAAATTCAAGCTTCAAACACCCATTCCAAAAGTGAATTTGCAAAAACTCACTAAGTCCACCATTCCATTCACCGCGAAAAAAAGTTAAAGACCTTTTTGGTCCGAAACGGACCAAAACGGTCCACACCGGCAACACTGTGGCAACTGGCAAGCGAGCGTGTTCGAGCAAGACAAAGTATAGGCAAATATAGCAAATATATATGTAGGTACCTTTCTTTTCTAGTATTTAATAAAACTAAGACCTTTTTTGTGTTATTAGTTAAGTTTAATCGTTCTAGGGATAAATAAATAAATGTGTACCTACTTAAATTATGTACGTATGCAGGAATAGATAAACATTCAATTGAGGTACCTAAGCATAGAAGTAAAACAACGTTTAGTTGGTTATAAATTTTTTATGAATAGGCACTTATTACGAGATACGAGTAGAAACACTATATTCACATTTACATAGAAAACTAAATTTTAAGTCAACAACAATATTCTGGTGTGTGTCGAGATGTCGATGCCATAGGAAATTTGTTTTGCACATAGATGTGCTAAATACAATGAAAAACCGGTACGCTCGATGAGATAGAAAGCCATTTGTTATATCTCATTTCTTCTTAGCCTTTAGGCATAAGTCGTTCTCTCTTTAGTGTGAATGCGATGGCATTTGCGCAATGTCTATAGCATTCTCTTTCTACGCTCTCTGTAGTAAAAAGTGGTTCCTATTCTTATATCTTTGGCTCGGTCCATGGTTCTTTCTACGCTCCGATCAAAAGTTAAAACGTGTCAAAGTCATTGTCAACTTTTGAATCTGACAGAAAAACATTGAATTCATGGAATTTCTGCAAAATAGCAATCAACAAAAATCAATCCAATCACAAAGGCTGTTATAATTTTGCTGTAATGCAAAAAATTATGTAAACAAAGCGTTATTTGATCTCTAGATTCATCAAATGATTTGCTAAATTCTATAGCTTCTGTCGAAATTCTGCCGGAAACGTTGTGCACGAAGTTTGTGGACTTATAGTGGAACTTTTAGTGATAAACTTTGAAGATGAGTTATTTATCTGATTTCATGGACAACTACACACCAAGCTTCTACGATATGATCGGTGAGCGTTTTTGTGATACCTTCCGTCAATATCGATGCGTAAGCACTGATTTTAAGGCCTTCAAACCCACTTTTCCCCGAGAAAATGAAACCATAGAAATCCAATGTGTTGATGGGTATTTCCAAGTATTTCATCATTTTTTATAAAGAAATGAGTTTTATATCGACCGTAATATATTTACCGGAGTTATAATAATTTCTGGAACATTAAGTTCATGTGATTTTTTTACTGTAGCCAATTAATTCAAGGTCCTTTTTTTCTTTGTATCTACTGCTGGTAATCTTGTTATATTAAGAGTAAAAGGAGGAAATTGCTATCAGATAGAGTTATCATAAAACCAGTTTATGAATCATTTAATTTAAATATTTTTTCAAGACTCACTCAACTAGTGGACAGCATTTAGAATCTAGTGAGAGTGAGAGCCTACACTATTCTAAATGCTATCTATTAATCCTTTGAATACCACAGTCACCAATACATGACCACCACTTGCTGGTCCTCGGCACACAAATATTTTAGTTCTCTTTGTGCCTTGGTGTAGAGGACACGGGAATGTGTTTGTGGTGTGGTGCTCAAAAGGTTAAAGTTGTAGGAATCTTATATGTATACTTATGCCTATGCCATCAAGCACATTTTCTGTACTTATCATCAATTTGCTCTAATCTTATGCCAATTTTACTATGAAAACTTTCGTAGTTTACCAAATTCATTATGAATGTAAGCGGGTTAACTACGAACCTAGTTTGTGTTGGAAGAACACCAACGTTTCATCCCTTAACGAGGGACTTCATCAGGGTGAGTGCGGTTCGAACTCGCGAACCAACTTTTCAACGGCAGTAAATAATAATGCACTTACCTAAGGTTTTTGTTATTGTAGTGCATAAACCGTCCTACTCAGGCTAATAATGATTTAATTTCTTACTATGTATTTCCTACATTCAAATATTGATACCACCTGTTTGCCACAATGACTGACCTAAGGAACATAGAAGGAACTTCCTTCATGCTCTAAACAAGTTCTTCTAAAGAATTAGCTAGAAGAAAACCTGTAAATTATTTTAATCACAAGACAATAATCTTTGTACAGTCATTGTGTTGTGCTATGTAATTAAATTCTATTTATAGAGTTGTACCTTTAACACCTAATTTTCCATCAGATGTACTTCATGATTGAGCCTAAGTACTAGGTACATTCTCACAGCATCACCTCATTCAGAGGTCACACAGGTGAGTTACATACCCTAGGTAGATCTCGTTTCAAAGTTTATGTATAGGTAGCCGCACAACTTTTTAATTTGTGTTCAACCGTAGGTTTTTAAGACGAAAAAACCGGCGCCGTGTCAACAAGCTTCCTCAATGATCCATACAACACCGGCGACCGTGCCTACTCACGGAAAATTAACCGTAGATTTTCACGGCGTTTTTTTACGTTCGTGAACAAAGGACCTAAGTTTTCGCGCATTGCTCTGCGTAAAACTAAGGCGCAACTTTATTCACGACTAGCATCGTTTTCTTCGTACATGGATTAAACTTGGCATATGGGCACAAAGGGAACAAAATAATTAATTTAAAAAGTTAGAAAACTATAAAAAACCCAACTCTGTCCTCGGCTTTTCACTTTTTTGCGCCAAATCAGAGGGTGCACAAAATGTAACTAAGAACCATTTATGAGAACAGACTAGATAGGTACCAAAATGTAACTAAGAACCATTTATGAGACCAGACTAGATAGGTACCAAAATGTAACTAAGAACCATTTATGAGACCAGACTAGATAGGTACCAAAATGTAACTAAGAACCATTTATGAGACCAGACTAGATAGGTACCAAAATGTAACTAAGAACCATTTATGAGACCAGACTAGATAGGTACCAAAATGTAACTAAGAACCATTTATGAGACCACTAGATAGGTACTTCATTTATCAAAATGTTGTGATGCTTGGAAGTTGTAAAGAGTGTTAGCCAAAAACAGAACACGCGCCTTGCGGGTGAAAATTAGCTCAGAAGTCGGAAGTCACTAACTTTATATCTTTAGGCTTATGAAATAAGCACGTAGACAAGTCAAATTATATACTATACATTATTATCAAAAAGGTCTAAGGGATAATCTAGCTATCGCTAGATTAATTTTAGGAATCGGTCTAGAAGTTCCAGGGATCACTCATCAATCAATCACAAACGAAAATAGAAACTAAACTACCAATAATTGTAGTAATTGATAATAACGCTGTGGCTGTGTGGTGCCGGCTTAGAATTTGCACCACCCCAACTCATCCCGCGGGTGTCGTAAGAGGCGACTAAGGGATATCCACCGGAAACGGGCAGCAGCGTCCCCTGCAGAACAATTCCACCACGGAACTGCGATCCCTAACCCGCATGCCCAGCGTGAGGATTATGGGCATTACCCCCCTTGAGATAAATAACGCGCTTATCAGGGGGAGGCCTGCGTCCAGCAGTGGACCAATATGGGCTGTTGAGGTTTAAAAAAAAACGTGTACCTAGTTTAAAAGTTGATTAGCATAATAAAATGTCCATCCAACCAACCTCCACATCACGCGAAGAACACGAGTAAGAAACGAAATAAATAATATAGATGCTTAAGTATTCTAAGCATCGATGTCAGTACAAGTACAAAATTAAAAAATTTAAAAACAGTCAGGATAAAATTATCTATGACATAAATAAACTAAACGAAAATCGGTTGTTCCGTTTGGGAGCTACGATACCACAGACAGATACACCGACAGACACGTTAAACTTATAAAACCCCTCTCTTTTTGCGTCGGGGTTTAAAAGTTCGGGAGATCGGGTACTAACTTCTTGAAAGTTGGACGCTCAAATTAGGTCCACCCACCTCAGTCATACATAGTCGGACCGGTGCCACCGGCGTTCGTGTTTCGCATGCGTATTGTTGTCGCGATCGCACTTCGGTTTAGGGATGACCTTCCATCTTTGTTGTTCGTTAGGTTTATTGCAAAAGATTGGAAATAGCGTGTCTTTGCGTTGTAATGTAACACAACACAGGCCATTTGTTGAGCTATAGCGCTGGGACAACGTACCATATCTTCTTCTATCTAATTTTACTTACATCGATGATTATAAGTAATAATAATTTAATAATAAAAATAAAATTTTATTTACTTATTCAATAAAAACTTTAAAATTACCAATTGATTGAACTTACGTCAAACATTTGAAAACAATTTAATCGATGCCTATACTACAAAAATAATAGAGAAGTATGCTTGTACAGAAATACCAGTCAGATTCTTAAAATTCACTTCCAAGTTGCACGTAGTCGTCCCGTGACCACGATCACTACAACGCGATGGAATCGTTGGGCTATAAGGTACACGATAATCACTCCATAAAATATAACAAATATTTAGTGAGACACGCCAAACAATTGTAGCGCCACATTTGTTGCCCCCGTATATCTGCGCACAAGAATCAGAATCAAAAACAAAAACAGAATTATTTTTTATTTATTAAAAAGGGCATCCAACATGAGTTCACACAACGCAAGTTAGTAACAATTAATATGGTTCTTAAATCTATATCCCTCTATGATATATGACGCCTCAGCATGCACAGTAACGGAATATCAACAAATAACAATGTTATAAAATATCTTAGGTACAAAATAGTGTACAGTTTCCAACACCTTATCTTTAATAGACATATAATAACAGTTTTAAATAGGTACCTTTACAGGTATATATTTATTAACATGCCAAATTATTTATTTTATGGCTATGATTTAAAAATAGGTATGTGTCCTATTTTTAAAATCATAGCCATAAAATCATCATTAGGGAACCATAATTTTATCAAAGAATTCTTTGAGCGAATAGACACCATTAGATTCGAAAGCACGCACACCAAGGACCCATTTCGACGGTTAAAAGGTAATAGGGCATAAGCGACATTTTGGTCAGAAATGAAATGCCATCCTACTTAAAATTTTCAAAAAAAGCTACGTTTCGTCCAGGCGAGTAAAGTCGCTTACAGGAAGCTAGTGTTGCATACAATAAATATTAAATAGAGGAACCAACTAGGACACTGTTTAATCTGTAAGCCTCTGCGTCATCAGACCTCGCAAGGAAACTGCTCTTTTAGCTATGATAATTAAATCAACTAAAAAATGACTCATGCTAATAGTTGACGAAATGTAAATCCGCTCACGTTTGAACGCTATATGTATACAGGGTGCCAGGAAACATGTGTACTAAGCCGAAAGGTGGTGATTCTGGACCCCGAAAGGATCACCCTGTATAATTTTTTAGGTTATAGTGCAGTACTCGATTGGTTTACAGTTTTGTGTAATTGGGCTGAATTATCTATTAATCTGCTCTGCTACAGGTGCGAAGCCGGGGCGGTTTGCTAGTTAATATATGAGAACTGCATAACACAATTTATCTGTCCGCTAATCTCTGACCGTAAACTTTGAAGCCTTGATAAAAAATAACCAATCTAGGATAACCTCCGACGGAACTTGAACCCGCAAAAAGTAGGGGACTTAGCCAGTGCCTTAATCAACCAAGCCACGGTAGCCATATATCACCACATGGCTCGGAACTTTTATTTAACACTAGCGACCCGCCCCGGCTTCACACGGGTGCAAACTGATACGGACTTTTTTGTAGACCAGCTGAGGAGGACTCGCTAATTAGCGAAGTAACAATACATTTGTTTAGACCGTTAAAATCGCCACCCAGTAACATTCTCTCAACTGCTATGTCGACAAATAAGGACATGAATATCACCTATTGTCTCAGTTTGGTGCCAAATACCTACTGTTCTCTCAAAAAACTTGAACAAAGGTTCTCGTCAGTGAGAAAGTTTACACGTAAGATTGTTTAATTTACCGTTTTGTGTGTTTTGATTGTCTTTCCTGAATTTTGACCTGTATTAAATCTAAAGTTTTCGCAAATCTCTCAAAAACATTACAACTGAATGGTAAAATTACAAACGGAGTGTGGGAAGAGGCTTCCGAAAATTGGGACCGCTAGGTATAGGGACCGCGGTCCCATTCGCCAGATTGATTTAATTTTATTATTTTTCTTTAATGGGACCGCACTCGAAATGATCGAACAAATCTATTGTTCAAGGCAAATAAAGTACAGAAAAGGAAAAAGTAGGTATAGAAAGAACCACTTCCACTCGATGGTCCGACGACATTGTAGCAGCGGTTGCAGGCAGTCGATGGATGGATGGGTCAGGCCAGGACGGCTATTCGTGGCGTCGGCGTCGTCGCCGCGTCGTCGCGGCGTCGTCGTCACGCGACCTATGTTCAGCAGTGGACGTATACAGGCTGATGATGATGATGATTTGAATTTCGTTATAAAGTGGCTCGTGATGATAGCTGGAGCTAATAAAAGCATTCTACAAGTGATTTTTTTTATTAGCAGATCTAGGTAGTTTTGCGACCATTGTCAACTGTTTGCTATGAACCCACCCTAAAACATAGAAAGATAGGTCCATCATTAATTCTTTTAAAGTACGTTACATAACTTGGTTACCTCAACCTCAACCTCAACAACCTGTATTGGTCCACTACTGGACGCAGGCCTCCCCCTGATAAGCGCCTTATTTGCTTTTATCACATGGGGGTAATGCCCATAATCCCCACGCTGAGCTGCGTTGGGGATCGCAGTTCGGTGTTAAAATTGTTCTGCAGGGGGCGCTGCTGCCCGCCCCCGGTGGATATCCCTTAGTCGCCTCTTACGACACCCGCGGGAAAAGTTGGGGTGGTGCAAACCTATTTTACTTAAAATGTATAGTTGTGTGTAGTTTACATACAATCCTAGAACAATACAAGTAATCCTGCGTTAATAGATAGGTTACTAACTAGTGCGTTACTAAATATTGTAACCTAATAAATCGCTAAAATATAAATAACTAGTTTATGCCCGCGGCTTCGCACGCGTTGTTTCCATGGAAACGTTCAAAGGTTATTTCTATCCCGTGGGGACTGTTTTCTGGGATGAAAAGTAGTCTATGTTTGATTCGAGGCTTAAAGCTACATCTATGCAAAATTTCAGATCGGTTCAGTCGTTTTGGCGTGAAGAAGTACACATCGCAGGTGTTTTCTATGTATAATAAAATAAAAAAACTATGTATATAATTTATTAAATATATCAGTTATCTAGTACCCATACATAACACAAGCTTTGAGTAGCTTACTTTGGGGCTAAATGGTGCTGTGTGGATTGTCCAGCATTATTTATTTTATTTATTTATTTATTTAAATCATATATAGATACTCTATTCTAATAATAATAAATTGTTGGAGAATATTGACTCGCAAGCCTACCTAGCTAAACTGATGGTAGAACATAGGAATAACAAAAAATACACAATTTTAATTACGCGCGTGCTCACCATCGCATCTCTGCCTACACTCAAAATAAAACTTTTACAGGGCCATTCAAATAAGCTTATGATAGGTATCAAAAACAGCAAAACGATTTTTGAAAATTCCTACGTTTAACATAATAATAAGATAAAATAGTTGGTGGCGCTGAATTGGGTCGGGGTGGCGCCTTAACAAGACCTAGTGCTCATTTTTATCGACACTTCACTTACAAGTAGGGTTGCCAACCATCCTTTAATATGTACATAGTATTGTACTATATTTCGAGTCTACGTACTATATGCTGTTGACGAAATATATAGTACGCAAAAATACTATATTTTCAACACCAAAATCCAACAAACAGATCCTTCTTTAAAACAAATTATGAACGTTAACTTTTAACTGATGCGAAAGCGTGTATCCGAATTCCGAACTCATCGTACCATAATAATGCGTTCTAATTCCAAACAAACCTGTCAAGAACTTTTCGGTATTTTTGAAAAATTTCAAGATTCTAGATCTACTGGATCCTATAGGTTTTGTGTGCATGTGATCCCTTGGAAATTTCAAAATATTCGGACATAAACGGCTGTAAGTTTTGATTGCGTTGACTTAAAAGTTTTATTTATATCGAGGCTCCAAGAGGTTACGGACTTGAGTATTTGATGTTAATTTCAACTCGATACCTCGAGGGGTTCCTAAGAAAAGGGGGCTGACAGACTGACATACAACTTTTAATTTATGAAATTTGAATGTCACTCATAACTTAAATGTAGTTTTTATAAAAATAAATAATTAATAAATTGTATCTTTGTCTATTTTCGCTTTTTCCATACAATACCTTTATTTTTAATTTTTTTTACGCTTGTCCTATATTTTGATAGCTTATTTTGAAAAATACTGTATTTTCCTGAAAATATGTAAATACTTACAAGTCATCTGACTTGTATGTATGAAAGTATTGTATGTGTTGAAATGTAAGGGAACGACAGAAAAATAAACCATCCTTCGTGAATTTAAAAGGCTATTAATGATGATGATGAATTTGTGGTAATTCTAACTATTATTCAAAGAATAAGTTCTTTCTAGAACCACTTATGAATACATTATTTAAGATGACTGTACTGTACCTACGAAGGTCTCGGTCACCATAACCCTGAAATCAGCTATAATATCTATATTTCCGTACCCATCTAATACATTTACGGTATTCCATAATTAGAAGGTCAGGCAGATTATTCAATAAAAATGGGCAAATTCTTCCTGTTAGAACTTTGATTTAGCTCAGAAGGTATATCGAATAACAATAATATTTTCCGTAAAATTTTCCGTATACTTATGTCAACAAACTCGATTGTAGCAGACCTTCCTTATTCCCTAGGGTTTTCCGTTTTACTCTATTAATAAATAAAATGGTTGGTTTATTTGAGCTAGTGTGCGAACTATAAACGCATTAAAAAAACCACCGAACTAACAATTTTGCTTGATGATAAGAGTTCTTTTTGCACTGATAAATAAAAAAAAACATATTATAAAAACTACCTAGCTTTTCAAAAGAACAGTTATTTTAGATTATTTTTTTTCAAACCAAGTGCTTATAAGAAAGCGTAGCATGGCACAATTAGCACTATCTACCACAAAGTAAGCAGAGCTTTTGTAATAAGCACTAAATACTACAAAAAATAATCTCTTTTACACGTATGATCCAGATATGAACCTAAGATCTAGTTATAGCATGTAATGGAGTTATTCAAACACACCTGCCCCTTTTGCACGAAATCAATTTACACAGATCAAAACAAGCACAGCTTTTTGTAAATTAATTAAGACAAGAGTCCTAATTAATTTCCAGAAAGTTTTGCTGTCGCATCCTTTTAACTATAAAATAATAAATAATGTAAACAAATATCCGGCGTTTATCACATGGCTGATAAAACGTTTATATGCTATTTATGTACCATAAAAGTTAGACAGTGATGTGGTTACTGACCGACAACACAGAAACGGTAAATAAAAACATATTTGAGATGGTAAAAGAAAATTCAACGACTTTTGATCGTTCCATCTCACAGAAATGTGTAACAATTCCCAATTGTAATACAAAGACTGTCATACGATCGACATAGATCTGTGATCCATCTAAGCTAAGATATCTCCCCGACTTAGGGATAACATAGCTCATATATAACATACATAATATATGGATGTGAAGCTGTTAGATAAGAATAAGTAGATATAAACAATAGACTTAAGGCCAGGTAGTAGTCCTGCAGAAGTAGGCCTAAGAAGGGAAAATGCGCGCCGGCCAAGCCGCCGCGCTCGTGTTTTTTGTAGATATTTAAACAAGGTGATTAAGAAAATCATTTTATCAAGTCAAACTCTGCGAATTTGTTTAGTTGATTTGTTTATTAAGTGTCCTTAGTTGAGTACAAAAACAAGTGTGATATCAGTAGTTCGCTAGTCATAGTATTGAAAAAACGTTAGAAAAAGGGGTAACTTTGGGATTTTTTTCTATCGAGTGAAGTTCATTAAATCTTGTAACTGAATGCAACTTTGACTAGACTAGATCCTTAAGTAATATATAGTTTAGTTTAGTTTAGTTTATTTATTCAAAAACAATTTACATCGTGTATGAATATAAGGTACATAGGAATTAAATTAATAGCATGCAATTATATAAATTCTAAGTCATCTTTGTTGCTAACATAATAATTACTTTCGTTTGATAAACTCGTCAACTGAGTAAAAACACCCCTTCATTCCTATATCTTTTTTTCAGAATTTTAAACACTATTCTAAGTCTAATTTTAAACACTATTCTAAGTAAGTGGTTTTAAAAATCACAAAAAATGCGGCCTCTGCTGGCCTTCCAAGCCTTAAGGCAAACAGAAAATATGAAATACAAGGAAGGTTGAAGGTTACATTATGTCTCTGATTAAGTTATAGGAACAAAAATTTATTAAAAAAAAAACGGAGTTATGTGTATCAAGCATATTCCCAAAAGCTTCCTAAAGCCATGCATAAAATAATTATCAAGAATAAACCCAATAAGGTCTTAGTTGGTGGAATAGAAAGACCCGAGTTTCCAGAAAGGCCTGCGGCTAGGTCTATGTTCAAGTTCCTTAATGGCTCCAAACTTCAAAGTATCGCAAACATTTCCATGCGCAGCCGCATGCGCACCGCTAGTCAACACAACCGAAGGGATGAGCGCTCCTGTCTCATTACTTGATTACGCACCACGTCAACCGAACGCGTTTAGTTATACATACATTACTTTTTATTATTATATTTTTTTATAAGTTTGTGCAGATTATAAGCGCATGCATTGAGCGTATGCATTATAACGATAGGTATCTCTGGTGTCGTGGGTTATCGGGGCGTTTTTATTTTAAGAAATATTTGGACTTTTTGTGATGGGAGAGACACAGTGCGACGCGCGGCCCGTGAAAACGTACATAATGAGTGATTTGCTGAAGAAATTCGACCAGGACACCACGAATGATTTCGTGAAGATCGCTGTTGCTGTGGTCGGTTTCTATATGGGGATGTTCTATCGTATGTATTTCTTTAATTACTCTTATATTTTTTTCTTTTTTTCAACTGATTTTATGTGTTTTGTATCGCATTTTTACTAGGGGTTACAGAGTTTAAGCAGCGAATGATTTGAAAGTTATTTGGAAGATTTTATGAGACTTTTCTTCAGAGTAGATTTTTTGGTCTCAATTCTTCTAAAATTCTATTCTTGTACTTGCTTTGTAATTTTTACTTTGAATGAACGAACTTGCATTTAAAATTAAGTCAAATGTAGAGCTGATAATCTATCAGAAATAGAAACCGAAATCTATTTACGAAATAAAAATTAGTCTAAGTTTGGCACGGATAGCTACCAACCCCTCACTTCAGTTTGTGTCGAGAGTTAAAAAGAGTTATTTTCAGAACCTCAATATTTTTATTCCAAACATGTTGTACATGGGATCTTAAAGACAATGTGTTTCAAACATGCACCCTAATAGGGCACGGCAACATTTAGGTGGATATTTACTGATAATCTAATGTTTTTTTCTAGGCACTAAATCTCTCATGAAAACTCTGTCAAAAACAAAAAAAAAACTCTGAAAATTCTCATGAAAACGAATCTGTTTTCATTTTCGTCCACACGTTGACCAACCGGTTCCTCGGAGGTCAAGGAAAGGTTAACCTTGAAATGTTATCGAACTTACTAACTACATAATTTGACTTGCTAAAAAAGGGACTTAATACCACTTTCTTCGGAAAAAACCTGGACGCAGTGCACTTTCTTGCTTAATAATAACCTTTGTTAAAACTTGAGTGTAGAAAATTTTATGCGGTGTACTTTCCTGGCAAATAAAATACGTAACGCTAAAACTTTTAGAGTTGGTATCGGGCATTTATGACAGATAATCATCACTGCGAGCAGGTGGGATGATGACCTGGGAAAAACTGAGAGCAGGTATCATGTGCGGCAAGCTGAAGACAGGTACTATTTATGTACGGTGACAGGGCGATATGGCGCTCATGATGACCGATGAGGCCTATGAGGTTGATCATCGTTATCATCAGCTCTTCACATCTCCAAAATAACATGAGACGACCTCCGTGGCGCAGCGGGCGAAGATCCGCCTGAGACGCAGGAGGTTGCGAGTTCGATTCCCGCCTCGGAACAAATTTGTGTATCTGCAGAATTTTGTTCCGTTAGTCTGGGTGTTTTCTATGTTATAATAAAAAATATCTATCTATGTAGTGTATTGTATTAAGTATATCAGTTATCTAGTACCCATAACACAAGCTCTGCTTAGCTTGGGGCTAGATAATGCTGTGTGAATTGTCCAGCATTATTTATATCTATTTATATTTTTATTCATATTTCTAAAGGCTCTTACTGGAAGGTTTATGGTTACTAGCCCACAACTTCGCACGCGTTGTTTCTATGGAAACGTTTAAAGGTTATTTCTATTCTATCCTATGGAAACTATTTTATGGGATAAAGTTTGTATGTTTGATTCCAGGCAGAGCTACATCTATGCAAAGTTTCAGCACTATCCTTTCAGTAGTTTTGGCGTAAAGAGGTAACAAACATCCATCCATCCATATATCTAAACATCCAAACTTTCGCATTTATAATATTAGTATGATTATTTACATTCAGAAAATTTCGATTTGTCTGTTTCTTCGATTTTTCCGCTCCGGCCGCTTTGGCAACTAAGTTTTGCAACTAGTTGTTAATAAATAAGTTTTATCTTGTTATAATTTATCTTGCTGGCCAACTAGTTGCCTAAAAAGATTTTCGATTCTTAAATGACGTGTATCACACTATCACATCGCAGTTATAATATAAATGCGAAAGATTGGATATTTAGATGTATAGATGGTATGGATGTTTGTTACCTCTTCACGCCAGACATACAGAACGGATCGGGCTGATAATTTGCTTACAGGCAATTCTAATCCTGGAATCAAACATAGGCTACTTTTCATAAATCAGTTCCCATGGAATAGAAAACGTTTCCAAAGAAACAACGCGTGCGAGTTGCGGGCAGAAACTAGTAATAAATATAAATGTGAGGTGATACTAGCTCGGGCCCGCAGATTTGCTCACGTTGTCTGGACGTGGTACCTATAAAACGTAGCTTTCAGAAAAGCATAAAGAAATTATATGCTAACTTTGTACAAGTAGATATAATTTTGATGCTCACTTGTAGTAAACAAATCCACTTCATTCTATGAAGTTTTCCTGCTAAATCGCCTTGAAAGTAATCAATCTTGGTGACTACATATTCTGGATCATTTTGCAGTGTATTTATAGTGTACAAAACAAATATATTTGACTGAATATATTAGGTCCTTACATATGAAATTGGCGTTTTTCGTACTGGCCACTTTAATCACAAATTTCTCCTCTTTGGTAAGGAATTCCAAATTCAAATTTGTACAGCTATAAACTCGTGTATTTGTGCTTCGATGATCGTCATTCATTTGTTTTTTTTCTTCTGTTTTTTTCTGTTTGCGTCACTCATTTTACAAAATGGAAAACTTAAAATATCGCATTATTTACGAGTACGAGTTCCGCCGTGGCACTAGTGCTGCGGAAACAACTCGAAGGGTGAATGATGTGTATGGCGGTCGTGTTGCAAAAGAAAACACAGTTCGTTTTTGGTTCCAACGTTTTCGTTCTGGAAATTTCGACTTGCAGAACAAGCCCCGTGGACGGCCTGAGACTCAAGTTGATAATTGAAATTGAAATTGAAATTGAAAATTTATTTATTCAGACATTCATCCATTTTGTTAGTAACACATTATTATTAAAATTGAGAATGGTTAGTACAATTACAAAACAAAATAAATCAATCAATAATAACAATAATAATAATAATAATAATTTCAAATATGATGTCATGTTAATATAGTGAGCAAATTATATTTAAATGTCAAAAGTTATTGGGTTACTAGTGGGGCGAGTGGCCGATGTTGATTTACAACCCATTGACTCATGATGCCAGAATTGAAATTAAAACTATCATTTACAATTTTAAGTAAGCTGTGGGTGCTGGCGCAGGTGCGGCGCATCAGGGACGCGATCCTTTTGCGAACAATTGAGTTCATGTCATCGACATGTGCATCTGCAAACATCCCTGATGCGCTACAGAACCGCGGCAGACCCATCAGCATCCTGAACCCGTTGTTGTACTGGACCCGTAGCGCACTATAGGCCCTCTGCGTATATCGTACCCATAGGCTGCACGTATAAAAGTTTTGACAAAATGCCTTAAACAAAGTCAACTTGACTGAGGCAGAACAACGTGCAAACCTACGAGCCAACATATTGCATCTGACCGACAGAGCCCTACGTTCCCTCTCAATATCAGGGCCGTCATTCAGGTCATCAGTGACCCAGTGGCCCAAGTACTTAAACTTTTTAACCCATAGTAGGGGAGTTCCAGCAAGCAGGACAGGAGTAACAGCATAGGTTTTAGTCCCAGCTTTAAACTGCATAACCTCACTCTTTTTTGCGTTGTACTTGAGCCCATGAGCCTCTGAGTATTTTTCACAGATATTCACTAGTCGTCTGAGAGCACTTATTGAGGGACTCAACAGGACCATGTCGTCTGCGTAACTTATATTGTTAACTACAGTACCGTTAATTGAACATCCGACATTAGCTCTGCTGAGCTCCTCAATTAAACGATTTATGTAGAGGTTAAACAGCTTTGGGGATGTTATCCCCCCCTGTCTTACTCCACATCTGAGTGTATACTCCTCAGAAAACGAGCCCGCCCAGCGAACCACATTTCTTTGGTTTTCATACCAATATTTAAAAACAAGTATAAGATCATTTGGGAGGGTAGTGTCACAAAATAATTTTTCCCACAGGGTGTTATATGAAACAAGGTCAAACGCTTTTGACAGGTCCAAGAAACATGCATAGACAGGCGTTTTTTTGCTAGTGTAGTATTGGACGGAGTGCTTGAGACACAGTATAGCTGATTCTGTCGACAGCCCGGGTTGGAAACCGAACTGCGCATCATTTAAATGCAAGTGTGTTCTAAGGTGTGTATCAAGCAATCCATCCAACACCTTAGCAATAATAGTCGCCAGAGAAATCGGTCTATAATTGGACCTGTCTGAGGCATCCCCCGTCCTGTTTTTAATAACCGGCACAACAACAGTCCGCATAAGATCTACAGGCAGATATGAATGTCCAAAGCTTAGGTTAAAAAGCAAGGCAAGTACCCTATGTATATGAGGACCCGCATACCGAAGGTGCTCTCTACTGAGACCATCGTGACCAGGTGATTTACCACGCTTCATACTCTTAATTACAATTTCAACATCTCTATCAGTAACATGTACATGTGTATCAGAACAACAGTTCCCAGTAGTGGGCACCTGCGGGGATGGACTATCTATTAATGGACTGACTTGAAAGTGTTCCTTGAAAATATTGGCTATGCCTACCGGATCACAAACGCCATTCATACCCACGGGTACGCCCGCACGCGGGTTTAATTTATTTGTATGCTTCCAGAAACTTCCAAAGTCTTTACTCAAGTGGTGTGCTGCTAAAATGTCCATTTGTATTTGTTGCTGATTGTTTTGACACCACTTCAGCTTGGACTTAAAGAGTTTTCTAGAAGCACACATATTTTCATAAGCCGGCCCACATGTGGGCTTTCCGTATAATTTCCATTCCTGAAAAGCTAAGCGAGCTTCTGCATGTGCTTTTTGAACATGTTTGTTCCATCCTACTATGCGGGCTCGCTTTCTCGGTTTGCTCTCAGTGCAACTTGCAACAGCTGCCCTACTCATTATACTAACAATAGTTTGGTACATATTATTAATAATAGCAAGATGTTCAGAATTATTGCACATTCTATCACAACATTTAGAAAGTTCAGGGGGTAAATCAACATTTTTCAATTGGTCATTACAAATCATTTTATATTTTTCTATTTGGCAATCATCCCGCTCACCCCATATTACATTATTGCATAATTTACTTGGTAAAGTTATCTTTGGTATTATTAAATGTATGTCACAAGTAATGACTAATGGATAATGATCTGACCAAAACACATCATTCATTATCTCAACTTTAGAAATAGTTTTCCAAGCTATATCTGTTACCACACAGTGGTCTAACCAACGGCGGCTACCCGTAGCCTCGCAAACAAAACTGTAAGTGTCCGAATATAACCCAAAAGTCTCGAAGTCTGCACAGGTCCAATGTTCATCACAACAAAAGTTCACTAGTTCTTTACCAAACAATGTTCCTGGATGGGCATTGAAGTCTCCCAGTATATACACAGTTTCTATATCACTGTTCTCAATAATAGCTGTGATCTCACCAAGACATTCCGTGTATTCACTTAAATTATCGACACAATCAGTAGGCATATACACTGTGATAACCAAGAAAGACCCCCCGTTGGGGCATGACACACTGATAGCCGCTAACCGCACACTCTTACAATCAATCACTGTTACTTGCTGGAACAAGCTCTTCCTCCAAAGGATGGCCACACCGCCATAGCTCCTTCCACGTAGCATACCAGCAGAAGTATCAACCGCAGAAACTCCGGTGTAGCTGAAGCTGTTGTCTATAGTGCCCAGAAAGGCTATGTCATGGGGCATTAACCATGTTTCTTGGAGTGCTATAATATCGGCTTGTTGACACAATAATCTTATACTCTCAACTGAGCGTTTCACTGACTTACAATTGAAACTTATAAAATTGCACTTGTAATCCATATTAGGGCATAGGCAGTTCCAAATTATTTTTCATATCTGTTCAGTGGGCAGCCTTTCTGAAGGTAAAATCTACAAACCTTCGAAAGGAGACACCATCAGGCCACAAATTTGTATCCATAAATACCTCTAGTTTGTGTTTAGGTATATCAAATTTGTAAGAATTATACCCTTTTTCTCGTTTCATAGACATCAGTTCTAGGTTCACTTCTATTCCTGTTTTCTTTTGGATGTAGGAAACTATATCACAGGTGGTTGTTTCTTTGCTTACGTTGTAGATAAACATTGGGATTTTGGTCTCCGCAGCCTTAAAATTACATTCACGGTCCGGTTTCGCATCGCCTTTGAACCCCGTGAGCCTGTTTCGTACCCTTCTTCTCTGGACAGTTTTCCATTCTTCGCTTGGTTCACTATATTTCCAATCGCCCTCCTTTCTCATAATTTCTGCAAAATTCGGTTTTGTTGTTTGTTTTGGTGTCATAGTGGCAATTTGTTGAGATTTCGCTGGGGTTTTTACAGTTAGCTGCATAACGTTTGAAGATATTGTTGTTGAGCAGCTATTTCCGACTTCAACTTCTTGGTGATTTGACTTCTTGGTTTGATTTTGATTGTGCGTCTGGCTTGAAGTCTGGTTTGAAGGAGTATTGTTTTTGACTGAATCCGACAACTGATGAGTTCTGTCATTGTCATGCATTTGTGAGACATTGACAGTAGGATTTACACTGGCGTGTGACACTGACGATGATTTCTGACACACCGATGGCCGTTGTTGTTGGGGTGACTCATCATCAGCAATCAAATTCAAATTATTAGCGTCGTCATCATCGATTGATTTTTGCAGGTTATTCTTACTTGAAGATTCCTCAGGATAATGCTGCAGAGTTAGGCCCATGGGCCCACTGTCATAGTTATAGCTTTCCAATAAACAGCCTCCCCGCTTTGTGTTGACATTTACACCGAAGACAGATGCTGGTTTTCGCGCCAATAAACTATTTTGCATATCATAAAGTTCTTCTTTTGTCACATAAGTTTCTTTCATTATTTTCATCTCATTTTGAAGTATTAGTAAATCCTTTAATATTTTGGTTGCATCCAGCTGATCCAAATGTACCGGAGGCAGTTTATGTAGCTGTCTTGCGACGAATATGGGAGTACATTCAGGATCTGTTTCTTTGAGCACAGCAATCATGTCGTAGACATTTCGTTCCGATTTACCACATTTCTTTCTCGTTATTTTTCTGGTTGTCGTTGTGATCGAGTCAAACAATAAAGTCTTGGCCGCTGCAATTTCTTCCGGTGTAAATGCAGTAACACATAGGCGAACAATTCCTTCTTCGGCCATAACATCGGCTTTATTTTGTATGAAGGCCAGGACTTCACAGATCACAATCCTACATTGGATACACTTTACAACTTTGCAATCCATCTTCTCACGATTTGTACCACAGTCCGTATTTTCAACCATAGCTACTCGCACACAACGACCGCACGCAATGACGCGCAAGCGCAGACTGAATGAATAATGAAGAGTTGAAGGCTATTGTGGAAGCGGATCCATCGCAAACCACGTCCGAGTTAGCTGCAGGCTGCGGTGTTAGTGATAAAACTGTTTTAATTCACTTGAAGCAAATTGGGAAGATTAAAAAGCTTGAAAGGTGGGTACTTCACGACAACGCTAGACCACACACTGCGCAACAGACGGCTACTAAATTAGAAGAGCTTCAATTGGAAAGTCTAAGACATCCTCCGTACTCCCCGGACCTTGCTCCAACAGATTACCATTTTTTTCGAAATTTGGATAACTTCTTGCAAGGGAAAAAATTCAACTCCGATGGGGCAGTCCAAATCGCCTTCAAAGATTTTATTGATTCCCGTCCGACTGGTTTTTTTAGTAAAGGGATCAATGAACTACGTATAAGATGGCAAAAGTGCATAGAAAATAATGGTTCATACTTTGATTAATTAAATATATTATATTAAAAAATATTCGACTTTTTGTTCCTCCCATACAAAACGCCAATTTCATATGTAAGGACCTAATATTAATACATTAGTGACTTTTGAATTATTTATTGTGGAGGAATATGGAATTAAAGCCAAATATGCCATTCTGGTAAATATATATATATGTATGTCTAGCTTCTACCCGCGGCTTCGCACGCGTTTTTCACGGATAAAAAGTAGTACAGTAGTAAAATTTCAGTCCGAGCCCTTTAGTAGTTTGGACGTGAAGAGGTAACAAACCTCCAATATTTCGCATCTGTCCGACTAATATCATAAAGGCGAAAGTATGCGCCGTTGTGAAGATATTTGACCGACGACAACGCCAAATCTACTATATGGACTAAGCTGAAGTTTTGCATACGTAAAGACCTGGAGGGCGATTATGGCATTACGGCTCAAGCGTTAGCAGTTGAAACGTTAGAGTGCGCGTTCACAGGCATCGGACAATCCGCTGACAAGTGCGTCCACTGATCGGCAATCCGAATGACGTCATTCGATTTTACGGAAAATTTGCCTTCAATAGCCGGCATTGCCGACAGTCCGCTCCATGCGGTCCGGATTTTGTATGTCAATCCATTGCTGGGGCTAGTGTGGATTGTCCGATGTCGACCTCTGAACGCGCACCCTAACGTTTCAACTGATAACGTTTGAGCCGTAATGCCGTGCCTTACTACACCATAATCGCCCTCCTGGACTTGAAATAACATATAGGCTACTTTTTCCGAAAAAACGCGTGCGAAACCGCTGGCAAAAACCAGTTTATAGTATGTATTGAAGTGCGTAGAGTTTTGATGCATAAAAGTACCGTTATGACAAAACCTATGAAGTAAAAATAAATAAATAAGTAATGCTGGACTATCCACACAGAATCATCTAGCCCCAAGCTAAGCAGAGCTTGTGTTATGGGTATTCAGTATTCAGTATTTTATTTATTGCATTCATACATTCAGGTCTTAGTGATTAGGTGAGTTTATGTTAAGATCACAGTATGTACCCATTTAGGGTGTTGCAATAGAAGACTGGCAGGTACCGTGCCTTTCTACTAAACTACTAGATGATGTACTAGATGACTGATATGAAATACCTACAGAATAAAATACACTACACAGATATATGTATATTTTTTTTGTACATAGAAAATACCCAGAACACCCGGAAAAAATATTTGCAGAACGTACAAACATTAGTCCCAAGGCGGGAATCGAACCCGAAGTGTCTTATCAGAAAGAGAGTGGAGACGTGATATTTATTAAACTTGAAATGATAACTTATCTCTCACTTTAGGTTTTCGGACATCTTATTTAATATTAACTACCTACTGCATTTAATTTTTATCTACTTTTTATTGAAATTATGTTTATGTTTTTATTTGATTTAAGTGCTTACCTTAACTCTTTAAACTCGTAGATTCACATAATGTTGCATAATGCAATGAAATGATAACAAATTATTTAAAGTTCGTGAACTTGACAGTTTTCTGCTGGCTACAGTATCAATCCCTGGAAGCTCAAAGATTAATACTTAAAAGAGGATTCCAAAAAACCCATGCTATGTAAGTTAATTTAAGTTTACTTTAACAAATATTTTGTATTTTTTATTTTTTTGTATTTCAAAGATACGTTTTATCCGTATACAGTCGGCGTCAGATAGATTTATGCGTACAGCGTAACTAAATGTATAGAACTTCCAAAAGTTTAATTTTAAGCTCTCAGAGTAACCATAATATCTTTTAAGCATTTAAAATTGTCAATCGTATGCACCGTAAGTTATGTACAGTAAACGGTTGCAGGGAGGATTTAGCGAAATGTCAAAGTTGGGTATAAATTATAATTAAATTTCTTCCTAGACCATCGTCGACGTCAGATAAATAAATAAATAAATCATAATTCTAAACAACTCCTAAATGGATAAAGTACAAAAGAGTGAATAATATCTTATAATTTTGTTATTAGGTATAGTGCGGTATTAGTATAGTATAGTACCCCTCACACTCAGGGTAATTAATGTTTTACATTATTTGATTTCTTAATATCTTAATTTAATGAATATAATCTGATATGAAATAATACATGTGCCTGAACTAGGTTAGGTAAACCTATATTTCAGGCAGAAAGTGCTTAACGTTTTAAGCATTTTCTGCCTGAAATATAATAATAAAAGATAAAAAGGTGATTGATGGTATTCGGAATTTAGGGAGTCCAAAACAAACCGCGGTTATTTCAAGGGCTTATTATCAAAAACTCGCGTCAGCTACGAATGTCTTATTCGCGGTAAAGCGCCGCCTGGTGACGGATGACGCAATTACCTAAGATTATGGCATAATGTAATGTAACTCAGAGACACATGTAATTTTACAATACAAAAACTATTCTACTTCTATATTCATAAAAAAACTTTTCAAAATGAATCGAGTACTTGCTTATTGCCCTGTAAACAAAAGTAGATCTTGGCCTTCGGACTTACCTATATTTTCCAGACATGTCGGTTTTTATCAGTTATTTATTAATATTTACATTGTTAATACGTTGGAGCGGATAATTAAAATTAGACTAATAGAGCCAAGTCCAAAGACCGCCTGGTAAACCGCATAAAATAACCAATTTCCTCATACTGTGATTGACCTGTCTATAAGAGGACATAATTTTATTTCACAACAAATGTTGCAATCAGGTCATTATTTTATGTCAGTATTGTAAAAAGTCAATAGAAAAACTATTTTATGTGTTTCTTTGGTTTTTCGTCTAACAATGAAATATTTTCGTATTTTTTTACGGTCGAGGTATTCTATGTCAGCAGTTATCGTTAATTTCTTTATTAAATGACCTTAACAAAAAAAATCTTATGTACTAACTACTAATTTACCTAACAAAACAATTAGAAAACAATTCTACATAAATTTTACAGTTAGGTCATTATTTTTATGTCAGTATCGTAAAAAGTCAAAAGAAAATCGATTCATAATTTTGATATTTTTTATGTGTAGGTATTGTTTTCCGTATAACAATGAAATATTTTCGTATTTTTTACGGACTGCTTTAGCTGAAAATTCACTCGAAAATTACAAGACAATCGAGCCACATCATCCGTACCGTACTAAGTGTTCTCATCTCATCTACAGCCTATACTGGTTCACTACTGGACGCAGACCGCCTCCTGATAAACGCCTTATTGGCCTTTGTGACATGGGGGGTAGTGCCCATAATCCCCACGCTGGGCATGCAGTTGGGGATCGCAGTTTGGTGGTAAAATTGAAATACAAAGTGTTAGAGCAAATAAAAAATCGAGCTTCTGAACTGCTTCTGCAATGAAGTCCTTAGGGAGCGAACGACGAATTACATAAAATTTAACATTATTTATTTGGTTCCTCTTATGTGAAAACACAATTGAGAAAAAAATATACTAAAAAAACATGAAATTGCACTGACATGACACATAATTTGGAGATCTCAGGAACCCTGCGTTCTATTGCAATGACTTATGTTTTGATTCGTAGGTTTTTACTAGTTATTTGGTTCCTCCGAGCCAGTTTCTTAAATATTTGGGTAGTTTTTTTGTAAACATTAACTTGGTTTTTGCGCTTACGCCTTTCCAAAAACGTCTGTCCCGATACTATGAACGAGAAATCATATTTCTATGCCCTATCCTTTTTACAAAATGGCTCGCGTAAAGCCATCTTATTAAAATTAAAATGACAAATCAAAATCATTTTAATCGTACCTACATAAAACACAAACTCATTTGCAGTGCCCTTACAGGTATCACTTACCTATTGACTAAGCTATTAACCCAGATCTAAGCTATATAAATGTATATGCAAGTAATATAAATAAATTATGAAATCATCTGGAAAATATGAAAAAATAGCAACAGTAGGTAGATACCGAAAAGCGTTACTCAAGCAACTAATACGAGCTTTAGTCCCTGTTTATTAAAACATCTAGAAAATATGCAAAACCAGCAACAGTACCTACATATTATGCATCCTTCGCAACGATCATAAATGTGGACACTTGATAGACTAGACCGCTACTCGCCAGGCAGTTGACAGACAGGTGTGTACCTACATATTTTCATAATAACGCCCTCCGTTGATGTATGCCTATGCCAGTGAAACAGGCCTGGTCTCATTATGTGGGTTTTTAACCTTCGCATCCTCTTGCAAAAAATGTGGTATAGCGGTTGCTTGATAATGTCAGGAATACTTTTCTATTTATGTACTTGACTAGACTTGGGGAGAGTTTTAATAAATGGGGGTTTTTAAAGGACAGTGAACGTAAAGGAGTATTTTATTTTAATGAGTAAGTTGATAGAATGAGGGCAAGCAAGATGTTACAATTTGGCCTTAAGAGGGCGCATTGCGCGCCATTTTGTGAAAAGGATAGGCATAGGTTTTCGCATTCATAGGAGCGGGACGAAGCATAAGTTTTTGGAACGGCGTAAACGCAAAAATTATGTTTTTGCCTATTTACAAGAAAACTACACAACTTATGAAGAAACTGTAATAAGGAACCAAAGAATTAGTAATAACCTACGAATCAAAACAAAAATCTTTTCTATAGACCGCAGGGTTCCTGAGATCTCGACAAATTAGGTGCAAAACAGTGCACTTTCATGATTTTTTTTCGTAATTTTTTTTTCGCAGTAGTGTTGTTTCGTTAAGGAACCGAAGAAAAAATGTTTGAATTTTATGTAATTCTAGTTTTTGTACCACTTGGATCACGTAAGTACTGATTCTAAGCCTAGTTTGATAAGCAAACCAGGTTCGCCCCTTAAAGAATTTTGGTCGATCGAAAAAAAAACGTAGTGGTTCAAATTATTAATAAAAAACCTTTAATACAAGTTTATAGCATCAAAAAATTCTATCACAAGCTAAAATTCTATCTTCATCCCGCGCCTTCGCACGCGTTTTTAAGGTATTAAAAATAGCCAATATGTTAATCCATGCTAGTACTACATCTTTGCAATTTAAGCATGATCCGTCCAGTGATTTTGGCGATAACAGGTAACAAACATCCAAAATTTCGCGTTTATAATATTAAGTAGTGTGATATTATTATTATGTTTAACCCTGCATTCTGCCACTACCTGCAGTGCAAAAATTTTACACTTTCACTGTCAATTTAATACAAAAAATTAAAAAATAAGCCTATTTGAAGCTCAATTGAAGGCCAAACTCACTGACCGTAAATCAAAATACCCACAGCGGCAGATAGTCCTATCTGTGTGTTATCACATCCAAAACAATAGCTGTTACACAAACATACTTTCAAAGTCACATAGCAATACGCATAGCTTGTGTTTTGTTTATGTGTCTGTTTGTAAAAAATAACACTGAAAATAGGTAGGTACTAGGTACCTGTTGCACTTTATACCGCCCCAATAGGTTTTGTCCAAACCTTTTGCACCCTTTTGACCAAAACTTTAAAACAAAACAAAAATATTTTAACTTTGAAACAAAGTTTTGGTACGTACCTACATAATATTGCAATGTACACACAAAAATATACTATATTTTTGTGTGGTCACATTTTCCAAATGTTGGAAGGTTAAGAGAAGTAAAGCAAAAATTTGTAACATTTCAGTATCTACGAGTATCTTACGATTCCACCAAAATCGAACGCCTTGCCAAAATCTAGAAAAACGAGTCCTTAGCACACATATTACGTACTAACATCATCATCATCAGCCTATATTAGTCCACTGCTGGACATAGGCCTCCCCTAATGAGCGCCATAGCGCCCTGTCTTCAGCTTGCCGCATCCAGCATCTGCCTGCAGTTTTTCGCAGATCGTCATCCCACCTGGCCGGAGGGCGTCCTACACTACGTTTGCCGAGTCGTGGTCTCCACTCAAGAACACGTTTGCCCCGTACCCACTAACATGCTTAGCCCAAAACAGGGGTACTTACTGCCACTATCCCACGTTTGGCAGGCGGCCAAGCTGCGGCAAGGCAGCAGATAGCAGTGGAGGTGTTAAAAATACACAGAAGATATCCATGGTTTTAATTTACTCCCCCAAACTTTTCCAAAAGTCATGTTCGTTGGCCAGTCGGGGTATTTTAATTTATTCGATTCGTTTCCGAATCGAATCCGACTGATCTATAAAACGCTATTTTGATTTCGTCTCGGGTTGAAAGTCGAAAATTCGAAACAAATCTGTTGACTAATGGCCATGTCAATGAGGAGGAGCTCCTTATTTCGATCATCAACCCGAGGCGAAATCAAAATAGCGTTTTATAGATCCGTCGGATTCGATTCTGAAACAAATCGAATGAATTAAAATACCCCTGCAGGTCCCACCAATCTACCCGGAATGCGTCGAGATCGTCTCACCAGCGTCTCTTTGATCTACCTCGGCTTCGTCGCCCACAAAATACAATATTTTTTCGTAAAAGGAGGTATATTTTTTCATTGCGTAATATTCAAAACGTTCTAGAACTTCTTTAAAATACAAAGTCGCGGTTTTCCACTACTAACTTATTATCACTTTCATTTGGCCTATTGTGCTAAATGAAATCATTGTACCTACAGGGTGTTATTAAACTACCCAAATCTAACATGAATGAAACTCTCTGCTTTGACATACATTCACTTTTGACTAAATTAAAGTAGCAATAAATTAGTAACCTTCTTCAGGGGCGAACCTAACAGGTTTCGTTGTCAAACTAGGCCTAGATCTCAGTACTCACGGGATAAAAAACTTGAATTCCATAAAATTCAACATATTTGTTTCCTTGAAGGTGACGATAGCAAAGAAAAAATAAAACGTCAAGTCCGAGTTGGACTCGCGCACTAAGGGTTCCGTTTAATTTGTAAGACCTTGTTTCTTGCCAAATGTCATGATACTAGATCAACGGGGAGTAGGTACCCTGTATATTTTGGCCCAGGGATAGAATAAAAAAAAATCTTTTGGTTAACTACAAATTTACGGTTTTCGGATTTTGTCCGCTTTTTGTGCTATAAGACCTTGCTTCTTGTCAAATTTACGATTCTAGGGCAACGGGAAGTACCCCATAGGTATTTGTGTACATGCGATTCCCTTGGAAATTTCAAAATATTTGGACATAAACGGCTGTTACTTTTGATTCCGTTGGTCTAGAAGTTTTATTTATATCGCGGCTTCAAGAGGTTACAGACTTGAGTATTTGATGTTAATTTCAACTCGATACCTCCAAGCGTTCCTGAGAAAAGGGGGTTGACAGACGGATAGACAGATAGACAGGCAGACAGACAAACAGAAGGACAACAAAATGATCCCTTAAGGGTTCCTTTTTCCTTTTGAGGTACGGAATCCTAAAAACGATAAAATCATGAAAATAGACATATTCATATTATTATAACTCTTTATTAACCATTTATTAACACAGAAAATTACAACCAAATAATAGAAAGAACTTAGATTTAGTATTTACAATCGAAGCAATTGAGCTTAAGCTTATTTGAGCAACAGCAGAATGTTGTAAACAATCTACAGGTAACACAACGGATCCATATCAATACCAGTCAAGACGCAAGCATTGCCATACAGCGGGGCAATGCTGGCTGCTGCCTGGCAATGCTGATTGCCCTGCAGCATTGTATGGCAATGCTGATGCGCTGCGCCAGTTACATAGTAATTGTTGTTGAGAAGCAGGACGGCAATCGACTTGGCAACTATTATAGAACACCCTGTATTGTTTCTTATCATTATTTTATACTTACCAATAACTTATAGTTGAAGGTCGCGTTGACAAAAAATTGTGAATGAATCAACTAAGAAGTAACTGTTTCTTTTGTAATTTAGAAATATTAATTTAATACCTATTATTTTTATATTATCACGTCACCCCATCGAGATAAATTCTACGGTTTTTTAGGCGGGTTATCATAGCGTATCGTATATGACATTTTATTAAATTTACTTATAAATTATAAATATTAAACTTTAACGGCCGAAGCGACGCGTGACCCGAGAGATGGTCAGTATCTGGCACAGCGCATCAGCATTGCCATACAGCGGGGCAATGCAGCCAGCGTCTTGGGGACGCGACGACTGGTATTGATATGGATCAGTTGAGCTACTTGTAGATTGTTTGTAAGTCTGCAGTTAGCTCAATTGTTTGAATTGTAAATACTAGTTCTTAATTATTTCTATTATTGTATTGTAATTTTCTTTGTGAATGAAGGTTTCTGCCCTTATGTATTAAACTTTAATACAAACTTTTTTCCCCATTTTTAAGGTAGGTAACTTTATAATCCAAACTCTAGCCAAACTCGATGTGAAATTTTAGATTCTAGGACTGCAAACTAACACAGCTCATAATTTAAATAATGCGAAACGGATGTATGTAGTCCAAAGGTCGGCTTTTTGCAAAAAAGTGGGTGGTGTGGTGACTAACAGGTGGTAAACACATACTTAGTCTACCGTTAACTTGATCTTTGCTCCTTTGGCTGATTTCCGTTGAATTATTTACCTGAATAAATAGTAGACCGACCGAGGTTTGAGTTCAGGGATATTTGCTTGTTAGTTTATTGATGGACTAAATAAATAACATTAGGTATGTAAACAAGATAGAAAGATAGATGGTTTATTTGGTTCAAAAATGGACAGCACAAAATACAATCAAATTTAGACAAGTAGGTAGGTATATAAAAAACTAGAATGAAAACTTGGTTAGGTTAGGTACAAATAATTGCATAAAATTTAAAAGCTATGTACTTTATGCACACTAACCTAACCTACAGCGGTGACAGATAGGTGTGCCAGTGCTGCCGAGGTGAGCCAAAACGGATCAGTCACAGCTTTATGTTGTTTTGCACCGGGGTTGCACAGCGCTGGTTTTCAGTCAAAGCAAAGTATTAAAAAGTTTTTGGTACAGAAATCATACTATACAGTTACGGAATACTTCACGGATAAGAAAATACTAGAAAACAAATAGAATAAAATACTAGACGCTTCCGACTGGTATTGATATGGATCAGTTGAGCTACCTCTAGATTGTTTGCAACAGTCTGCAGTTAGCTCAATTGTAAAATACTAGTTCTAATTTATTTCTATTATTTTATTGTAATTTTCTTTGTGAATAAAGGCGTCTTATTAGAAAATTTGACATAAAGTGTAGTGGATTTTTTTTGGTTATTGTAAAAGTGTTTGAATATTTTAGTAGAATAATTTTAGTAACAAAAAAAGTATGGAAGCTGATGCTAGGGCCACCCTGGCCCACACTGTTTGGTTACCACACTGTTTTTTCAAGATAAAAATATCATGCTAATATATATTTTTTTTCATTTATGAGTATATCTCAGAAACCTGACGCTTTAGGATAATATGTTATGGGTAATTTTTTATTTGTTTAAGTGTCTTCTACCTAAATATATACCTTTTATCGTGTAAACAGTGTAGTAGCGATGTCAGGGCCAAAATCTGCAAATCCCTTTAATTAATTTTAGCAATTTATTTTATAGCTTATTTGATTTTCATGTTTACCTAGATATACCTTATTATAATGATAATAATTAAATTCATTAAAATTAAATTCTCATTACAGCATACTCATACTGGTAATTGCAATTGAATTTTTAATGCACGTTAATAAATAAGATAGGTAATTCAATTGTATTTCGAGAAATAAAAGGTTTTTATTTATTTTATTTTCTAAACACTACTTTTACGATCAACTGTAATTATTTATTTTACCCATTCTATAAATATGAATAAAAGTTTTGTGGTTTGAAGTTTACCAGAATGCGCGTGCCGAACGACGCAAGGATTGATTTTTGAGGAATCTTCCATAATTTTTTATTATGCTTAGGCCATTTATAGCAACCTCAGTTACGCAGCGGACGAAGGTCTGCCTGTGACGTAGGAGGTTGCGGTTTCGATTCCCGCCTTGGGACAAACATTTGTATGATCTGCAGATATTTGTTCCAGGTGTTCTGGATGATAAATATGTACAGTAAAAAAATGTATCTACATCATGTGTGAATTTGTCCTACCTTATTTTTTACTGATGGTTTTGCTAAATAATTCGATTCTATTCGATAGGGCAGTGATTATTTCTATTCTTTTCTGTTTTTGGATTAACAATGTCTGCGTGTGTTTTTTGCCATTACAGGCTACATTCGTAGTCTAGGTAGGTTTATAAACTAAAACATGTGAGAAAAACTATGCTACTACTAAACTATACCTAAAAACGAAGATATCATATCCCAAAAATCTGCTAGTTAAAAACACACGAAGCCCTCGATGTTTCTCACAATTTATATGAAACGTAGAGGGCTCTTTTTTGCGGAAACCGAGAAACTTTGATAAAACATTACTATTTCACTAGTTCAAAGCTATAAACAAGTAGACTTGCCTAAAACTTTCCATAATCACCGAAATTTTGTAAACTCATACCGGATTTCACGATAAGGAAGGTCCATAACCATAACCCTTCGATATTTTCCATTGTCGCAGGGCAATGCCCGTGAAACTCACTGATATGTCAATGTCAAAATGAAATGAAAATAAACCTCTTTCTTGTAATATCATGCGCGCCCTGGCTGAAAAGTTCGTCTTTCAAAATTAAATTTACATTCCTAATGTGAATTTAAATTTAATTGTGTGTTAAAAAAGAAAAATGCTTTTGTTGTGTTGTAAAAAAAACAAATGCGGTTTCTAATGGATTCTCATCTTCGTCTATGTCATCTTCATCATCATTTAGCTCTGCGCTCATTAATCCAATACCGCTACCATCAGCACAAAAACGTGCCTTCAAATATTGGCTTAAATACATTTTACAGTGACAAAATGACATCGCACAAGCTTCAAACGAGTGGTCCGCTATCTGTCAGTCATCTAATGCCGCCGCGCCAATATAAAATTCATCTAAATGCTAGGCTATTATGTTAAAGCCCATATTTAAATTCACTTTTTAGGGTTCCGTACCTCAAAAAGAAAAAAGGAACCCTTATAGGCTCACTTTGTTGTCCGTCTGTCTGTCTGTCTGTCCGGCTGTCAACCCTCTTTTCTCAGAAACGCGTGGACGTATCGAGTTGAAATTAACGTCGAATACTCAAGTCCGTAACATCTTGGAGCCGATATAAATAAAACTTTTAAGTCAACGCACTTTAAAGTTACAGCCGTTTATGTCCTATAGGGTACTTCCCTTGAATCGTCTTATAGCACAAGTAAAGGGAAAAATCCGAAAATCATAAATTTGTAATTTATTCACAAAAAAATTACTTTTAATGCTCGCCATGGACCAAAACCTAAAGGGTACTTGCCGTAGACCTCGAATTATGAAATTTGGCAAGAAGCACAGCCTTATTGCACAAATAAAGGAAAAAATCCGAAAACAGTAAATTTGTAGTTTATTCACATCAAAAAATACTTTTAATTCTCGCCATCCATGGACCAAAACCTATAGGGTACTTCCCGGTGACGTAGGATCATAAAATTTGGCAAGATAGCAAGGTAAAGATAAGTATAAGAAGCAAGGTCTTATAGCACAAGTAAAGGAAAAAAATCTGAAAACCGTATATTTATTAACAAAAAAATATTATTTTTTGATTCATATGTATATGATTCTATTCCTCGACCAAAATATACAGTGTACCTACTTCATGATGACCTAGAATCATTCATTATATTTGGCAAGAAGCAAGGTCTTACAATTAAACGGAACCCTTAGTGCGCGAGTCCGACTCGCACTTAACGTTTTATTTATTCAGTTCTTCAATGAGTTAGAAACCAAACTCTACAAAGTGTGTAGGTCAGTCCTAACGTTAGGCTAGGTTACACTTACTTAACTGATAACTGCGGTTAATGTAGGAAGTAATATGATCATAATATTGACATCATGAATGATGTAGGTAACCTAGATAAGTCGAGCAAGTCACTTTCCACTAGAGATGTAAAAACAAACACAGTCACAAACAAACGAAGTATTTTGACGACTGATGTGGCGTAGCGGGCGAAAGTCCACCACACAGAAGGTTGCGAGTTCGATTTCAGAGACAAATATTTGTACGATCTGCAAATATTTGCCCGGAACAAAGTGTTCTAGGTATTTTCTATGTATGATAAATAATATTATTTACGTAATGTTTTGTATTAAGTATCTAATATAAGTCATCTAGTACCCATAACACAAGCTCTGCTTAGCTTGGGGCTAGATGATGCTGAGTGGATTGTCGAACATTATTTATTTATTATTATTATTTATTTTATGAAATGAAAAGTGTCGAAAAGACAGCCGGAACACAAAGCCTGGGAATTTAAGGTTCCGTAGCGTTCTAAGAAATTATGTTGAAAACAAAAATGCAACGTCAATTTACTCAATTAAATCTGACAGAAAATATTCATTAAAACTCCCGTCCGAAACGGAACTTTAAATGAATTATCATTCTAAATTCTTATGGCCTCTAATCCTAAGGCCTATGTCCAGTCGTGGACCATTATGGGCTCATCTGTGATGATGATGACAAAAAATATACGTTTAGCTAGTTTATTGCAAAGATTTAATTCGTTCGATAGGCCCTTAACGTACTGAGACAGCCCCGTCGTCGTTTTGATGCCAAGCCAAATTAAATAGTTCGCTCATTTGGAATCAGTGCTTTGTGTATTTTTGAAGTGTGTTTTTTTCACAAAAGTTCCGTGCAATATGATTGCACAATAAATGTTTATAATAACAGTTAGGTTTAGTGGCAAAAACACTATTTTTAACTACTTATTAGTGTGCGTGCGTCGACATTTTGTTAACGCACGAATTCAAAGACAATTCCATAGTTTTTGGTGTCAGGGCGTATCAAACGATTTAAATATTTCGTGTTTTGTATACCTAGCGGTTGCATCTCTTTCCACGTGCCCAACATGCTGCTAGTGTCAAAGGCTATCTTAAGAAACTGTAATCTAAAAGTTTCATAACTATATTTATCTTAAATGGTTGTTTTATCCACTAATGGTTCCTGCACCATCCACAGATAGCTATAAATATTTTTTTTTGCATAGCGACAAATTTCTCGAAATTTCGAAGTCTACGTAGCAACAAATCAACCATTTTAAATGTACCTATTTTTATGTTTACCCTTCTGATAAATGTCCCAATAGAACACAGGTTACTAGGTTAACCTGGTAGCTGATAAAAAAGAAATGGTATATTCTTAAGCCTGCCAATTTTCTTAATTTTGTCTCCATCATCCATCAGTCATCACATCAGTCATCCATCACCATCAGTGAAACCATGAGTCGAACTTGGCTACATTTTCACATTGGTTTTTGATAGGGCGTTAGGGATTTACAAAAGATACAAACCATTCTGAAAACTGTACCCGAGCGCGTTGGAAGATATGTTTAAGGCGCTGCTGGACTGGAAAGGTAAAGGCATTAACATAAACGGCGACTACATCTTACAGCTGCGATTCGCTGATGACATAGTTTTAATGGCGGAGTCGCTAGAGGAGCTGAACGAGATGGTGGACGGCCTAGCCTCAGCCTCGCGACGCATCGGTCTTGGCATGAATTTGGATAAAACCAAAGTCATGATCAATGGTCTCATTGATCCGGGACCGGTCGTCGTACATGGCCTCCTTTTCGAAATTGTTTCCGAGTATATATACCTTGGGAAAATTCTGAAGTTAGGTAAAAATAATTTTGAGAAGGAGGCCAAGAGGAGGATCCAGCTAGGCTGGGCAGCGTTTGGGAAACTACGTCGAGTCTTCTCGTCATCCATACCACAATGCTTGAAAACTAAAGCATTCAATCAGTGCGTCCTACCCGTCATGACCTACGGAGCTGAGACGTAGGTAGACAGTGTGGACACTCACGGCAGGGCTGGTCCACCAGTTACCTCAAAGAATTAGAGAGCTGAAATGGCAGTGGGCCGGCCATTTCTCGCGAAGAACCGACAATCGCTGGGGTAAACGTGTTCTTGAGTGGAGACCACGATTCGGCAAACGTAGTGTAGGACGCCCTCCGGCCAGGTGGTTTGACGATCTGCGAAAGACTGCAGGCAGATGCTGGACGCGGCAAGCTGAAGACAGGGCGCTAAGGCGCTCATTAGGGGAGGCTTATGTCCAGCGGTGGACTAATATAGGCTGATGATGATGATGATGACAAACCATTCCCATGGTAGACATTAGTTTGGTACTTAATGAGTCTAGACTTATTAGTAGTCAGTTACTCAATCAGCCGATTAACTAATCATTTACGAACCATGAACTAATTACGCTTTTAAAGCCAAAAGTACAATGCGATAAAAGGGGAAGCCTCGCGTCTTACGCGTGATGCGTGATACACATTTTGCCGCCAATCAGCCATATTGAAAACGCCATTTTGTTTCATAAACTCTGTACCATAGAGTTAAAATTTTATTTGGAAATGTGAATGCTTCAAGCTTGAATTCTTAGTTCTTACTTCCTGGTAATAAGGTTGAATATGTGATAGTTTGTCTGATCTCTAAGTATGAACCCAGACGGGCGATAGACACAGATAACAACCGGATGCTGCATGCAGCTGATTACAATATCGGTCAAGTGCGAGTTGGTAATCAAACTTTTTAAAACTTTCAACAATATCCTTAAAAAAAAATTAAGAATAGGCTTGCCTATTAATGAATATTTTGGAACGAGATTTCGATTCGACGGGGATCTTTCCAATTTTTTTTTTCAATTTATTGTGTGATAATTATCCAGTTTTCTGTTGAGCTATGTATAATAGTAGTTTATTTTCTATTTGAACAAGTTTTCTGAGTACATACAATGTCTCTCTCATATACATATTCCATCTGACGGAAGGGTATTTAATTTATAATATAATTAACTATGTTTATTTAATAATTTTTATGAGCAAAATAATTAAATAAATACACAGTAAGAATAATAGAATAAAACATAAATTATAATAATTTGTAAAGTTATACACGGCCACAAAACATGTGGCAAAAAATCGTATACCTATCAGAAGTTGATCCTCTTTAGGTCCAGAATCACCCCCTTTCGGCGTAGTAAACATGTTACGTGGCACCATGTACCTATAGCTTAAATGTGCCTTGAGATATTACGAGAAAAGGAATCCCGGTGGCGGCCCTCTACTCGACTTGGCAGGACCACTAGCGTGGCTTCTCACCAAATTGAACAAACTACTAATGAATGACAAATTACTTTCACCAAAAGGATATGAACGGTGAAGGTCTTTTTGTGATAATGCAGCATCCTGTCAATAACTGTCTGGCCGAAGTCCAACTCGAAATAAACTTTTATTTACATAGATATCATTCGCTTCTTCCTTTTGTCGAATAGTTTTTTATACTCATATCAGTGAGTAAGTTGAGTTGTGTACGTGTAAAGGTATCTACACATTCGGAGGATCTATATATAGTAGGTGTATCTACACATTCGGAGGACCGCGTAGAAGCAAATACGAAATTTTGACAGCTTTTTGAATTGCAAAATTCCACCTGTCTTTACCGCTGTGACACAACACAATTTTAGTTTTACTTTTGCATTATAATTTAACATAAATAATCTACGGCTCTTATCTCGCAATGAAATATTGACCGAATTTTAAAGCTACAAAGTTGAAATATTTAAAAAAATATAATTATAAAAAGAAATAGGACCGCGCAAAAAAACCTATGAAATTGTGAATTCTAAGCGAGCAAAGCCGCGGGCACATCTAGTTATGTATATTTTCCGTAACATTATTACCGTTCCCATCTACTAGGTAGGTATGTCATTTCATCCTCAAATACCTTTTCTTTTTGTTTCAGTTGAATATGTGGACACAGAATACAGCCTATGGCTCACATGGTTTCTGACTCCCGTTATCGTCACCTTCCTCCTACCAGCTGTGCTGATCATCCTAATTTACACCAGCAGCATCATATTCTACGTGTACAGGCTTTATAGGTGAGTCCATAGACAAATTGCATTGAAAAATAAGAAATAGGTAGTTACTACCTATGGCAAACTGTCTTCTTTTCTATGTTCTTTTCTTTTAAATAGTACGTGTCTGAGTTACAAAAAACGGTTCTGTTTCTAGTTAAAATCGGCCCCATGTATCAGCATGAGTTGGTTGTATTTGATTACGAATTTTCAGTTTAATGAAATATATTTAATGTCATTCGTAAATAAAACAAGCAACACCGGGACAATGATTGAGCCTTGGGGGACTCCTGAAGAAACATAGCTGCTTTTTGAGCTGACACGCCCACGTAACCTTTTCGCTCAGGAAGACTGAAGCAAGGAGTATACCATACAATCATAATAATTTTGTTCATTCAAAAGTTTGGATGCAGGGGCGTAGCCAGGATTCTGTAAAGGGGGGGGGGGGGGGGGGCAGGCGAAGAAAAACCCTGAATCCTAAAATACCTAAAGTACATCAGGCGCGGTCACAACCCAAGACGGGCTTTTTTCACGCGTCGGTCAGGGTACCATAGCCAGAAATTCAATAGGGGGGGGGGGGGGGGGTAAAATAAATGGCGAGCTTTTTCGCGAATTTTTTCAGAATTTTTTTCCGGATTTTCGGGGAACAGTTAAAGCATTAAAAAATTTGGGGGCTCGCTTTGTTCGCTGTTTTTTCTGATGTATTCAAAGTTAAATATCCTTATGCAAGCCGGCCTTAGTATAGGTATTGGGTCACCGTTACTGGCGTCCAAAGTCTACTGACAAGATAATTAAGTGAATTAAGTGATTCGTCTGTGTGAAACATCACGTTTACCTACAGTTCTTATAGGCATTGAGTCACTGTTACCGGCGTTCAAAGTCTAATCTACTGGCAGGATAAATAAATTACTTAGGTGAAAACAAAGTATATTACATTTATGTATATATAGGGTACCCGGTAAAAATAATGATATAATCAAAGATAAAACGTGAGGATTGTATTTTTTATAAGTTATTTCGTCTAATTGTTTTCCATCGCGGCGCGGCGCGGGCGTAGACATTTACGGAATTTTTGAAGATTTTACTGCAAAAAACGTAATGCGAATAAAATCGGGTGCACTCGGTTGATATTATATTCCGCTATGTTCGTTAGGTTGCCATCGTACGCTTTTGCTTTATTATACACCCCTACAAATACCCATGGAGGTGATATCCTGCGATCTGGTTGATTTATTTTGTGTCATCGTATGGCCACCATACGATAAAATATGTAAATCAGATTAGTGGGTGTTTTGCGTTCGCTGAGGTAGCTCTCGCCGATTAAGGTGCACTAAGTTGCTGGAACCACGTGTGCGATGTATTCGTTTATTCCTATCGAAAATTCTGCATAAAATATTGGCTTATAATGTGACACTAAAAATCACAAGTTCAGTTTCAGAAATTCCGTTTCTTGTTGTATCAGGGGTTCACAGATTTTTTTTACGATTTACCGGAAATAACTTTTTCGCCATTTATATTTCTTGTAGAACGCAGAAAATATTAAAAATCAAAATTTTCCCACAGGACACCCTGAGCCAAACATTAATAAAAACATGCGATGCCTACTGTCAACAACCTGATGCAACTTTGTTTGCTTATTGCGATACTTTAAATTTGTCAAGTGTCGATGCTAATAATAATGTAGAATTGTAAAGAATTCATGACTTATTTATCCGCTTAAGAGGGCGCAATGTGCGTCATTTCGTGAAAAGGGTACCTACTAGGCATAGAATTTCGCATTCACAGCCGCGAGACAGAGCATACGTTTTTGGAACGGGCGGCGTAAACGCAAAAATCATGTTTTTGCTATTTTCCAAGAAAACTACACAACTTAGAGAAACTGGTTCAGTGAACCAAAGAGTTACCTACGAATCAAAACTTAAGTAATTTCAATAGATCGCAGGGTTACTGAGATCTCGACCAAATTATTTGTGAAACAGTGTATTTTCATGATTTTTTATCGTATTTTTTTTTCTCAATCGTGATTTCACATTCAAGTAACCAAAGAAAAAAATCGAGGTATTTACCACGGGGATCCTGTGGGTACTAAGATCTAGGCCTAGTTTCACAACCAAACTCGTTAGGTTCGCCCCTTGGAAATTTGAAAGACGCGATATACTTTTACTATGCTAGTAACTTGATTTTTAGGATTCCGAACCCAAAGCCCCCAAGGGCTTTTTGCTTCTTAAATAATTTTTATTATAATAAATAGGCTTACTAATAAAAATTAATTAATAAATTCAAAATTAAAGGGGGCTCCGCTTGTTTTTTTTTTGACAATTTTGTCGACTTTTTTTTTTGCTCGACGTTAACAATCGCTGTATATCTTGAACCGACACTCTTGAGGTAGATACAATAAACAATTAATTTGACAAATTAATAACTGCTAAGCAACAAATATAATTTTGAATTTTACTTAATTATGTGTGCGTGTGTGTTGTGTACTATGGATTATTTAATTATCTGAAATAAATGAAATACAATACAATAAATCACAATCTAAAATCAAATATTGTTCCAAATTCATGGGGTTCCCTAGGTCACAGATATTATAATACTATAGGTAAAAATTTTAGCTTTTTTGACTAAAGAGCGTGAGATAATAAAGAATTTGAAAATGCTACTTGTTGATTTTTAACTTCTTATATGTAGTTTTTTAGTTCGCCAACCTCCGTGTGTGAGTCTGACTCCCACTTGGCTAGTTTAATTTGCAATGTACGAGTACCTATAAGTTCCAGAGATAAAAAGAGTCCGTAGAACTTCCAAAGGTACGAGATAAGTTTTAATTGGCATCACCTAATTGATTGTTCCAATTAAGAATTTTATTATGTCTGAGCGATGTCTGGCTCTTGCTTCATTATTTGATAACCGTTTTGGAAAATTACTTGAGGTTTTTGACCTGATCTGATCTACCATCTATTTTACTATCAGCGTGCTAGTTTTTCATGATTCTTGTATTTCCTGGTGAACTGATTTACAAATTGTTCGAGTAGGCATTGAATGGAAACCTATGTGTTAAGAATTTAGTTAGTACCTACATAAAGTCATGAGTTTAAACTTCTTTTTGAGTTTTTTTTAACCACTGGATCGAGTTACGCAATCCACTACATACAGAGCAACATTAAATACTTACCATAAAATTTGTTTGGTGTTAATAATCATGATGGTTTTAAAAGTTTTTTAGTACCACTAGCGACCCGCCCCGGCTTTGCACGGGTGCAATGCTAAATATACTACGGAATCGGAAATATGTAATATGTTCGAAAATATTAATTTAAATTACAGGCTGTGAAGGGCCATTTTGATGTATATTAAATGCAAAATGTATTTAAGATACTTAATTGGATAAGGATTAATGCTGTATTGCTTTAAATCGTTTCGTAAATAAGCCATTATTTCTCGTAAAAAGTAAAAGATAAAATGGTTATTGTGGGTTATTCCTAAGAGATAGACACATATATACCATCGCGGACTTTTTTGTAGACCTTTTAAAGGTGTACTGTAGTACTTTGTTTTGATCTATCTCGTATCGTAGGGTTCAGCCAGCGTTTGCAATGTAAGTTTATTTACGACATCACATTAGAAACCTCTAAAATTATCAATGTTTCTCTACTATATTATTCATATAAACTTTCTCTTGAATCACTCTATCTATAAAAAAAAACGCATCAAAATCCGTTACGTAGTTTTAAAGATCTAAGCATACATAGGGACAGACAGACAGCGGAAGCTACTTTGTTTTATACTATGTAAAGATATTATTATTATTATTATTAGCCAAGTTCATCCCACTGCTGGGCAAAGGCCTCCCCCCACTCTCTCCAGACATCACGATCACTGGCCAGCTCCGTCCAGTCGGTCCGAAATTTGCCTAATTCGTCCCGCCATCTCCGTCTAGGTCTACCGCGTCGCCTTCTCGCCTGTTCAGGTTGCCAATCGGTGGCTACCTTTGTCCATAGCTCTCCTGGCATGTAAAGATATACATAAAGAAAAAAAGATATTTCGCCGAATGCAAGGTCTAACCGTTTTTTGCTCGGTGTTTGAAACGAACGTCTTCTCAGAACTCCTCAGAACAGATAAATATAAGGATAGACCAAAATCTTTGGTTAAGTCTACCCTCACAAACCTATCCTAAATCCGTAAATGTTCTATTGCCATTAAATTATGTTCCATAAGCAATTTACAACCCTTCTGTTCTTCCAGGTTAAGAGTAGTAGGTGGTGTGCAGAGCGATTGGAAATCAGCAGCTCGAGTGGCAGTATGCGCACTATGGGACGCACACGGATGGCTCTGGCATGGTGAGTTTCATATACCACTTGGGAGAATAGACTAAAACGCTAGACGTGATTTACTGTTACTCCACTCGAGTGTACCTGCAAAATCTATCCCTCCAACGGGAAATGGTCGTGCATGGTCCATTTGAAAAATGGACAGCTCATACATAAGACTGAATTACCTACCTACCTACCTACTATTGTTACTAACGTACATTCAACCTATACCTTACTTCCCTTCCCTTTGTTTATTTCTCATTTTTATTATAATTTACCTAACTTGTACAATCTACGATTCACATATCCAGGTATCATAGGTACTCATGCCTATATAAATTTATGTAAATTACATTGATTTAACCATATTATTAATTTATTACATACATATTACGATTAGTTGTTAAATGAGTTGCCTTGTTTTTACGCATGTTGTGGCTACCTGTAATTCCTGTAATTTAGAGTGCACTATTTTTTAAGATTTGTTGTATTAATTTTGTGACTTGTGTTACTTCTAGTTGGATGACCTTAATAAATAAATTAATAAATTACAGAACAGAATAGTTCGGTACCTATTATATATTATACTATATTATTTACCTATACAAATAGGCTGTTAATGAAATCACGATAATCTGCATCGATTTCCTTTAAGAAAAAGGTTTATTTTTCCTAAGATTAAGAAACAGACCAAGTAGTATATGGCTATCCTTAAACTACTATACTACGTCTACTTTTTAATTACTAACACTACTTAAAGGGTCTGCAATGTTTCCAAAATCTTACGCTCATCGTTCGTACGTTAGGTTACATTTAAAGTGAAGTGGAAATAGAGGTCGAGAGACCTTATTATATTATAACGGAAATATTAGAGAAGATAGGAGTTAAGATTAGGGATTTATCTAAGTACAGACACTCCATTAGGTGGCCCCAACGCGATGGACCAACGGTCTAGTGAAGATCGCGGGAAGTCGTTGGATGCGGCCAGCGCAAAATCGGTCATTGTTTAGAAAGTCTTTAAGGTGGGTACACACGTACGTTACGTACATGCGCGATGAGCATGTTTCATCCGAGCATGGCTATCTACAAACATGCTCGACCGGTCTGCACGTAAAAAGCTTGCTCGATGAACATGTTTAGTGTAGTAATGGACTATTCGTTGTTGTGTTATATAATACTATATAATCTACGCGAAGAAGGCGTCGTGTCGTCGTTGGGTTAGTTAGGCCAATGTTGCAAAGTAGAGAAAGTCACAGTCATGGTAATTTGATAAAAGAGTTAGAACCTGAAGAGTTTCGTAACTATTTACGAAATTATGTCTATATACCAGAACTTACTACGTTTGGTAACGCCTAAATTAGAAAACAAGATACGGTAATGAGAAAATCTATGCTGCCTAGCATAGATTTTTGAACAATGAGCAAGAATTATGAATCTTGGAATCTTGTTCGGATCGAACATTTTGGTTGGCTCGAGTATTTGTCTTGAGAGTTGCATGGTAGATGGTATACACGTTCGTACTTGCTCGAGATCGAGCAAGTTTACCGAGCATGTACGTACGTGTGTACGCACTATTAGGGGAGGCCTATGTCCGTGGACGTCGACCGGCTGATATGACGATGATTATTAGGTGGCTAGTTAGTATTTCTTTGGCTGGTTAACTCATTGCATGTATTGTATATTTCAGGCTACGAGATACGAGGTCTGGAGAATATTCCGGATGGTCCGTTCCTAGTGATCTACTACCACGGCGCGTTGCCTATAGACATGTACTATTTCACTGCACGTATGCTTCTCTTCAAGAGGAGACACATCCACACGGTAGCGGACAGACTGCTCTTTAAAATACCTGGTGAGTGGTGGTACCTGGTGAACATTCTAGAATTCTAGAATTTCTCTGTAAGAAACAGGGAACATTATAGTTGGATTTCTGGTGCTTTGACTGCTTCGAAGAAAGATCTAGTTTTGATTATTCCAATAATTCTATTCTGTTCACCTGTCGTTTATAGATTGCCATAGAATAAACGACCGGTGATACAGTTTTTAAAGTTTTAGCTCGTTAACTGAGCAGCGAGAGCAGCGCACATGAAAATATACTGGTAGATTTGGCGACCAAAAAATACCTATACCTATGCAATCTCCACTTGTCTGTATTTTTTCACTTTCTCTCTCGCTTTCAAACCGTCTACGCGTGCGAAACTTGCCCTTAATTGTAAAGGCATCAAGATTATCTCTTATTCCCCGCTTCCAGGCTGGTCAGCCCTCCTAGAAGGTCTTTGCGTGATCCCAGGCACCATCCAGACTTGCGCAGGAGTGCTGAGAGCTGGCAACCCTCTAGCCATATCCCCGGGAGGAGTGTTCGAGGCGCAGTTCTCGGATCACTGCTACAAGCTGAAGTGGAAGTCACGTAAAGGGTTCGCGAAAGTCGCGCAAGAAGCCAATATTGTGAGTAGACCAAAGATTTAAATCGTTAGATAGGCCCTTTCCGTAGTGAGACCGCGCCGTGTTGTTGCCGAGCGAAATGAGATAGCTCGCTCATTTCGAATCAGTGCATTGTGTGTTTTTGTGATGTGTTTTTTCACAAAAGTTTGTGCAATATGATTGCACAATAAATTGAATAATAACAGCTATAGGTTTATTGGCAAAAACGCTATTTTTAACAACTCAGAGTGTGCGTGCGTCGACAATTTGTTAACGCACGCATTCAAAGACAATGCCTGTGCGTGTTTGGTGTAAGAGCCTATCTAACGATTTATATCTTTGTAGTAGACCTTAGTAAGAGCTTTAAAATTATGTTTTTATTTTCTTTTCATCAAAAGTAACATAGAATTTAGTGATTTTTATGACTTCAAGATCTTAAGTTGTCAAAATGAGATAAACTTTTCCCGGTAGATAGAGGTTATAGTAAGCAAAACTATCGCCATCGATACCAATTTATAAAAGAGAAGACCGCCTACGACGTAGGAGCTTAGGTGTAGTCGAAATAGGGTAGTCAAAAACAAAATCAAAAACTCTTTATTTATATAAATACAATAAATTTACACTTAGAAAAGGTCAAATTGTAAAACTAAACACTGACACGGAAATAAATTGACATTTTTTATTTCTGTCTACGGATTTTATTTGACTGCATAACTAAATCTCTTCGTTGACTTATCTATGTGTGGGTCCCATTGAAGTTTATTATCTAAGGTGATTCCTAAGAATACGGTACTTTCTAAAGGGGTAAGAAAAATATTTATAATATTTATTTTTATTTATTTATTTATTTATTTATTTATAAAAAGCACTTACACTATTTTTACAGGGCTAGGTTCCTAATGCAATAGTGTAAAAAATATAAAAAAAACAATGGAAACAATCTGAGCATAAATTGGCAATTAAATACTAAAAACTTGAACTAAAAATTAAAATTACACAATAAAAAAAAACTACAAATTACTTATTTTAATTACAAACCTAATAAAAAATTAAAATTCGTCCATCAATATAACTATAATGTCAAATAGTTTCACAATAACATAACATAAAAACAATTAATAAATTCCAATTACCTAATGTCAAACCTAATAAAAAATGAGTCAGTCATAAATGTCAAATAAATTCAAATAAACATATGTCAATTTAATTAGAATAGCATAGAATACATAACAGAGTTCCATGACATTCGCTCAGGGAGCAGTAGAAAAGGTCGACTCTCTCCGCTACTAGATTCAGCGTGTGGATGCAACGCGTTAGAGGTGCCTTATTCAGGAGGTTGGTCCTTCCTCTTGGTACAGCCAGTAGGGCGGGTCGTCTCCGTCGGCTCACAAACTCATCGGGCACATTTAGCCGCATTTCTTCTAAAATGCCTGGGTTAGCGATCATCCCACGAAATATCTTTATCAAATACAGAGCAAGCGCTGCATCTCTCCTCATCTCCAGCTTGTTGTATCCAACCATGCCTATAACAAACAAGGTTGGATACATCAGCGGGAAGAATGGATAGATGCCGCGATGATGCATATTATTGGTAAAGAAAAAAATAAATAAATAAGGGTAAAAAAAATATTATTTTATTTAGTCCGTCAGTTAGATTATCAGAAGATATTGGACACATTTTTTTCTTTTGTCAATCAAACAAAAAATTACTATAATAAAGCGCGTCAAAGTTTCGGAGTGGGTGCTAGTGACGTCACAACTTGCTAAATAGTCGCAATGTATGACGTCACGCGGAACTTTAACTGGCTATATCTTCATAATTTTTTCTTTAATTGAAAGAAGAAAAATACGTGTCCAATATCTTTTAATAATCTAACTGATGGACTAATTAGAATTTTTTATTTTTTATTAGCGCCGCGTCATTAATGATTGTACAAAACAACTTGCTTGGAGGCGATACGATACTGTGTGGATTGTGCAATAAAAACATTATATAAAACAAATACATAGCCGGCGTCTTGGGGACGCTCCCGACTGGTATTGATATGGATCAGATGAGCTACCTGTAGATTGCTTGCAACAGTACCTATGCATTTTCAATTGTAAATACTTGTTCTAATTTATTTCGATTATTTTATTGTAATTTTCTTTGTGAATAAAGGCTTCTGCCCTTTTTGCTTATAAAACAATGTCTCTGTTCCATTCCAGCCCATAATCCCAATGTTCACTCAGAACGTGCGCGAAGCGTTCCGCACCGTGGGCTGGCTGCGCGGCGTGTGGCTGCGCGTGTACGCGGCGACCCGCCTGCCGCTGGCGCCCGTCTACGGGGGGTTCCCCGTCAAGCTCATCACGCATCTCGGCAAGCCCATCTACCCGCAACCCAGCGAGGCGCCAGAGGACATACAGAGGAAGGTAGCTATGGTTCATTATTGGTCAAAATATAGTTTTACACGTCAAATAGTAGGGAGTACACCTTAAAACAGGGGTCGGCAACCGGCGGCCCGCGGGCCGCATGCGGCCCGTAGACTATCTCGGTGCGGCCCGCAACCCTGAGGTCCGTAAGAAAAAAATACCGAAGCAAAAGGCCATATAAATTCACTAGAATTTATACGGCCATGCTGCTGGGCCATGAGAGTATTCTTGAAAGCTCGCTCCCACGCGGGGTGATAAAAATGTACCTCTATTTCATTTCTTAAGAACTGTTTATCAAGACTGTGATGTTATGTATTGTTTCTACCGAAAATAAATATTTGCTGTACATAATCAATTCTTGGCAATTTCTTTTGCGTTTATCCGCCGCACGTGCGGCGGCGGGCGGCTCCTTTGAGACAATAGGCGGGGCGGCAGTCTTTGATTAGACGCAGGTGTGCGGCGGCGAAAAAATTCAAAGCGACCGGTTTTAGTTAAAATCACAGCCGCGCGCAGCTCTCGCCACATTCGGTTGTGGAAATTCGCCGGAAACTCACGTCTCATCTGGTTGCTAGCTACGCGTTTCGTTTCACCTTTCTTCCCTTCGCTGATAGCTTCTCACGCACGACGTATGAGGTAAGTTGTATGCACTCGCGAGCATTTTGTTTTATTTTATTTACTGCTTGTTAATGTGAACCTTCAGATTGATGGGTAAATGTTATAAGGACGGGGATAGTAGTTAAATGACATGAAGTTAGTTACGAGTGTGTCATGTTTTAATTATTATTTGAATGTGGAGTTGAATTTGTAGGTGCTAACTGGAACATATAATTTTACAACGAATTTAATTTTTTTCATTATTGTTACAGAATAATTATATAAACATGGCTTCAAGAAAAAGGAAGATAGAAGAAGAAAAAAGAGTTTTTAACGAATTATGGACAGAATTATACTTTTTTATCGAGTTTAAAGGAAAACCGTTATGCTTGATTTGTCAAAAGAGTATTTCTGTAGTAAAGGAATATAACCTGAAGCGACATTACGACACCGAGCACAAAGCTAAATTTGACTGTCTTGAAGGAGAAATACGGAAAAGGAAAATTTCCACTTTGAAATCGTCATTACAAAATCAACAAAACATATTTAAGGTTGTGGCAGACAAAAGCCAGTAGAAGAGCTTACTAACAAACAGTGGATTATCGATCTTGGTTTTTTTACTGATTTGACTAAGGAACTGAATCAGCTCAACAAACGCTTGCAGGGAAAAAATAAATTGATTTGCGATATGTATACAGATGTAAAGTCATTTGAAATGAAACTGAAACTGTTTATCAAGCATATTGATGAAAAAAAGCTTGACCATTTTCCTAATTGCAAGAAAGCTGTGGAAGAAGCTGGAGATAATTTTGTGTGGCAAAATATTACAATGAGAAACGTGTTAACACAACTACAAACTGAGTTTGTAAATCGATTCACCGACTTTAAAAAGAGCTCCCTTAACATGGAAATATTCCAAAACCCTTTTGCAATTGATATTAGTGAGATACCAAGCAATTTGCAAATGAACATACTTAGTAGATTTGCAAAGTAATAGCACACTTAAAACGGCATTTAAGGAAAGCACTGGCTTGATACAGTTCTACGGAGGTTTGAGTTCTGAAAACTTCAAAGAATTGAAAAAGTTTGCTCAGCAGATAATAACTATGTTTGATAGTACATATTTGTGTGAGCAGACTTTTTCAATTCTCAACTACCGCAAAAATAAGAATTGTTCGCGGTTAACGGATGAACATTTAGACGCGATACTGCGCGTGTCTACTACTAAAATGAAAGCAGACGTTAAAAAACTTGCAAGTCAAATGCAGCCTCAAAAATCTCACTAGTTCTTACTTTTATGTTAGTATAGTAGTTCAATTAAAAAAGACATAATTGTATGAATATATATGCGTTTTATTTCAAATATTAAAAATACATGCCCGAACATATAAATATAAGTGCGGCCCGCACTGATACTCTGGCAACATATGTGGCCCGGCTATAGCATAAGGTTGCCGACCCCTGCCTTAAAATATACTAAAATATACATGATACTAAAATATACATGATTTGACGACCTCTGTGGCGCGGCAGGCGAAGGTCCGCCTGCGACGCAGGAGGTTGCAGGTTCGACTCCCGCCTCAGGACAAATGTTTGTACGATCTGCAGATATTTCTTCAGGTTGTTCTGGATGTTTTCTATGTATAATAAAAAAATATCTATTTATGTAGTGTATTGTATTAAGTATATCAGTTATCTAGTACCCATAACACAAGCTCTGCTTAGCTTGGGGCTAGATAATGCTGTGTGAATTGTCCAGCATTATTTATTTATTTATTTACTATACATTATAGATGGTACCATTAACAATTTAAATAACTAATTAATTGATTATAATATTTCAATGGTGAAATAATACATTCAATAAAGTAATAAACCAATCAATTGAATTCATTAATAATAATTATGACATAGGAAAAATAATAATATAAAATAACAATACAATAATAGATAGAATTTATAGATATATCATATAAAAATATATTTGGTACTCAAGGTAACATAGATATACAATTTTAAACATAAATACAATAGGATTAATTGATCATACGAGCACTTAAAAATACTAAATAAGTACTTAGGAAATAACGTAGTTTAGGTAAGCTTGTGTCTTCGGCACGACAAATAGGCCATGGCTCAGTGAATTTTTTTTTGCTTAAATGCAAAGACACTGATTTTCAGCCAAAACCTGATCGAGAGCGTGCAGAACGAGTAGGTACAAAGGGACAATGTGTGACCTATGAATTAGCTATGAATTATTGTGGTTGTGTAGCAATAGTAAAAAGTAATTGTGTGGTGGCAAAAAAGAGCAACTTCGCATCTCTGCCTACACTATACAAACTAAAACTTTTAAAGACAAAAAAATTTAAGCTTATGATAGGATTCATAAACTGGACAATCGATTTTTGAAAATTTCTTCGTTAAACAGAATAATAGGATAAAATAGGTGGGGGCGCTGATTTGGGTTGGGGTAGCGCCTTAGCTGTGTGTTAAATTCGTAAAACAATACATGTAAGCCGTGTCAGGGATGCAACCACAGTGATTACAAAAACGTCTGGTGTTTGCTAGAGCACAGTACACCAATACACGCTGTGTGTGACGGAATGCGGATCGCTTCGCTCGCCACGCGCTGTGTGAGAGATTACGGCTCGCTTCGCTCGTCGAATTGGAACGCCACAACGTTACACAGTGTGACAAGCAAAGCGAGCTCTTATACATTGTGACTCGCTTCGCTCGCCACGCTGTGTATTGACTCATTTTGCTTCGCTGCCTATAAACAGATTAAAAAAATAACGTTAGTTATCCTTTGATCTACAATAGGGAACTGTTATTAACTAACCCCTGACACCTGTGAATAAATAGACGAAACTCCTCCCATTCGCAGGCGCATGCGCGGAAAATGGCCTGATCAGGCTTTACAAGAGTAGAGATATTTAAGAAAAATTCTTAGTTAAAACTTTTAAATCCATTATGGTTATTAACACTAAAGTCATAAATAACGGGATATTTACCATGATTTGAATTTTGAGTTTTCCAATATTTCGGCACAGTTTTGGAAAACTCAAAATTCAAATCATGGTAAATATCCCGTTATTTAGGACTTTAAAATTCTTAGTTTTTATGTGTTCTTGTTCAAGGTTGCGGTAGCCATCGAGGATTTGATAGAGGAGCATCAGCGAGTCCCGGGGAACATCCTCCTAGCTCTAATAGAGCGGGTGATAGAACTGCCCAAGAAAAAGCCAGATAAATCGCCCAAAAAACACCCAGAAACTAACGGCAAATGTCAAAACGGATCCGTCAAAATGACAGATGACGCGCTCAGTGACGGAAAGAGCGAGTTAAAAGTGACATAATTGGTGATAAGAGATGTGAATGATTTTTTGATTGTGCGTGTCAGTTGGCCTAGATCGGCATTTATCTAAATCTAGAAACAATACACTAGCCAAACTCGCTATAGAATGTTTGTAAACAAACCACGACACAAATAAATAAAACTCACTTGCTTGGCGTTGAGTTTTAGATATATTGTAAGCAATATTTATCGAAGGGACGATCTCAAATCGACAAGTCATGTAAATTGCGTATAATAATACGCGGCAACAGAGTGAATTTTAGGTTATATATGGGCGGTTTGCTTACAAACATCTACATCGAGTTTGACTTGTGTATAGGTTAAATCTATTTAAACAATTTTAATGTAAATATTATCAGAAAGTTGTTCCAAATGCTGAAATAAAAATCTATTCGAAAATAATATATATCAAGATTTATTTACATCGATATAGGTAACTTTAATATTTCCTGAAGCTAGCCAACACACCGCACTAAGTTATAACAAGCTTGATAGAGAATCTATACCAAAATAACACGAGTTTAATAGTTGATATGTAATTTTGTATAATTATAGACTTTTTTATAGTTTACTTTTAATATAAGCTTATTTTTATTTATACAAATCATGCATAAATCATTTTTAAATCCCACGATAAATGGTTTAGCTGTGCTTTCGTGATATTTAAAGCATGATTCAGCCATTGTTTAGGCTTAACTTATATTTAACTTAACATATTTCATGGTCGGCTACTGAATTTTATATATCACAGGATTGTAAGTTATTGTTTTTTCAAATCAAATCAATTTTTGGCATAATATACTTATGTTTCCAAGATAATTAGAGCAAAGTGGAAAGAAAAGACAAGACAACAGTCATCAGATTTCTAAGGAGAGAAGTGCCAATAATAATTAAACTTAAACGTATACCAGTTATACCTAATGTGAATGTATGAAAATTACTTCGTAAATGTTTAGGTTATTTTGAGTGTTATGATTATGAACTGAATTTTATATAAGTATATATTAGTTTTGCGTTTCTTTACAAGTATTTATGTTAAGGTGGTACGACACACGTGAAATAAAAAATCGAGTTGGTAATAAAATTAAATATAGGAGAACAGAAGTTTTGCGCAAATTTTAAGCCATTTTTATGAGCTCATGTTAAAACCAAATTTTAATCAAATGTTGTTTTGGACTCTATTGACATGAAACCAAAAGAAAACTAACTTATCTTTCTTTACTTATCTGCTAGCTAATTCAATTGTAGAGAGCAGAAATAAAAAAAACGGTAAATTTTAGAAATAGCTTCACGTTCTCCACCTATAAGTATTTATTCGTTATTTTATTTTATTCGCAATACATGATAAGTCCATGTAAGTAAATGGTAAGTACTTTTGGTAAGTCAATTTAGATCACCCTCTCATTTGTATGCAAAGTAATATGATTATTAAAGGGCGTCCATATTAAGTAACTAAGAAAACATATTTATTTAAGATGTTTTTGTAATGTGGACGTGTTATATAATATAACATAAATTAATGTTTCATAATCTGGACGCACCTTAATATGATTTTTGCTATTCTGTCTCGAATTTAGTTCATTGGATTAGGCATTCCTATATCACATTTAAATTGTGAAATTTATCTATATTTAATTAACATATCAATATGTAATAATATCTATTAAGTTTCGCGAGGAAAGACTATTAAATTTATAATTTGCGGACAAAATTATTTCGATAGGCTACTTAAGGGTCCGGCGACGGATGAATTTCCCATACAAACGTAATACCAAAATGATTTTTAATTCGAGCATATTTTCACTATGGTCTGATAATATTTGTATTAAAATAGTATTTATCTAGGTTCCTGGTACAATTTTTTTTCAAAATACCTTACTGAAATGAAATTAAACCTAATCGCATTTTTACATCAAAGAATAAATGTTGTCTTAGTAATTGTGTAGATAAGTATTTTGAAAAAATCTTATAGCAGGAACCTAAATAAATACTATTCTAACACAAATAATAGCAAACCATGATGAAAACATTGTCAAATTACAAATCATTTTGGTATTACGTTTGTATGGGAAATTCATCCGTCGCCGGACCCTTAAGAGCAGCTGTTGAATGCTTTGGTGGTCAATTGACATAAACTTTCAGGCCCATGTGCGCTAAAACGTTTTATTTGCAAGGTAGCCTGTATTCTGTGTCCCATAGATCCTCAATTAAGTATTGTCTAAGCTTTTTGTGAGACATATTCCGATACATTTCCCCTTATGTGGTTTAGCTTAAAGTAGACTCCACTTACATGTTTCGTGGATTTTACGTATGGACGTGTTAAGGACATAAAGGACTACCTCTACAGACGTATCGCATCGTTTCATGACGTTTTTTTTACAACTCTATGAGCGTATTAAGAAAATTATTAATGACGACTCGTCGCTACGTACTTACCCGTAGTTTGTCCTTTATGTCTAATTTATTCAAAGAATATAATATAATATGTGTAATAGATAAGTTATAAATACAAAAAAGCATTGAATGCGAACTAGATACAAAATTATAAGCATTTGTTAGGTTTAATAATTGTAAGTCCGGAGTACGAATTTAACATTATTTCTGACTATTGGAAAATTCGCTTGTGTTCACAAATTTTATTTATTTTAATTGAATTGTCGCAAATTTACTGTATTTTAGTAATTAAAGAGCTTTCACGGTGCAAAATTATGCAATATGTCAGACTAACAATGAAAAATGTGAAATAAAACACAGGCAAAGCTGTTTTTTCATTATAAACGTTCTGAAAACATTCAAAATTATATAATTTATTGTTGCAATTAACATACATGTAAGTAAATATCGTTGTATAGGTTTATGTAGAAACAATAATCGAATGTGTGCCAGAACTATGAACGTAATGTGAATAAGAAATATTGTGCTAAAACCATTCACTGGTTATTTAACTATTCCTTAGTCTTTCCTAGCTATTCCATAATAAATCCAGAGCAGATTTACTATAAAATTACAAGTGAAACAATACTTAGGTAGGAATCTGTGATTTCTTTCTATAATAAGAAAATGTGTTTTAACTTAATTCGCAAAGAAATACTTAAATAAATTATGAAAAATATTTCATTTGTTTTACAATATGCCTTTTCCTTGGGTACCGGTTCATGTTCGAAACTTTTTACAGTTGACAATGGAATTTTTCCCCTCCACGCGCTTTATAAAAACTGAAATCCACTCCCACTTCTACCAAAAATTAAGTTAATTTCGTTCTAAACGTCGTCCTAAACACTGTTGCTGCTCATTTTAATGTATTCGTGAGTGTATCACTCATACACTATCGACACTATCGGCTGCATTCTAATCTTTACCTACATAGTATAAAACAAAGTCGCTGCCCGCTGTCTGTCGGTCCCTATGTATGCTTAGATCTTTAAAACTACGGACGGATTTAGATGCGGTTTTTTTTTAATACACTTAATTTAAATGAATATTTACGAAGATATCACAGCTTTAAAATGCAGGGACATAGCGGTTGCAGCGGTACCTTCGGATTCTGTAGTTTATTTAGTATCAGCATTGCACCCGTGCGAAGCCGGGGCGGGTCGCTAGTTACGAATAAAAAACAAAATGAACATGAGTGGCGAAAATATTATACCTACAGGATTATAATTAATTCAAACCACCATTTATTATCATACCAGTCAGTCTAGAACAGCGAGGACATGAAAGTAATTCTGGACTCTGGTATCTAGACCTAAGACACTACACTGGTTGCAGAACTAAATTAGCCTGCGTTCGTTGAAATAAAACAACTAAGTACTACTACTATAGGTACTACTACGCTATAGATACTTACGCCGTGTGATGTGAATTATGTCGCCGCAGCTTTTGCAGCGGCGTTGTGGTAACTACAAAATGTCATTGTGGTTGCGTTGAGGCTAGTAGTTGCGATGTGAACGGCGCGGCGGCTAGGGCGCGGTGCGGCTGGTGGTTGGTGAAGCAGTGGTTACCCACTATTCACTTACGTGTGTATAGTGTCGCTGTGGTGGTTGCGATGTGGTCGATACCGACCTCAGTTGAATTAGACTGCAAAATGTGGTCCGGATGAATTAAGGCTTGGTAGGCCAGCAGAGGCCGCATTTTTGTGATTTTTTTAATCACCTGAGACTTAGAAAATAGTGTTTATAATTCTGAAAAAAAGATATAATATGTTACTCAAGGATCTAGTCTAGTCAAAGTCGCATTCAGTTACAAGATCTAATGAACTTCACTCGATAGAAAAAAATCCCCCTAAAAAAGTTACCCCTTTTTCTAACGTTTTTTCAATACTAAAACTAGCGAACTAATGATATCACACTTTTTTTGTACTCAACTAAGGACACTTAATATTTCTAAACAAATTCGCAGAGTTTGACTTGATAAAATGATTTTATTAATCACCATGTTTATATAACTACAAAAAACACGAGCGCGGCGGCTTGGCAGGCGCGCGTTTTCCCTTACACCTACTGCAGCAGGAATACCTGGCCTTAAACCATTTATTTCCATACAAATGAACATTCGACCCACGTATTGTCGTGTACATTGTCCCTTAGTCAAAGAGTTCTTGAGGAAGACTGGTTAATTAGGTCTTTAATAAGACACTATCAATTCCGAACGTATTTGAAGACCTTCAGAATCCTGGTGTTCATTCTGCAAGGGAGAGTTATACCTAAATAAAACAAAATTAACCATTGACCAAAATATATTGAAGAAGCAATTTGCAACAAACATTTACGAGATACTAACACGGAAGACAAATTACTATTACATAAACGTTATTCACTTCTAAACTGCGAAAACAAACTTTTAGCTAACATACATACGTTATAAATACCAGCTGGTAGAAAATTGTTAATTAATTATTGCTATTTCAACCTGTGCGCTGTGCATGAAATCAAATAAACTGGTGAATGAAAGTGAATTTTCGAATGGTTACAATAAAGCTAGTAAATACATTAGGCAGTAGCAAAGTAAGTGAAATATTTTAAAATTATTGGTTAAAGAAGTGAATACACACATTTTTCAAACAGTTTAAATAGGTTGGTAATTGAAAACACAAAATCTAAATGAAAAAAAAAAACACTGAAATTCATAGTGATGTTATAAAATTGATGATACATTTGGAATAGGTCTAATTTTACTAATACATAATTATTTTAATGTCATACAATAAATAAAATACATAATACACAGAACATAAATGATAAAATCGGGCGCCTATGATACACCAAGCCAACGATATACAGTCAAGTTAAACCAATACAAGATTAATTTTGTATATTATTTTATTGATTCATATGACAAAAACGGAATGAATTGATATTTCTTAGATTGATTATGAATTAAATACATGTTAACTAAACTGAAAAATCAATAATAATTAGTTCTTTCCATACATAATTCATCAAAAAAAATTGTTTGATAAATTAATACAGTATTATAATTGAATACTTCATCTAGTACCCATAACACAAGCTCTGCTTAGCTTGTAGCTAGATGATGCTGTGTGGATAGTCCGGCAATATTTATTTATTTATTGGCCTGGTGTACCGCCCACCTGACGCTGGCTCATCAAATCCAGTAGTCATTGCCTTTATCATGCCCGAGTTCACCAAAAATTAAACAAACTAACAACCGGTTGGTTAACTATCCCTTAAACCGTCAGGGATTTATTTTCAAATGGGTTACAATAGCTTTAAGTCTTTAATTCATTTGATTCAGAATGAATAATTACTTTGTTTTAAGTGTTTTCTCAACAGTTATGTAATAACAACATGTGTACAATCCATGGAATAAGAGTAAATACGAAATAAAATTTATGCGTTTACAGTCAAAAAGGGGTGCGCGCCACCCCTAATCCTTGACGGATGATAAGTAAGAATCCCTCACAGGCTAATAAAGTGTACATTTACCAAACTTAAATCTTTGTCAATATATCCAACGACGGATAACACCCTCGCGTCTAAAGTGCAACTTGGAGCGAGTTGAAACTAAGACTGGTTAACTAGGTCTAAGAACTGTATCAATATTTTAAGACCATCAGAAATTTTAATGATTTTTATTAATATAATTCCATTAACATTTTGGTGAACCCAGGTCTTATTAAGTATTCGCCACATTTCTACGTTAAATTAGTCAAAGTCACAAAAGCCATAAGCACAATGCATTTATTAAAGTCAAGCAATTTACGAAATTTGTTAGTAATTATAATTAAATTCAAAATGAATGTATTACTATATTTTAGTAATTGATTTGATCAAAATATCCAATTAAAAAGAACAATCACCGTCACCAAATAAAAAAGTCGTAGTCAATGCATTTTACATCTTATGACCGTGACCTCTGGTTTATTTTTACGCTTTGTTATGTTACGGTGATTTTATTTTGTTACCTTGCCGCGATGTTTAAAAATTATTGCTTGTTTTAAGAACTTTTATTCAAGTAACTCTAGTAATATTCAATTTCTAGAATTTCCTAAGTAAGAACAACATTGTGGCCCATCTGTTATATTATAAGGTAAGATGGTAATTTCAGTTTTCTGGTTAAGCCAAAAAGAAAATGATCTGGTGAAAGTGCAATTTTAGCGCCTGAATTTTAGTATAGGTATTATAGTATTGGCTTCCATAACATAACACAAGAGTAAAAACAAGCCAACAAAACTCGAAGACCTCTGAAAAATCTAGTTTATTCAGGCATCTTCAGTTTCATCTCCGTATCCATCAAGAACAAGGTACAAAACAAGCTAAAATATCACTATGGCCATGGCCGTACTGCAATATCGTAGTTCCTAGACTACACTGCGAGTGACTAGCGTCTGATGTTTCTCGCGAGCAACCATCGAAGCAACAAGATTCTACGACGATACTTATCATAGTAAAGCGATTGGTTACCAGAATTGGGACCCAGAAAACGTAGCTGCCTACCTACCATTCTGCAGTGCGGCCGTTGCCTATGGAATAGTCTTGATCTTAGTCTGCATTATAAAAATAAAATAAAATAAAAATAAAATTATTAGTATTTTGTATGAGCTAACATAATTCATACTATTACATTGGTCTACCTAAAGTCCTGATACCCTGTGATGTTATTTTAACTACTTTGAGGTTTTTTTTATTTTTGTCGGTAGTCGACCGACGCGAACCTTTAAGTTTTTCCTTTTACGTTTTTCTTCTACAATAATTCGCTTTTTTCTAAGCTAACGTTTTTCCTCATAGAAATTAAGTTTGACCTTGTAGATTATTTAAATCTCTTCTACAGAAAAGCTACCCTGTTAATTTAAATTAAACACGTTTTTTTTATAGTTTGTATGACAAAAATGAGGATATTTAATATTTTGTAGCCTTCCGTTATGGCGCTCCCCTTGTCTCTTAAAGTTTTGCTCGCAAACGCACATTGGAATGTTACATCACAGGTGAATGCTGGCGGCGAGGGAACCCCCTCAGAAAGAATAACAGAACAAACGTCAGCAAACGTTTATAAGTAAGTTATAAAAGGCAAAACTTAGTAAAGTCCGCGCCGGTCGTCCGTCATCTGAGAAACTTTAAAAACAACCAAACTGATATGAACTCTACTACCAAGACTATACAACTGATATTCAGCTTGTCAAGTACCGTTACACGCGTTTCGTTTCATTTGAGGGCGCACTCGATGAAGACCCCCGGATGCTCCATAGTCGGTGGAGGTGTCATTGGGGGCGTTGCTGGAGGGGTCGAGATGGGCGAAGGGTCGGGGCTCTGGGACGGGGGCTTCTGAGCGGGCTCGAAGACTGCGGATGTCAGCGGCAGCATGTCCTTGAGTGCAGTCCTGTAACAATGCAAAAGCCGTTTAGATCAGAGATTGACGCGCGAGATTAACACCTGTGTTCAAGAACAATACTACGAGGTCTCACAGTGCAATCGAACGCATAGGGCCAGATTTTTGTCAACTTTAGTATAGGAAACTATCAAAAATCTGTACTTGGCTTGCTACCTTAGAATAGAATCGTTTATTCACAAAAAAAATGTCAAATATTACAATGCTGTTGTTGTATCAGTGGTATCAATGCAATACTACCAGTAGTTTTGGACTGGTGTGTGAATATAAGTAATAAATCTACCTACTTAAATAATAATAATAATGATTAAGAATTAAATTTAAAATGTCTTGTCTGCTTAATATTAAAATATTCCTCTACGCTATAAAACAATGAGTCTGTAACCATTTATTGAGTCTATTATTAAACAATGGCAATGGCAAGTCCTTTAATTCCATTGGTAACTTATTAAATATCTTAATTGTCATGCAAAACGATTTTTTGAAATTGCGCCAACATCATCGAAAAAAGATGAATCTTTCAGAAGGAGCACGTATTCTTAATAATTTACCAAATAAATTTATGTTGTAAAAAAAATTTATGTTTTGGTTGCGAAGATAGGTTAAAAGAACTTTACATCTCTTAAAAACATTACTTTACTTAAAATGAGATAAATTTAAACAGTAAACGTGTACTAAATCTAAGTTTAAGTAGATAAATAACTGCTGGGCTTTGAGGCTTTCATATTATTCTATTGAGTAAATATATGCTTTCAACATATTTTTGTACATTATTAACTCGTTAGCTGCCCCAAGATAATTTGGGGTATACCACACTGCGTCCACACATATGTTAAAAAAAAAAAATATTTCGTCACATCCACCGTGTTTTATTTTACCAAATTACCAATCTATACGTCCCCCGAAATTCAACCTCGTAGCCCTAGCGTTCAGTGCCTGACAGCTCATTCATTTGAAACAGAGCTATGAACTACATGTAATGCACGGATTTCACAGCTAACTCCAAAATGCACTAATGCACTACATGGACAGCTGACGTGCTAATGGTGTCACATTCTTTTATGATATTTGGTAAATTATTAAGAATACGTGCTCCTTCTGAAAGAATCATTCTTTTTCGATGATGTTGGCGAAATTCAAAAAATCGTTTTGCATGACAATTAAGATATTTAATAAATTACCAATGGAATTAAAGGGCTTGCCATTGCCATTGTTTAATAATAGACTCAATAAATGGTTACTGACTCATTGTTTTTATAGCGTGGAGGAATATTTTAATTTTGGGCAGATCAGACATTTTTGATTTAATTCTCAATAATTGTTGTTATTTAAGTAGGTAGGTTTATTAAAATTCACACACCAGTCCAAAATTACTGGTAGTATTACATTGATACCACTGATACAACAACAGCATTGTAATATTTGACATGTATTCTGTGAATTAACGATTCTATTCTATTCAAACCTCGCTGAGTTTCCCGTTCTACTGACCATGTCTTCTGATCCAGTACATATGTGACCTCGGGCACCGGGAACCCGTTGAAGGGCGAGGCCACGGGCAGCGTGTAGGCGCCCATGTCGGGCCAGCGCAGCCAGGCGCCGGGCGCCAGCCGCGCGAGCCGCGCCGCCGGCAGCACGCAGTCCAACCCGTCGCACGACGGGCCCCAGATGGAGCAGGGGACCAGCTTGCCGCCCGATGGCTGCAATTACAACATACATTGTTAATCAAGAGGATAAAGCCTTACTATATTTAATCCAGAACGTAAAGGATTCCAAAGTAGAGTACCTAGCCCCTCACTATTCTCAAGATTCTAAACCAGATTGAGCAAACTTTTATCACACTAATATTATAAATGCGAAAGTTTGGATGGATGGATGTTTGTTACCTCTTCACGCCAAAACTACTGAACGGATCAGGCTGAAATATTGCACACAGGTAATTCTAATGCTGGAATCAAACATAGGCAGCAGCAGGAAATCGATGAAAGGTGATTTCTATCTTATAAGAACTGTTTTTGGGATAAAAGGCCTATGTTTGAATTCCAGGATTAGAATTACCTGTGTGCAAAATTTCAGCCCGATCCGTTCAGTAGTTTCGGCGTGAAGAGGCAACAAACATCCATCCATCCAAACTTCCGCATTTATAATATTAGTGTGAATGTTATAAATAAAGCTAATGTCATGTTCGTAGTGACCTGCAGCGGCTCGGCGCGCACGTGCTGGTGGTCGTACAGGATGCAGTTGAAGGAGCCGTACACGCCGTCGTTCATGAAGTACATCGTGTGCTCTTCACCGTTCTCGGAAGCGATCTGGGAAATTACAATGTTAATATATTACGGATGTTAGCGGGAAGTGGAAGAACACCAACGTTTCATCCCATAACAAGGGACATCTTCAGGATGAGTTCAACATCATTACATCCGTAATGAATTCGTCAAACTACGATAGTTTTTATAGTAAAATGTAAACGCAATGTTTGTTCTCCTTTTCAAAGTGTTTGTCTTGATGTAAAAAAAAACGTGACTGGCTCTAATTAGCCGATAGACACGTCATGACGTGTGACCAGCGGGAACATGCAGCGCTGTATGGTATGTAGACCGTACATAAATGTCGCACCTCACCATAAATGTCGACGACCTCTGTGGCGCAGCGGGTGAAGGTCCGTCTGCGACGCAGGAGGTTGCGGGTTCGATTCCCGCCTCGGGACAAAAATTTGTACGATCTGCAGACGTTTGTCCAGGGCGTTCTTGATGTTTTCTATGTATACTAAAAATATCTATCTATGTAGTGTATTGTATTAGGTATTTCAGTTATCTAGTACCCATAACACAAGCTCTGCTTAGCTTGTGGCTAGATAATGCTGTGTGAATTGTCCAGCATTATTTATCAATGTTGTGATTTGTGGACAACTAAAGGCCATGACGTAGCAGAGCGGCAAACGTAGCTCGCCGCAGAAACACTTACGACGAGCGAAGCGAGCCCCGCAGAAACAAGTATAGAATAGAGTACATGGACGACATGTTACCTCGCGCGTGGAATGCACTTGCGTGGCGAGCGTGCAGCAGGCGGCCGCGAAGTAGCGGCCCGGCTCGGCGATGACGCGCACACCGCTGCCGTTGGGGAAGTGGGCGGCGAGCGCAGCGTTGATCACTTGCGACACCTGCCGGTTAGAACTAGAGTTAGTAAGATAAGCCAGGCGTGGCGAGCGCAGCGAGATGTGACCACTACTGGGGCTGTCGTGTGTACAAAGTACAATGTATCAGGTACTGTACAAAGTACAATGTATCATGTCAGGTCGCAGATCGACTTCACTAAAATCCTACATTATATTGTCTACTTACAAAACGTGATGTTTGTTGTAAAACGTGATTTCTATCTTCCATATTTAACCTTCATGTTAACTTAAATCTTAATAAACTTCAGTTGCGATCAAACTGTTGGAGGACTTGTTATTGAAGGTATCCCCAACAATAACTTTATCATTTCCTCTGCTTTTACAAAGTACTGACCTCACATATGTCGGTGTCCTGCCCGCCCGGGTACCCGCCGCCCAGGTCCAGTAGACGCATGTTGTGTCCCAGCTTGTTCCCGCGAGTGAACAGCTGGCGACAAATACCGATGGCTCGCGCGTACACTTCGCTCTCGCCGGCTCCGGATCCCACGTGGAAGGAGATTCCGATCACCTGTGAACAAAAATATACTATCAGTAACTGACATATAATAATAATAAATAATGCTGGACAATTCACATAGCATTATCTAGCCCCAAGCTAAGCAGAGCTTGTGTTATGGGTACTAGATAACTGATATCAGGGTTGGAAAAAAAACAGTTTTTTTTAAATTTTATAAAACAAACAGTTCAAATTGTTTTAAACAAGTGTTTGTTTTGTTTTTTTTGTTTTTTTTTTGTCCTTTTTAGTTTAGGGCATTATTTTAAATTAATTCGACCTATAATGTTTCATTTCCAGACTAGATCTTTTGACTTTTCAAATTTTCTATAGTAAAATAAATATTGACAAAAAACGATCAATGGATAAACATTTATTTTATGTTGCGTATCTCTAATCACTACTAAACGATTTACATTCACCCTGAATGTTTCCTAGCAGGACTATACCGGCGGGGAAATACCTATAAACTATAAATTCTATTCTATGAATAGGGGCACCCCCAATATTTATTAATTAGTGATGGGCCGAATGTGGTTTGAACCGAATACGAATTTCGGCCGAACATTCGGTAAAAATCAAAAATGCCGAAGTTCGGTTTTTATTCTGCACTTATATGGTAACAACTAACAAACAACAATAAAATATACCTATAAGTAATTAATATATTGAATTTTCAAAAAGTTTATTTGATTCAAATCATAAGACTTCCTAATTTAATAAGAACTTATTGAATTTGATTTTTTAATTCTAAAACTTAAGATTGAAATGTCGAAAAAGGAAACTGATAATGACAGTTAGTTACTTGATTAATAAATAAATTACCATGATTTTAAATTATCTTGATCTTGTCATATTGTCTTACTCTCCTGACTGACAAACAATTTTGATTTTATAATGTTTATTAAATATAGGTAATTTTGTTTGTTATAATTTTGTTTTTGATTGATTTTAAATTGAAATTTTGAATATTCTATACTATCTAATGCATGTTTCAAAAATACGTGTTATCTTATCCCATTACCCATATAAATCCTGGTACTTGGTAGGTACTTAGATCTTTGTTTGACTGAATAAATAACTTATCAAAAAAATATTACTTTCATTTTATATCATTCATTCGCAATGAAAAGTAGTTTTAAAGCTTGTTTTTTTCTCATCGTTTTATACAATGTTTAAAACTTGTTTTAATCTGTGTTTTTAAACGTGTGATAAAAAACACGGTTTAAAATCAAACTGTTTTAAACATTGTTTTAAACATGTGTTTTAAAACCATTTGTTTTAATCATGTCAACCCTGACTGATATACACTAAAGTCATAAATAACGGGATATTTACCATGATTTGAGTCTGCCAATAACAACTCACTCGCAATGCCGTCAGTTATTCCGTGATCATGGCGCATGAAACTGTGCCGAAATATTGGAAAGCTCCAAACTCAAATGATGGTAAATATCCCGTTATATGTCTTTAGTGTTAATAACCATGATGGATTTAAAAGTTTTAACTGATATACATAATACAATACACTACATAGATATGTATGGACCGGTTGCAACTGATATTAAATTGAGCGCTATATACCATCGATACATAGATATAGATCATGTATTCTAATTTACTAATATGACCTCTAAAAGTCTTCTTGGAAAATATCTTTTAAAAAATAAAATAAATAATGCTGGACAATCCACACAGCACCATCTAGCCCCAAAGTAAGCTAATCAAAGCTTGTGTTATGGGTACTAGATAACATGTATATTTAATACATTACATACATAGATAGATATTTTTTTATTATACATAGAAACCACCCAGACCAACGGAACAAATGTCTGCAGATCGTACACAAATTTGTTCCGAGGTGGGAATCGAACCCGCAACCTCTTGAGTCGCAGGCGGACTCTCGCCCGCTGCGCCACTGAAGTCGTCAATATAGGCTTTGAAGACGTTTTCAAAATGTAACTCACGTTCAGTTGATGTAACGCTGCTATCTTCAGCAGGCGCGGTGCCTCGGTGACGGGGTTGCAGCCGAACTTCATGCCGAGCGGGCACTGCGCGCCGGCGGCGTCGCAGCGGATGCGCAGGACCAGTCTGGAATCAAATCTATTATAGTAGTATACTCCATTCTAGAATATAACATATTATTGGTACACAAAAACATTGATGTTTGAAATTACAAAAACTGGTAACAATAACAGAATAGATCAAACAGCAAGGTAATCAATACAAGACAAAATTTAAAATGTAAAAATCCCCCCCACAGATTTTCGTGAAATATGGCTAAAGAACACTCGGGATAAAATTATCTATGACTCAAAAAAGCTAAACGAAAATCGGTTCATCCGTTTGAGAGCTACGATATCACAGACAGATACACAGACAGACACGTTAAACTTATCACACCCCTCTCTTTTTGCGTCGGGGGTTAAAAATATTTATTATTTATTATTATTTATTAAAAAAAAAGAATAAATGTTTCGTACTGAAATCTAGTTAATAAGCTAATTTAGGATGGAGGGGTGGTTAGATTCTTAAATCGTGACTGGTACGGTCGGATATATCATAGCGGCGATAATTTCTATTTAATCACTAGTCGTCCACAATACCACCCCTCTCTTTTTGCGTCGGGGGTTAAAAATAAAGTACACGAACTCCAACAACGAGTTTGATAATGGCCGTGACATAAATGATATGTTGAATGAAGCTGTCATATCCCTAATGGTAAAGTACGAAAGTTTAGAGTAAAGTATAGAATAGTTAATGGTTTAATCGGGTATTTATCGCTTACCTTTTGTTATTATTTCCCCTACGTTTCTACCGCGTTACAGCAGCGATCGTGGTCACGGGGCGACAGTCGCCCCGTGGCTATGATCGCTGTAACGCGGTAGAAACGTTACAGCGATCATAGTATAGAAATAATAATAAAAGGTATGCGATAAATACCCGATTAAACCATTAACTATGTTAACAAATCGCGAAAGTTTAGAGTAAAGTATAGAATGTTTACTGACTGTGCGGTCGGGTAGAATTGCTTGATCTTCATCAGCTCCGTCTCCGAGTCGAAGGTCATCATGTCCACTCCAAGCGCCGACGCACGCAAGATGTGAGATTTCATCTTAGCTGGGTTCGCGAAGATGATGCGTCTGTGGAGAGGAATTTAATTAGCTTATCAATTATCATACATTGTGCGATATATGATAGGATTCTCATTGCGGATGAAAGAAAAATAGCAGTCTGAATCAGTATAAGCATATCATTTAGTAAATGTTTTCAATTGTCTGACCGGAACTGGATTTTCAGCCGAAACCGTGTCTAATCTCGTGAAACTAATTCATACTTTCTGTGAATGAGTAACAAACGTAACAAACCAACAATTTTGGTTAAACATAAAACCAACTCCCAGAAAAGGTTGGTTATACAAAATCAATGGGCTACGTATTATCCGGGCACCTACCAAAATTAAGAACTGAATCCTATTTTTTATTAAATGAAATTATTTATTTTAAACTAGTTTATTCCCGAGGGAGTATTATTTCTATCTCATGGGAACAGATTTATGAGATAAAAAGTAGCCTATGTTTGATTCCAGGATTAGAATTACCTATGTGCAAAATTACAGCCCGATCCATTCATTGGTTTTGGCGTGAAAAGGTAACAAACATCCATCCAAACTTTCGCATTTATAATATTATAGTGTGACTTAAATCTAATTCCAAATATTGTATTAATAGTCAAGATAGACATAGACATACTATATATTTTCTGGATGTTTCCTATGTATAATAAAAAATATCTATCTTTGTAGTGTATTGTATTAAGTATATTAGTTATCTAGTAACCATAACACAAGCTCTGCTTAACTTGGGGCTAGATAATGCTGTGTGAATTGTCCAGCATTATATATTATTATTATTATTACTTAGTCAACTCCCTGCTACCCGTCGCTTCACACGCGCTTTCCAACTAGCCTATGTCCCTCCCCATTTACCTTCCTGCCAAATTTCAGTTCCGTTCAGCCGTTTAGGCGTAAAAAGATAATAGATAGACAGAGTCACCTTCGAATTTATAATATAAGCACAGCTTACCTTTAAACAGGGTTATTGGTAATGCACAGTTTTTTTTTTTGTAAATCACCTCTGCTAAAACATGAAGAAACTCATGTGTCCGGAATCCAATTAATTACTAAAGACCAATCTTCCGCTTCAACTCCCACTGTTCATTCAGAGCAGCCGTTTTTAAGTATAGTTTGAAAAAAATTCCCTCTAAAGAACTATTATTGAATGGAGCGGGTACCTACCACCAGTACCAAGTTTAAGATTTAAGAGCTGGCGTCTTAACAAACGTGTTCGTGATGATGGGCAGGACCTGCAGTTCACGCTGTCAGTGAATTACCAATAACCCTGTATATGCATACAGTCGTTCGACGATGGCGTTTTGACAGGGCAATCGTGCGAGTGCCAAGGGACAGGTCGGAGGGGAGGACGCTCCCGAGTTACTAAGGCGGTGATGTATGCAACTCGGGAGCGTCCCTCCCCCGTCCCATCCCTTGTCCCCAGCACGATTGCACTGTCAAAACCACGTCAAAATGCCTTCGTCAAACGACTGTATGCAAATAGATAGGCTGTGATATAAGTATGGATGGACGTTCGTTTGACCACAACCTCACCTGATGGAAAGTGACGATGAGATAATAGTAGATGATTTTGAGTGGCCGCGCATCCTTTCAGGGCGCATCGCAGGCCGGGCAGTGGATGTGTTAATACTTACTCAGGCGCGACGCCCAGCCCGGTGCAAAGCTCAATCTCCGCCTTGGACGCGCAGTCGAAGCCGGCTCCCAGAGCAGCGAGAGTGCTGAGTAGCACGCGGTCGTCGTTGCATTTCACCGCTGTAACCACATAAGAAACTATTATTAAGTGTTTAATTGAATACTTAAGGAATATACAAGCTAAATTTTGAGGCAACAACGGGATATTTACCATGATTTAAGTTTGGAGCTTTCCAATATTTCGTTGGTAATAGTGGTAAAATGGTTCATGGTAAATATCCTGTTGTAAATGACTTTAGTGTTAATAACCATGCTGGATTTAAAAGTTAAATTTTGACTTTCTGTGTTTTCTATGCATAAGTTCAAAGTAGGTACATTTTCAACTCAAAATGTATTTTACAGCAATAGATTAGGTATGCATAGCAAAATATGTATATGTATAATTTTTGACATGATAAATGATTAGTAACAAAGACTATTATGACTATATTATTATTATATTATCCCATAATGAGCGCTATAGCGCCCTGTCTACAGATTGCCAAATCCAGCATCCGCTTGCAGTCTTTCTGAGGTCTCCCTCAAGAACACGTTTACCCCAGCGCAGCGGTTGTCGGTTATTCGTAAGCGGTTTTCGATCAGTTATTTGCTATCCATGAATGACACAACCCCTGATTTCAAATTTTACAGCATTTATTTATGAGCCATGTTTGAAAACAAATGTTTTGGAATTTGGAATTAATACGGGCTAGATAGATAATGCCGTGCTGTGTGGTACCGGCTTAGAATTTGCACTACCCCTTTCCCGCGGGTGTCGTAAGAGGCGACGACGGGGGCGTACAGCAGCGCTCAATTCTACCGAACTGCGATCCCCAATCCGTATTCCCAGCGTGGGGATTATAGGCATTACTCCCTCATGTCATGAGGTAAAAGCTAGTGATGCGCTTATCAGGGGGAGGCCTGCGTCCAGCAGTGGACCAATATAGGCTGTTGAGGTGAGGAGAGAAAGATGATGGATCAAAGTTTCCAGCATCATTTATTTTGTCTTGCTGGGCTAAGACTTCTCCGCCTGCGGATGTTCTAAAAGGCGAAGGTCTACCTAATCTCTAAGCTCAGCCTTGAGTGCGGTTTGACGATAATCTGGGCATTCGAGACTTCATCGTAACGGCTTATTTTTCTATGATACAGCACCTCTATCGTGCGGAAATGTAACTACGCCAATCCCATACAAAAATGACACGTCAGTGGAGTCAAGTAACGGTTCGCGTCTACAATACCGGGGTCCTATCGTACCCCATCATGCACAGTACATACCGTAGAAAGGCTCAACGGTGGGCATGAGCTCGGTCCAGCGCTGGTAGCGGGCCACGACCTCGCCTAGGTCCATCACATAGAAGGGGTCCTCCTGCACCCCACTGTCCACGATGTCCTGGATCACGGATGCTGGCGACCAGTCGCCTTGCATCACGCGGATGCTCGCGTTGTTCTCAGTTTGTGGTACCTAATTCAATAAGATAGCTTTAGCAAAAAATCGGAAACGGACATGAATCCACTTAAGATTTCACTTTGAACTACGATAACTTTAGAATAGTTTACGATTTTCATTAAATACTAAGCTAAGAAACTCCCGACAGGAAAAAGACACCTTTAAATAAAAAAAATTGGTAACAAAATGGTGCATCCGTTTGGGATCTACAATCTGAGATGAGTACTTGCATTCTTTCAGTATCTTTCCAGGTCTTTTGAGCCTAGGAAAAGCAACAAAGGGGGGGGGGGGAATCTCCCCTAAATCAAGGTCTGTTTTCCCCTAATGTAGCTTGTTCAAAAACATATAACCAGGGAAGCATCTGAATGGTTGAACGATATAATTGTCATACAGGATTATCCTTTACGGCAACTATGTCATACATCTTCACCAATACACCACTTTCCACATAATACTTAAAATAGAGAACTGCACATAATATTTACCTTCATCTTGTCGTCAAATATGTTAATCACTGTAGTCAAAGCTTTTCAAGACTCGAAATTCTAGTCACTTTGTTAGTCCAATTCTTCACTTAGTCTTATCCAATTCTCCGAAATCCGTGTCACGTAAAAGTTCACCCAAAGAAAGATGTTAACTTGTCTTCTTCACCCGTAGGTAGCGCCACTGAACCACCCGAAGGTTTCCGAAGTTTCCCGAAGGTGCTTCACAACCTGAAGGCTGTGCAAGCGGTGTTAGCTTCTGTCGGTAAAGGCCCGAGGCCCCGGCAGTGCCGAGGCGATTCGGGCGCTATGCCGCGAAAGGGTCAACGATCTGGGTAGATGAGCCGGTGTCAAGTGGGGGCGCCCAGTGGTGGGGGCCCACAAGCGCTAGTCCACGGGTGTCAGCTGGAACAAGGTTGAGAGTGACGGACATTGATCACCTTTGCGGGCGTAAAACCTGAGACAGACCTAGGAGGGAAATAAAAGCAAGCAAGGTCAAGCAAGGTCCTGGGTTAACAGGTCGTCAGGGTGCTTTAGCATCATCGACTCAGTTAAAGTCAGCAAAATTGACTGAGGCTTAATCTACTATCAGCCAGCTGCAGAAGTAGTCAGCTGTGTGATGGTGGAGTTGAGGGGAGATCGCTAGATTTGCGGGGTTTTGCGTATACCCCCAAAACGGTGGTCTTTTAGAGGTGGTCTTCAAGCATTATTGTCTTAACGCAGTGATGGATGCTAGTGTACTGTGTGAGACAGAACTCTGGAAAATCACGAGGGACTCTGTATAGGCACTTTGGAAGAATTTCCTTGACGGATGGTCTGGCCTACTGGTTTTCTCGGAGGAGATCGTCGAGTTAAGGGGTTGCTAGAGGTTTTAGAAGGAATTTGGAAGGAATCTGAGGAAGTCACTCACGTGTCGGGCGTGATGTGGCGTCAGCGGGGAGGCAGGCGGCGCCAGGGCGGGTCTACGTTGAGGGCTCGTCGCCAGCAGCGCGTCGCGGGGCGGGGTTCGCACGGACTGGATCGTCCGTCACGGCCGGCACTGAATGTCGCGCCGGACTCGTCCGGTGCTCCCTGGAACAACGGAAAATGGATTTAGGGACTATTTCTTTTAAATGAAGAAGACGATATCTCCTAATCCTCGGTAAGGGTTACCATGTTCTCTGCTGGCATTCTACTTTCTAGTACAACGATAAAAATCAAAAGAGAATAATTAAGAGCCTCTTTATATCATTGTCACTTGGAATTGGAACTAAAGTTCCAAGTGACAGTGATCCAAAAATGGATAGTATGATGAATGAGAGAAACCTGATCAATAGATTTAAAGATGGAAGCCTAATCAGTCAACAAGTTTTGTGAGGATTACTATGCGCTCTTAGCGTATAGTATTCCTCTCAAAAATCTTTTAGAGGTTCAGAACAAGCTGGAGTTTGAACCGAAGACCTTGGGATATAAAAGAAGTGGATACCTCCTAGCCCCCTTTCCTCCATCAATCCATCACGGTAGAAGCTGCATACTAATACTAACACAAAATAAACTATCAATCAAGCACTTAACCGTAAGTCGGGCAAACTTTAATCAGCTGTAATTGTTTTGATTCGGCAATGTACTTCAATAATAAATAACAGTTAAAGGAGGTCAAGCTGAAACAATCAACCGGCATGTAAATATTTGTTAGACAATAACAGGCAGAATTTCTGAGAAAACATCAACGAAGATCAAGAACTTTAGTAGTTCGTAGTAGTAGAAGAATTCATTATGAATTTAAGCGGGTTAACTACGAACCTACTCGTAGTAGATAGTGTGCCCAAGGACACAGAACGGGCGCACTCACATAGAAAAATTTCAGCCACCTTTGATTTTTTTCTTGATCTTCATTATGAATGTAAGTGCACGCGAGTGCGCCCGTTCTGCGTCCCTGGGACTTACCTTAATGAAGTTCCTCGTTAAGAGATAAAACGTTGGTGTTCTTCCAACACAAACTAGGTTTTTAATTAACCCATTTACATTTTGCATGGAGTTCGAAATTTTTTTGGTGCGCTCTCGAGTATATTTGATATCGAAGCAGTGTTTAAATGATGAAGACTTTAATAATGCCTTATTTTTTTATTGCGCAATAATTTTATGCCTTTATTAACTACATTTGCTTGGAAACCGTCCTAAAACAACCTACTAAACAAACATACCAAAATATCATCCCATTTTTATGGGATGATATTTTGGTTGTTAGTACATAATATTATATTGTTAGTGATATTTTGGTTGTTCAAAGATCAAAATCAAAATCAAAAACTCTTTATTTCCATAAATACAATAAATGTACACTAAGAAAAGGTCAAATTATAAAACTATACACTGACACGGAAATAAAGTGATATTTTTGATTTCTGTCGCTTCGGTATGTAGACCAAAGTAAAGAAGCGACGAAGAAACCTTTAGCCTGTTAGTTGTTATTCTTCGAGTTGGAGCAAAACCCGTTCCAAGCTTTTTTATTTCTAGATAATCTGATATTTTATAGTAAGCCTTTTTGCACAGAAAGGTTTTGACAATTTGTTTGAATTTATTGACTGATAATTTTTGCAACTCACTAGGAGTTTTGTTGTAGAAGCGTATACATTGCCCTTTAAAAGATATATTAATTTTGTGTAGCCTAGTTGTGGGCACAGCGAGTTTATGTTTATTTCTGGTATTAAAGTTATGTTTATCACAATTTTAGGGAACAGATTTTTATTTCTATGAGTGTACAACAAGTTTTCATAAATATATTGACATGGCACTGTCATTATATTTATTTCTTTGAATTTATCACGTAGGGATTCTCTGGGACCCATATTATAGATTGCACGAACAGCCCTCTTCTGCAGCACAAATACGGTGTTAAAGTTAGTGATCTGACATTATCATTTTATATTCCACTAATAAAATTAAAAATCGCCGTTTATGATTTTTGTGTGACCTAAATCAGTAACCAACCACAAGCAGGTACCTATCTATTGCACAGATAGTCACTGATGTATTTAGGCTGACCGCAATCGTCGTTTTCGCAAGCAGAAATTGATATTTCTTTGTGGTACTCTAGGTAATGTTTTATATTTGAATTCAAACAAACCCAATATAAGTATACTCCTATCTTAGACCTTGAACTGAAGTGGTACTCTGATAAGTTTTGGCAATTCCGATAACTCCGCACAGCAACAGTTATCAGAACTTAGATACAATCACACAATGAACTAACAGGCAGGTATAAGCAAAGTATAAATAAATAATACTAGATAATTCACACAGCATCTAACCCCTTGGCAAGCACAGCTTGTGTTATGGGTACTAGATAACTGATTGTTTGATTAATGCTGTGTGAATGGTCCAGCAATTGATCGATTACTGTGTGAAATAGTGTTATCTAAAATTATGTAATTGTAGATTCGGATATAAAATTGTCTACAGACGATAAACGTAATTGAATCACAAGTATTTTTACAATAGATTATCAACGATAAGATTTTGGTGAGTAGGCATTGAGTTGATTTAAGAAATTAGCAGACAGATCATGAAAAGGGTTTAAGATATTCGTAGATGTGTTTTTTTATTGTCAATAGACCGTTTGACCACAATCTCACCTGGTGGAAAGTGACGATGTGGCCGTCAGTGCATGAAGTTCTAGAAGACACTCTTGTCTTGAAGAGGCTCAGGTTGTGATTCAGCTCTTAGGCTCAGGGAGCGAGTTCCTTTCCTTAGTGGTGAGAATGATGAAGGTGGAGAAAAACCGCTTAGTGCGAGTGGAAGGTATATCCACCAGATAAGGATGGTATCAAAATTTGAGCGACAAAAAGTTGCAAATGCGATTGCCAAAGAGGGTTGTTTGTTACAATCTCAAACTCATGAGCATACCCCGGGATCGCCCACAGGTCCCTTTTAACAAGCATCCTCTCATCTTGAAGCCACACTTTTTTATGCCATTACTCTGTCAGTTTTGTTTAATAAATCTTTTTAAAACAATACAGTCAGTTAAAATGTATAGCACGTCGCGAGTTGTTAACTTAACGTAGTCTAGTAGGGGATAAAAAAACAATTTAAAACCCATGATTAATGTTTCATCAAAAAAACATAGAGAAAAGAACGTACGATATAAACATACAATTGATACAAAATTCCGTGAGTTTATACGTTTAGCGAGGAGTTTTTGTTCTGTATGAATAAGTGATGTGATGACTGAACAACCGCTATGTATACATCTGGGGCTACTATTAGATTTCTTTTCAGCTTTAGGTATACCAGTTGAGTTGCTTTGTTCTTAAAAAAGATTTTTATTAAAAAAAAAGATCGTGTTCAATAGAACAAATAAATTAATGTTCCTATTGCTTGCTCATTTCATGCAACTTCTTATTTAAATAGATAATTTTAACTAGTACGTGTTTAATAAATAAAACTTTCACTCAAATATAACTTTTGTTTTCTCTGTAATAAAATGAGTTTTTATTGTTATTTTATTCACAAGTGTGTTGAAAAACGTCGTATGATACACGTGTGTATTGATGATTACCGTCCTCGGCTCTCTTAAGACCCTCGCCTAGGCGCCTCGGCGGTAATCACCAATGTTACACACTAGTACCATAATGTACTATTTCTTTGTACGTTAATTTTAGCTGACATTGTAATGTGTTATGTGTGTTAAATAAATAAATAAAGTAAAAGAATGACACGCATGGTAGGTGGAAGAAACTCATCATAGCCAGAAATACCAAAATGGTGAGACATTCTCTTATTGACCAAGTAAGAGTCATCTACATAGACAACTCGCCAAACTTAGAATTCTCGGAAAGGCTTTTGCTTTATAGTGATTGAATAATCTTCAATAGTACTACGTGTTATAGATAAATTACGAGAGATCAAGATATCGATTCTTGAAATACAAATACCTACCACTTCTGATAACAGAAGTGTGAAATTTCAATTGCGAGGCACACGATAAAATGATTCGTGCGTGATTCATTGATTTATCTTCGGGATAAATTAGTTGGCGACATTTAGAATTGTGCCTTCCGCCCACCTGCCAATTGACACGGATTGTGAGTGGGCGGGGGCTGCATACTAACTAATTTACACCTACTGATTTATTAGTCAGTGATATTTGTAGAAAGAAAACTCTCGCGCGGGACTCATCTCACACTTAAGGCCAGTCCTGCAGCAGTAGGCGTAAGGGAAAATGCGCGCCTGCCAAGCCGCCGCGCTCGTTAGAAAAAGGGATAACTTTGGGATTTTTTTCTATCGAGTGAAGTTCATTAGATCTTGTAACTGAATGCGACTTTGACTAGACTAGATCCTTAAGTTATATATCTTTTTTTCAGAATTTTAAACATTTTTTTCTAAGTCTCAGATGGTTTTAAAAATCACAAAAATGCGGCCTCTGCTGGCCTACCAAGCCTTAAATCATCATTATTTTTGGAAAGGACTACCTAGTTGGTCTAGCGGTCAGCTTGTTCAACCGCTGATTATGAGGGTTCAAATCCCGCGTCGGGCCAATAGTTGTTATTGGAATTCACAGTAGCAGAGTCCGGAAGTAGGCGGTGATTACACCCCCGTACCTCGGAAAGCACGTTAAGCTGTTGGTCCTGCGCTTGACCTATGCCCGGTCGTATCGGTCTGCCGTCCCATCGGATAATGAGAGTGAGGGAATAGAGAATGCACCTGTGTTTGCGCACAGACTTGTGCAGTGTAATACGTCCTGCGCATCCGGCTAGTCTCCGATGAGACTGGCCGCCGCGGTCGAAATTCGGCGCGGAGGACTTATTACATAATTATTTTGGAAAGAAAGCTTCCTCAGTTATCGATCTATCCAGGAGTAATGCTTATCTATGGCATAAACGTCACTTAAGCATAGATAGATGACTACGGCTTTCATAATACGGGGCTTGGAGTAATAAAAGAATAATAGCAGGACCTAAAATAGCATAAAATATGAGATCATGAAGATAACCAGAGATGCAACGGAAAAAGACTGACACTAAACGTAACTGTTTTTATACGCCTTTTAAAGACCTCTGTCCACCGCGTCGGTTATTTTTCTGAAACGTAGCCCACAATGCTAGTTATTACTCGTTAGTGTAGTACGTATGAATTATTTAATTCTGTGAAATATAATTATGTACCTATCTATTAAAAAATGGGACTGGAGATTTCCCTTTAACATATCACTGTATTTTTCCCATTTTGACTAGATAGCCAGAAGCTTAAACATTGGTGGTTTTCAGTTGCTAGAATAGTGTATTTTTATAAAACCAAGCATAAAAATAACGAAAACCTCTTTTGAAAAGAGAGTAGTGGTTCAACTTCAACTTCTTGTCTTGCTTTCTGCATCTGGTTTGACACAATTCTGCCAATGTCTGTCTCACGATAGCATCGCAAGCTTTATCAAGTGAACCTCTACGTATTGTATAGTATTTACAATTTTACATTTACAAGAAATAAACACATATAGGTAAAAAACCTACTACTTCTCCTAATAATATCCGACAGTTGCCATAAAGTCCAGTCATTATAGTAAGTTCACCTCGGAATTCGAGATACCCAGCTGTAAGTCTGTAAATACTTGTATATTGACACCCTAAAACCTACTAGGTTTTGAGACAACTATAAGTGTCTCTCTCGAATCGTAATCTCGAATTCCGAGATTCTTACCTAATTTAAGCAGATATTTCGTGATCGTGATGCGCTACAATGTCCATTATCAATCATTCGGCAAGTGACGTACATACCTAACAAGCGCCGTGTTGATTCAAAGAGATCAAGGCCAATGTTAAATATTCCATAAACTCAGGCTGGTTTCCCCGTGGCAACATCCTTTGATAGTTGCATGCCAATTGTTTTGCAGCCATGAACTACGTTTACTAAGCATCAAAGTGAATAGGAATTCTATGTTATCAAACCACATTGAGATTATGCATTAGATACAAATTCCATGATAAAGTGAGGAAAGTTTCCCTTTGGAAAATTGTTCACTGGTTTGGATACATATATTAAGTGACTATGTTACATATCGAATTGTTTTGCAGCCAAAAACTAAATAAGCGCAAGTACTTTAAATATCAACTCTATGTTATCAAAACGTGATTGAACAAATGTGTGAAAAAATGGTCTGTTTTACAGTCCAAAATTAAAAACTTTATTTCCAATTTTCCATAAATATAGTACCTAAAACTACATTTAGAAAAGGTCAAATTATAAAACTGAACACTGACACGGTAATAAAGTGATATTTTTGATTTCTGTCACTTCGGTAAGTAGACAAAAGTAAAGAAGCGACGAAGAAACCTTTAGGCTGTTTGTTGTTATTTTTCGAGTTGGAGCAAAACCCGTCCAAAACCCCTTAATCCTCTAGAGATAATCTGATATTTTATAGTAAGCCTTTTTGCACAGCAAGGTTTTGACAATTTGTTTGAATTTATTTACTGATAGTTTTGCGAATCACTAGGAGTTTTGTTGTAAGCGTAGGTATACATTGCCCTTTAAAAGATACATTAATTTTGTGTAACCTAGTTGTAGTATCAAGTTAAAATAATAAGAAAACAAATTTGAAACAAGTCACTACAATATTTCCTCCAACAAATAGCCTTTTGCCCAGCAGTGGGACAGAAACGGCAAGAAATAATATGATTAGAAGATGTTGGAATAACACTAGGCAAACATAACTTAAGCAAACTTGTGCAACAAAACCACGATTACCTACTAATAAAAATCTGTACCCTTTAAGACAGAAACACGGCAAAAACATTTTTAACCCATTCACTGGACAGCCTCAGGCAGATAAACCACCACACTGGGTACAAAATCTGCATGTGCATCATGGACACTGAAAGTGCTAATGCACAAGACATCAAAACACTAACAGACTAGCATTATTTAAATTATGTCCTCACCTTTAATAGCGTAATTCTCGAAGCTTTTCAAATCCTCTAAGCAACAACCCTAGGTTGTTGCTAAATGAACCAAAACACAAAAACACGAAAGAACAATGGGAAAACACCGACTCTCATATATACCAACTGTCGCACGGAGGAGTTGAAGCTACACTGATAAAGACAGGCGAGGGCCGCGCTACTTATGTACCGTGTTATCTCTTATCAGTGGGATGGCCCACTTATCAAATAGTAGTTAATGTTTAGCTAATGTAATCCAGGGACAGTCGGTGAGAAGAGTCGCTGATGAATATTAAGAAATTTGAAGTCGGTTTTGAATTTTTCCAAAACCTTCAAATTATGTAAAGTAAAGTAAAATATATTTATTTGACACAAGTAAACATACATTAATTTAAATGATTCCATAGACTCCCGAACTAGTATAAACTGTATTTCAGGAGTCAGTGGCTTTTTCCAAGTAAAATACATTTTGTGTCCCTAAAAAATATGTAAAGTTAATAAAGTTCTTATGGACAATTAATGGACGTTAATAAACAAAAATAAAAAGATGTAGTTTAGACTTTTAAAGGATAGGATAGCAGACACTCTCTTATTAAATCCGAGATTTTTAGTAATTCAAGAGGCCATAGAGTTGGGAATTCAACTTCTTGCACACTTGTACATCAATGTTTAAAATATTTTTGTAGGCTGTGTAGGTATTATGTAGTGTAAGTATTTGGTTTCTAGATACTAAATATCTAAATAGATTTATTCAGTGCCACCGTCTATTTTGTTTTTTTCATGTTTAGTCCAAGGTTGCCTGGAAGAGATTGCTCTCAGCGATACGGCCGCCCATTATAAATAAATAAATAATAATGCTGGACAATTCACACAGCATTATCTAGCCCCAAGCTAAGCAGAGCTTGTGTTATGGGTACTAGATAACTGATATACTTAATACAATACACTACGTAGATAGATATTTTTATTATACATAGAAAACACCCAGACCAACGGAACAAATTTCTGCAGATCGTACACAGATTAGTTCCGAGGCGGGGATCGAACCCGCAACCTCCTGCGTCGCAGGTGGACCTTCGCCCGCTGCGCCACGGAGGTCGTCGTCGATTATACTTCCTTTAATCTAAGCTTTTTTCTATATTGTTTCCTGTCATTGTGTGGTATAATAAAGTATCTTCTTTCTTAGTTTCTGTGACATTTCTGTCGTAAGCTGTACACCAGTTAGTCAGTTCTGCACTAAACCGCTTTGGTCGTGTGACGAGCCTCGACCACGAGTCTGGAGAGTGCAAGTGCCATTCGTTTGCTTTAATTTACGATACGTCTCGTGCGATAGGTGTTTAAGGAAATTGTTTTATTGCTTTTGATTATGACTTTACTGTTAACAACGGCTTTAATCGCAAGGATGCTGAGGTTACAGGTTGATGCTCTTCAGAAGTACGTTTCGTAACTAAATGGAGATTAAAGTCTTAACGTAACAGACCAGAGCTTCAAATACTTAAACTTTTTGTGTTTATTTGCATTTGTGTTTATATGGGATAAAAATATGACAAAAAAACATTTAATAGGTATCGTTTCGTAGTAGCTTCTAATAGTTTAAATGCCTTATTAAATTAATCTAACTAGCTAAGGCGTGACCCGAGAGATGGTCAGTATCTGGCACAGCGCATCAGCATTGCCATACAGCGGGGCAATGCAGCCAGCGCACAGTGGTACCGCCCATAGGACATAATTCAAAAAAAAACTTGTCAGCTACCCTCAATTTAACTACCTTTAACGATTAACCGATAAACGAGCTACCCTAAAGTATAAATATTCTACCCATTTTACCTAATAATCACAACATTTTTGACCTCCGAAGTTAACACATTATTACGTAGCACTCGCCTTATCAGTAACTCACTAACAGGCATTGTTTTTGTGACGGTGAATTCTCGGAATTGCATTGTTTTTGAGTGGTTTTGTGACATGGATTTCCAAGATCAAGGTATGTTTTCACTATTAAGTTATAATAATAAATTTTCTTTGACATTATTATGAAGAGTTTTTACGTGCTACGTCATACAGGATTTCTACCAAATTTTTATCATAATTGTAAACTTTACATAGACTTACAATTAACTTGCTACATTAAGCTACTATTCTCAACTATCTTAAATTATAGATCAAACTGTCTATTTTGAGAATGTAAAGGTTTTATCTGCAGACGTTTGCAGATGTAGCTGCTATACAGCCTCTACGACTGCGTAGGCTATGGCGTAGAACGGTCAACGAGAAATATGTACCTTAAATTTTTAAATTTTCTTTCAGGTACTTTTATTAAATGTACATTTTCAAGGATGCATATCTTTGAGATATGGTCTGCCGTACCTGGAGCTGTTCTTCAAAAACATCAACACGTATTGCAAACGATTCTAGCTTCTCTGGGTGTGGTCGAGAATCTAAGTTACTAATATCTAGATTCTCGACCTCACCCACATCTGCAAACGTCTGCAGATAAAACCTTTACATTCTCAAAATAGACAGTTTGATCTATAATTTAAGATAGGTGAGAATAGTAGCTTAATGTAGCAAGTTAATTGTAAGTCTATGTAAAGTTTACAATTATGATAAAAATTTGGTAGAAATCCTGTATGACGTAGCACGTAAAAACTCTTCATAATAATGTCAAAGAAAATTTATTATTATAACTTAATAGTGAAAACATACCTTGATCTTGGAAATCCATGTCACAAAACCACTCAAAAACAATGCAATTCCGAGAATTCACCGTCACAAAAACAATGCCTGTTAGTGAGTTACTGATAAGGCGAGTGCTACGTAATAATGTGTTAACTTCGGAGGTCAAAAATGTTGTGATTATTAGGTAAAATGGGTAGAATATTTATACTTTAGGGTAGCTCGTTTATCGGTTAATCGTTAAAGGTAGTTAAATTGAGGGTAGCTGACAAGTTTTTTTTTGAATTATGTCCTATGGGCGGTACCACTGTGCAGCGTAGCGGGGACGCGACGACTGGTATTGATATGGATCAGTTGAGCTACCTGCAGATTGTTTGCCACAGTCTGCAGTTAGCTCAATTGTTTCAATTGTAAATACTAGTTCTTATTTTTATTATTTTATTGTAATTTTCTTTGTGAATAAAGGCTTCTGCCCTTTTTACTAGCTAAGGCTTTCAACAATGAGATGGTATAATTATCTACATTACAAACATAACCAAAACTTACTACAAATCTACAATAATCTTAATACAAATCCTCTCTTGGTCATAAATTCTAAGGATCGGAATCAGACTACGATGATGATTATATTCATTTAATACTCTTAATAAATACAAAGATATCTCCAAGTCAATAGGTAAGTATCAAATACAACGCAATATTATAACAAGCATCGTATTTACGTTTACACAAACCGTCTCCTAAGGCCCCGGCTCGTGCACAATATTTTCTTAGTTAAATTAATATAATTTAGATAACTTCCCGAGAAATGATAACAGGGCATTTTGTAAATAAAGTTTTACGATAATCCGATATCATGCACGAGAAGTAAACATCATTAAAAGTTTTGATACAGCAACGTTGGTTTTCAACCCTCGATTTGAAACTTTTGCCACCGGTTCACTCACGTGGTACAGTGGCGTGCATCGTTAGCGGAACACCTGACAGCTTCCAAATTTCCTCATTACATTAGTTTTGATTTTATATTATAAACTAGTATATTATAAGTGCGCGAGCTGCAAGCAGCTCGCGGCGGTGGCTGTCACAGGGAGGGGTGGGCTCTGGGGGGGCAAATCTCAAAAAGTCGGGATTTTCCCCAACTCACCCCCGACCCCTCTACACGATTCCGCAAAAAAAAACATACCTTCCCATCCACCATCAGGGAGAACAATCGTGTCAATGAGTCAGTCAGTCAGTGACTCAGTCAGTCAGTGGTAATCGAGCTTTATATACTACTAGCTGCTGCCCGCGGCTTCGCCTGCGTAGTTCCCGTTCCCGTGGTAATTCCGGGATAAAACATAGCCTATGTCCGTCTCCTGGTTCTAAGCTGCCTCCCCACCAATTTTCAGCCAAATCGGTTCAGCCGTTCTTGAGTTATAAATAGTGTAACTAACACGACTTTCTTTTATATATATAGATTTATGCGAATCTTTATACAAAGATGGATGGATGGATGTTTGTTACCTCTTCACGCCAAAACTACTGAACGGATGGTCATATGATGATGAATGTCATACGATAACGAGTACAAATCGAAGAGTTTGCGACTCAAACGAATAACGCAATATTGGGCTTCATCCACATTTTGCAATAAGTCCCGGATCGGAACGCGACCCTAGCCTTTTGGCCTTGGGCGACCCTACCCTCGCTGCATCGAGGCCCGGTTACCCTGTTATCTTACCGGTTATTTAACTCGGTCTTGCAGGGTTAACGCAAGGCGGCGCGACCCGCCGTGTAACAAATACCGTCTCTGTCATACCCTCAAATACTGAAACGATTCCCTCAAGCCCAAATGACAAAAATATGAGTGGTCCAATAATTCTTGCGCAGTCGGTTAAAAGTCCGTCTGAAACTTTTGCATCTAATTGGCGTTTCACGGTTGGGGGTTTTAAGTGTGATTTAGGTAATTTTAAATATTAATGCATGCTTATTATTCATAAATTAATTTCCAATAGGTATTTGCTTAGGTACATAGAACTAGATCATGATGTGTACACATATTTAGGGATACAGTCTAGTTTTTATTATTTTGTCCTTAAATTTGTTTAATATTTGATTGTATTCTGTTTTGTGTGCCAAATAAATAAATTACGGAAAAACCTTAACTATCATCTAACAGTGTACGTTGTTCATCAACAACCCCTTAGGAACACTGTAGATAAGATAAGGGAAGCGGGGATGTTATTGCCCGTAAGAGTTATGTCATAAAAAATGTTGGACGCGCAAGTCATAAACGAAAAAGCTATCAAGTTTATACGTTTATTAGACCGCATTTAACTCTGCCCTTTCACGCTTTTGTGGTTTGACACGCATGGTGGATAAAAACATATGGGGGCGAAATTTAATACACTTGTGTGGGTGAGGTAGATCTAGGTCTCTTCTCTATAGGTCAGATTCAGATCATACGATAAAGAATTAGGTACCTTCTCAAAGAATGAGGTACCTAGGTTCTTTAAAAGATCATCGTCGATTTTTCCCGTACGTAAGTTTTTAGGAAGGCCTGTGTTTTGTTTTGTCTTTCATTAGTAAACTTTTCTACACTGAGCTTATTCCTAATCAGTTTGTGGATTTGAAAATAACAATAACTAAAATATCGCGAAAAAGCAATGAAAAAACGCTGAGCTTTCAAAAAAACAGTATGTTGTGTCCATCGGGCTCAAGCATTTAAGTTACAATTAAAGTGCTTACGAACATAAACTGAAAACTGAATACATCTACTTATCGTCGCAATTGTTCAATAAATCGCAAGTATCCAATAACTATTGTATTAAGGTCCGGCAGATGTTGTATATATAAACGTGTACTATACTGGGATCGCCCTATCCTGTTCGCATTTAGGGGAGACAAGCTCAGGGGGAAGCTCAGGGTTACAGGGGTGTGGGGGAAGTTTATCGATCTGTGGACATACAATTCTACACTTGGTGCATGGCTGTGCATTTAATAATTCTTACTTTTTAACCGTTAATAATTCCTACATTTTAACCGTTAGTATCCCTGCTTTTTGCCGTTATTAATTCCTTCTATTTAACCGACGAAAAATCGATTTTGAAGAAAATAAGTTCTGCATTTACATAGAGTTCGAAAAATTACTTATTTTTTTGGCAATCGACAAATCGACATTTTTTTGGCAATCGATTGACTCCTAACATGACTTTTCGATAACTCTCACGGTTTCAGACTTCTCAGAAACCCTGAAAAAAAACTTACCCTGTATAGATAGATAAAAGATAAGGCGAATTAAATGTGATGCAATCTCTATGCAGCCTGTGTAATTATTACTGATTACCATTGTTGATACATCTGATAATTCCGAGAAGTCATAAAGCAAATCCTGAAACACTTGATCTAGAAACTTTCCTCGTTTCTTGAGAGTAAATACCTAAACCGCTAGAATCTGGATGACAAGAAACCTGCATTAGATGGATTATTTGGAGCGTAGGAGATAAAACTTTTAGTCAATAATAATTAATTTGTGCCTATAGGGATTTACAGCCACCCAAGGAAGTCATCATCAACATCAGCTCATAAATTAGTCCACTGCTGGACATAGGCCTCCGCTAATGAATGCCGTGGTGTTGCGACGAGGAGCTTGCTTCCCAAAAGTCATCTTGGCAATCTACTATCTAAACTAGCATTTAATCATTTGAGGAAAATAACCTCGAGACGAGACGCTACACGCAAAACGCTACATCCGAAAAAAGAGACTAAATCCCTCCTACACGTACACCTATAACTAGGGGGTAGGGGGCAACTCTACTGTGATACGAGTGGTATAGTACGGTATTCAAGACAAAGTTCGGTTTAGCGAGCCATATAAGCTCCAGCTCTCCAGGTTATGATAGGAATCCGTACTTTCCAGGGTCGCTGTCATCGAAATCGATGAGGAGACCTATATATTATAAAAAAAAATATATACGTTAAAAATGCGATAAATATCTGTGAATAACAAATTATATTATTATATTTGATTCGCCGATTGATTGATTGACAGGGGCTTGTTCATAAAAATGTATAAGATAGTATAAGTAGAGAATAATTATATTCTCTGCTACATACAGGGTGGAATTTTTGGGACGGGGCAGTAAGGGCAGGTACCTTTACCGTTGAAGCTACATGAAAACGGTCTTAGGAAATAACCCATCCTTTTTAGAAAAATATCATCACCATTCACAGATTCACAAAAAAGTTACAGAATTCGAAAACAATGAGCATTTTTCACAAAATCTTTTTTGCCAATCGATCTTGTTTCATATACTGATCAAAAATTTCTTTGGGACCAACTATGGTTTCAGTACTAGAAAAGCCAGAAAACGCAAAAAACCTTTCACCTAATAAATTACCAATCCTTAGGTAGGTACTTGTGTTAATAGGTGTACGTATCGTGTGAGTATTAATTTTCACTTGTATTTTATGTATGTGTTACTAAGTAGTCTTTTTATTTTATTAGTCACTACTAGAGTTAAATAAATAATTTTCTTCTTCTTCTAATTAACATTAATTGATCGCAAGAGGCCTCGGACCTTCAACCCTTCATCTTACGTTGAGTAATCGACGTGATAACGCGGGTAGACAGTAAAGATGTTCAGCAGCCGTTGAGATGGATCGTATTTTATACTGTTATTGGACACTCGGAACAGGGATCATCTGCTATCTTACTAAAGCCTTGGTCTTCACTTCGTTATGCGCTACGCGGTGCGAACACATAATCGTATGAAAAACATCTAGAGTATTCTAGAGTAATCTTTTGCTCCGTCGAAGTCTACGTCAGTGTTTTGAACGCCACGCCAACGCATTCCCGTGTCCTCTACGTAAAGTGAACAACAATACCTATGCGCTGAGAACCCGCGTACAATCCCCGGTCCCGATACGCTAAAAAGCGGACATAGGATTTTTTTTTCGAATTTTGTTTTTCTGATTTCGCCATATTAAAGCTGCATTAAAATTGCTGTATTAAAACTGAGAAAATTTTGTTCTATTATACTTTTGGCTAGACCTTACATTCCAGGAGTTAAAGGCAAAAAACTGCTTTTTTTGTATGGGAGGCCACCTTAAAAGTTGATTAAGTAAAGTACCCGTGTTTCACCTTGTTTCGATCTGAATTTTTAATGGTTTGTTTGTGGCGTTATTTGGCATCAACTAGCCATAAACAGATGGGTGCCAATTTGTGCCGTTTTGAGTTATGGTGCCAAAACAGAACAAAAAATGCGTGCTGGTCATGTATAGGTGACTATATGTGGCGTTCAAAAGGTTAAGGGATAGTATGCAGTAAGCAGATTACTGCGACTGCTGATCAAGAAACCGAGGCTTAAATAAAATGACAGAATTCGCGTAGTGAAGAAATTGTCATAACGGCCAACGAATGAATCAATAAATAAAATTTACCATTTTCATCAACAAAACTCTACCATGACTCTACCATACCATAATGACGGTGTGCAAAACTGAGTTGATAGCTTTTTTTTATTCGATTTAGTTCAGCCATGATCATCAAAGGTCTCTTTTATCTTTATAAGATGATATGTAAGGAAAATAAACCTCCAAAGACTGTCAGGCATGTGTTCTCCAAAAAGATAATCGGACGATTACATTTCAATTGACGTTTTTGACACAAGTTTCCATACAATTAAGGTCAAAGCATCGATTGAAATAATTGTCCCTTTATCTTTCTAAGACAGGTGTTCACTAATAGATAAATAAAATTGACCATTTTCATCAACAAAACTACCATACCATAATAAAGGTGTGCAAAATGGATAGCTTAATTTAGTGTCCAATAGATAAATTGGACAATTAGGCAGGTTCGTCGGTTAACTTTGCCAAAAAACTAAAATTAAAATAAAATAAAAAAAATATTTAACCTTTTATTGGTGAACAGTGGTTAAATATTAAACGGTTGTTTTGAAGTTTTTGACACGAGTTTTCATACACGTCAAAGTTAACCGACGAAGTTAACATTTGAAAAAAAAGTTAACCAATTGAACGATTACAATATTTTGGTGAACACCAGCATAAGAAGGCCATCGTTAGTAGGTATGACAGAACTGTAGTGGTTAGATCAGCCATTAGACAGGGCAGGCACTTTACGATGACATTAGGTTTCGCGTTTCTGTTGGCATTAAGGACCGTTGATAGGAGACTTTGCTCTGCCATGTTGGACGTATTAGATCTTATAGCCCACCCAGGCTGTCCTAAGTAGAACTAGAATATATCGCTACTTGATACCTACCTACTATAGATGTGTGGATAAAATTCTAACAGCCAAGAAAGTATAAGTACGGAAATTTACGCCAAAGTCAGCAGAGTTTTATGGATGCTAGTACTCGTAAACTGATTTGATTACATAAATGCATAGATTTTTTTATAAATTTAAAACGGCCAGAACAAATATCTGCTGATCGTAGAAATATTTGTCTCGAGGCGGGACTCGTACCCGGTACCCCCTGCCCTGACCCCCTGCGCCACGGACGTTGTCACATGAGTAATGTATGTAGTAGGTAGGCATTGTAAATGTTTTACGACGCGCAGTGAACAATAAAACTCATCTATTTGCATTTGCACTCATCTCAAAGGTAGTAAATATTAATTTCTGCGATTATCTGTCTCCTAGTAGGTATGTGTTTTTGGATTAAGCTGATAAGTCTGTCGCAGTCTGATAATAAGGCTGACACTAACATTTGAACTTTACAAGGTCTTTTCAGATATACAGTTTGTTAACCGACTTCAAAAAAAGCGTTCTTTGTTCGGTATGTATGTTTGTTGTCCGATTACTCCGCCATTTCGTGGACAGATTTTGATGATTATTTTGCTATTGTATAATAATCTAATGATACCACATGCGTGGGATTAGTTTTGTATCGACTTCATAAACAGAGTAAGATATTTGAAGTCAGTTTTTAGTTCTTTCAAATGAAATAAAATTATTTAATTTTATAACGTATAAAAATGGCGATTGCATCTTCACCAATTCACAATGTTGCATGTGCTTGCTGTGTGGTGCCGCTGGCTTAGAATTTGCACCACTCCAACTCTTCCCGCGGGATATCCCTTAGTCGCCTCTTACTAAGGTAAGACTAAGGGATATCCACCGGGTGCGGGGAGCAGCGCCCCCTTTAGAACAATTCTACCACCGAACTACGATCTCTAACCCGCATGCCCAGCGTGGAGATTATGGGCATTACCTCCCATGAGAGAAAAGCCAATAAGGCGCTTCTCAGGGGGAGGCCTGCGTTCAGCAGTGGACCTATTTAAGCTGTTGAGTAATGTTGCATGTATTATGCACCAGTTTCCGCAGTGCTAAGAATCTACAATTGGCCAATGTCCAAGTAGAATGCTACTGCACTGGCCTACGTCAATCTTGCACAGAATGCGTCACGTGTAACTCAACAATAGGTATAACATACTGACGATGCAGGAAAGACGCGTCAGTTACAATAAATAATGGACATTTTCACATAACATTACATATCAAGCCACAAAGAAATGAAATGGTAGTTTATATGCGCGACACATTGCACAAAAATTATTTAAAAGGCGAACCTAACAGGTTTGGTAAAATAAACTAGACCTAGTTTTCGGTACACGAGATCCCCGTGGTAAAAAACTCGAATGAAGTCCACGAAATAGTAAAAAAAAAGTTAAATTTGTTTATTTGACACAAGTAAATATACAATAATCGAAATGAATCCATAGACTCCCGAACTAGTACTTATTTCAGGAGTCTGTATTTCAGACAATATACTGTATTTCAGGAGTGGTGGCTTCAACAAAATTCAACAGGCTTATTCCAATAATCTCCTGCCATAATCCCCTGCGAAGGAGATTTCTGGACTTTTTTCAACACTATTTCTTTGGTTTTTCTAATTTGAGAGAGAACCCTGCGGTCTATTGAAATGTCTTATGTTTTAATTCATAGGGTTATTACTAGTAGATTCTAAGCCAGTCTTTTTTAAATTAATTAGCTGTGTAGTTTTCCTCTAATAACCAATTACTTGTTTTTTTTTCTCTTTCGGGCCTCACGTGATTAATGGACGACCCCTAGAGACAATCTCTACATAGTATAAAACAAAGTCGCTTCCTGTCTGTCTGTCCCTATGTATGCTTAGATCTTTAAACGCAATTTGATTTTGATGCGGGTTTTTTTTTATTAGATAGAGTGATTCAAGAGGAAGGTTTATATGTATAATACATGCATAATTTAGTAGAGAAACACTGATAATTTTAGATGTTTCTAATGTGATGTCGTAAATAAACACATTTTTTTGCGCTTACATTGCAAACGCTGGCTGAGCCCTACGAGATAGATCAAAATAATAAATAATAATAAATAATGCTGTACAATTCACACAACATTATCTAGCCCCAAGCTAAGCAGAGCTTGTGTAATGGGTACTAGATAAGTGATATACTTAGTACAATATATTACATAGATAGATATTTTTATTATACATAGAAAACACCCAGACCATCGGAACAAATTTCTGCAGATCGTACACAAATTTGTTCCGTGGCGGGGATCGAACCCGCAACCTCCTGCGTCGCAGGCGGACCTTCGCCCGCTGCGCCACGGAGGTCGTCAATACTGATAAATAATGTACTACAGTATACAATAATGTACTACAATGTGTACAATAAATAATGTACTACAGTATTGTACACCTTAAAAAGGTCTACAAAAAAGTCTGCGATGGTATATGTCTATCTCTTTCTCTAGGGATAACCCACAATAACCATTTTTTATCCTTTACTTTATACGAGAAATAATGGCTTATTTACGAAGCGATTTTAAGCAATACAGCATTAATCCTTATCCAATTAAGTATATTTAATGCATTGTGCATTTAATTAACATAGACCAATGGTCCTTTACAGCATATTATTTAATTGAATATTTTCGAAGATATTACAGATTTAAAATGCAGGGACATAACGGTTGCGGCGGTAACGGCCGGGGGGGCGATTCTGTAGTATATTTAGTACCAGCATTGGGCCCGTGCCAAGCCGGGGCGGGTCGCTAGTAAAGTATAATATTCTCCCGCTCCTTGTTTCGCACACGAATGAAGGTCATGTCCTGAATCAAAGGCTGTAACGATTGACCCGAGTCAATGCGGATCCAGTTTACCAGCGCATGACATGGCATTGATTGTAACGTAGAATATGTTAACTAACATATTCAATCCATAACAGACCTACTCGATTTCCTGCCCTCTATTTACAACGATTTGTTTTACGATTTTTTAATTTTTGCGATGTTATTTAATTTCTTAGAAATTTGCCAGAGTGTGAGGCTTACGCACTATAAAAATAAAAACTTTAGATTTGTTTAATATGGTTTTGCTTCACTAGGTTCAACGTTTCGATGTCAAACGAGTTCCTTGCGCTGGGATAAAGCCGTGAATATAAAGGGTGTCTAGTGGCAGATAAATGGTGACCATTGTGTTGACAATTAAATTTTAATTGTTTTAATTTAATTTTTTTTTCTAGGCCTAAAAATAATAGATTCTAAATGAAACGCAATAAAGTTCATTTCCATTTCAGCTTGTACTTCTCTGTTAGAGCACTTATGGCTAACAGCTGTCTTTTTGCGTTGAAATATTTTTGAGAATCTCTTTCTACATTATGCAAAATGAGCGAGACTTTAGACCCAGAAAGATAGCTAACGCGCTTGCAGTGCAAAACCAATTTTAAAATTCCTTCGATCAGGGAAAGGCGATTTCTTTCGTTCGAGTTCAATTCAAATATTTCAAAAGGAAAGCGCGGTGTGGGGGAGGGGTTGGCCCATTCGGTTCACGGATAGGTCGGATTCGTCAGTCACGATGCCGCAGTGGTCGGCAGAGCATCGCGCGTTCGCTATCGAGGCGTATTTTAAGGGCAATGACTCTTATGTAACCGCCCGTCGAAAATTTTGTTCACGTTACAACATTCGACGGTTGACTGACGGACCGAGTGTAAGTTTGATTCGAACATGGGTGCAGAAATTCCGCGAAACTGGTTCGGTTTTGAACAAGCCCCGGTTGGGTCCTAGTCTGTCTTCAAGGACCCCCGCTAACATTGAACGTGTGGCAAGCAGTTTAAGAGAAAATCCTCAACTTTCGATACGGAGAAGAGCGGCCTTGCTGGAACTTCCAAGATCGACCGTTCATGAAATTTTGAAAAAAGACTTGAAGTCACAATCTCAAACTGAAATCCGTAAGGACCTGAAGGAAAATGTCTGCAATACGCAAACTAACGATGAGGCTGAAATTCTTCACTGTGAATCTCAAACGTGATCAAACGATATTGCAGAGATTTCAAAATGTGTATCCCTTTCATTGGAGAGAAGTGGTTCATCGTAGTAATTTAAGCGGGCACGTCAAAAAGCTAAATTCCCGTTATTGGTTTCCGAGAACCCGTAAACATCGACTCAAGTCTGGTGCGCTTTGTCCACAAATGGGATTATTGGACGACGAATCTAAAAAGCGAGAATTAGAGGCATGATCATTGATTACGGATTACTTTATCGACTGCGAGCTCATTCATCTTTCTTAAATTTATTTATTTTCTTTCTCATCGAACAAGTGGTTTCGAAAGCGCGGAGCCACCCGCACACACACCTTCGATGATTTAGCTACGGAAAGCAATCATTCGAAAAGTGATCAGTCGCTTTGGACACATGAGACATCCAATGGCCCCCGAGGTAACCCGATTAAAGCCCAGTTCATTTTTTATGGGGCTATCTCAAAGATAAAATTATACAAGAGTATGCGAGAATTGTTGCGATTGTGAACCTAAAAAATACATTTGTCGCGTGATAAACAACATTCAACCGAGATAATTGCAGCGCGTTTCGCAAAACACGATGCTCCGTTTTGAAAAGTGTGCAGTGTACAGCTCAACGGAAATCATTATCAAGATGATATTGAATCCGCATTATCATTCTATGTCCAAACAAAAATATTAAATAAAACTTTATGCAAAGCAGATTTTATTTTTTATACATAAATCTGCCACCAGACACCTTGTATTATAAATGCAAAAGTAACTGTCAGTACGTTTGTCTGTGTCATCTTCATGAAACGACATGAACTGGGAAAAATCAGAGTCTACTTTAAAAAATATATGAAGTGCAAAAGTAAAACCCAAATAGTACGCATCTTAAACTGTCAGTACGTTTGTCTGTCTCATCTTCATGAAACGACATGAACTGGGAAAAATCAGAGTCTACTTTAAAAAATATATGAAGTGCAGAAGTAAAACCCAAATAGTACGCATCTTATACAAGCTTTCACCGATTGTTATTATCATTTTCTTTACTCAGGTAGTCGGACGAGCCCTTTTGTTCCTACTTGTACTTAGGGTTGCCAACCCTACTATAAACTACTGTATCCTACTATATTTAAGCTCCGCCTAGTATATTTCTGGATTTTTTTATTGTAGGCGAAACTAATATTTTTGTGGCCTAAAATGGCCTAAAGGAATATGTCTCTGGCTCATGGTAATAGCTCTTGCTAGATATTGTGACATTTTGAAGTAAGCCCTGTTATATTACACAGAATAGTTTGACAAAATGTAATAGGTATAACTATTGAACAGAAAATTTGCGTAATAAAATTGGCTACGAAACATGGCTACGAAAACGGCAAGTAGATTCCGTTCTCGTAACTGGTTATTAAGTAAGAAAAAAAATCCATATTCGTATCTCGTTATCAAATATCAGTTACGAACGTGGACTTAAGGAAACTAGGTGCCTGCTCTTGTTTTAGATTTTTCCTATCCTATTATATGTTTACGAGCAAGATCCCCAAAGCTACTATATTCGAACCAAAATAAGTTGGCAACCCCACTTGTAGCCAGGTCAAAGATTTAAATCCTAGGTTAGGTAGGTATATGAGGGGTGGGTGTCTCGGATTATATCTATATATATAAAAGAAAGTCGTGTTAGTTACACTATTTATAACTCAAGAACGGCTGAACCGATTTTGCTGAAAATTGGTGGGGAGGCAGCTTAGAACCAGGAGACGGACATAGGCTATGTTTTATCCCGGAATTACCACGGGAACGGGAACTACGCAGGCGAAGCCGCGGGCAGCAGCTAGTAAGTATTATAAGAAACGATGCAAGGACAATCGATAAACGCTTTTTGTTTTAACACTTTTACGAACCTTGTTGGGTTTTAGTTTTTAACTAAATTTTTTCCAATCTCTTCTTTGCTGATAGCTTGAATAGTTTACCGTAGGAAACTTTGAGAAACAGTTTTGGAAAGATTTAATAAATATTCACGGGTATTTATCGCATTTATTCACTATTTTTCCCGACGTTTCAACAGGCTTACACTCTGTCGTTTTTAGATTTGGAAAGTAAAAAGGCCTTTGCAATTATGAGCATAGGTAATATTTAATAAAAAATTATTTTCGGCTTGCTTAACCCCTGCAGACCCTCAATATCGTCTTACATGCATTGATTCGGTTTTTTTAATAGATAGAGTGATTCATGAGGAAGGTTTATATGTATAAGAAAATTTGCGTAATAAAATTGGCTACGAAACATGGCTACGAAAACGGCAAGTACATTCCGTTCTCGTAACTGGTTATTAAGTAAGAAAAAAAATCCATATTCGTATCTCGTTATCAAATATCAGTTACGAACGTGGACTTAAGGAAACTAGGTGCCTGCTCTTGTTTTAGATTTTTCCTATCCTATTATATGTTTACGAGCAAGATCCCCAAAGCTACTATATTCGAACCAAAATAAGTTGGCAACCCCACTTGTAGCCAGGTCAAAGATTTAAATCCTAGGTTAGGTAGGTATATGAGGGGTGGGTGTCTCGGATTATATAAGTATTATAAGAAACGATGCAAGGACAATCGATAAACGCTTTTTGTTTTAACACTTTTACGAACCTTGTTGGGTTTTAGTTTTTAACTAAATTTTTTCCAATCTCTTCTTTGCTGATAGCTTGAATAGTTTACCGTAGGAAACTTTGAGAAACAGTTTTGGAAAGATTTAATAAATATTCACGGGTATTTATCGCATTTATTCACTATTTTTCCCGACGTTTCAACAGGCTTACACTCTGTCGTTTTTAGATTTGGAAAGTAAAAAGGCCTTTGCAATTATGAGCATAGGTAATATTTAATAAAAAAATTCTTTTCGGCTTGCTTAACCCCTGCAGACCCTCAATATCGTCTTACATGCATTGATTCGGTTTTTTTAATAGATAGAGTGATTCATGAGGAAGGTTTATATGTATAATACATGCATAATATAGTAGAGAAACACTGATAATTTTAGAGGTTTATAATGTGATGTCGTAAATAAACACTTTTTTGCGCTTACATTGCAAACGCTCTGGCTGAACCCTACGATAGATCAAAATAATGTACTACAGTATTGTACACCTTAAAAAGGTCTACATTATTTTATTTCAAATAGATTCTAATATAAATACTAAGACCCGCGCGGTACCCACGTGATACTAAAATCGTGCGGTACCCGCCGTGCGTAAACGTAAGTAAGAACAAAGACTCGCAGTCATAACTTGGAGGGAACGGGACGCGAAGATTGGTGACTAGACAAGAGCTCAAGGGCGTACTTAATGACGTGCAAAGAGGCCTAAATCCACTACGGTTTAGCAAAAGTACCTTAGACGGTGTTTTGTCTCGTTCTGCTGAACTAATGTGGGAAAGAAAATACAAAGAGGTGTTACATGGTTTTACGACTAGCAAACTTCGCCGAGGATACACAGCTGGCCAAATATTTAATTGTTTTTATTTTACAAGGCATTATTCACTCAGCAGTATTGTATAACTTTATTTACCTAAAACAAGCTGCCCTGACCGCGACTTGGCGGGGGCATGGCAGAAGCTTGTTGTAGTATTCTTGGGGATTAGCCAAGAGAGATTAGAGTTTCTGCGGGATAAAAAGTAGCCTAATATTATTCCAGGAATCGATTTTTTTTACCAAAGCAGCTAAGCAAAGCAGTCATCGAATGAGATATGCGGCGGTCTCGAGGCAGACCACCCTCTCGATGTTCAGACGACATTGCGGGGGTTGTATGGAAGCAGTGGATCCGACTGGCACAGGACCGCCAGCCGTCAGGGGTGGCGAGATAAAGAAGAGGCCTATACTCAGCAGAGGGTGGTAACCGGTATTGGCTGGTAACCGTTTCAGCGTTCTGTCCAGAAGTTTTGGCGTTGTCTTGTAATAAACACACGTCTTCACTACACATTTGACACAAACTTTCGCCTTTGTAATACCTATCAGTAGTAGTGTTTGAAAAGCAAACAAATTTTGAACAATGTACAACTTACTCTTACCTTCGATTTGATTACTTATAGTCAAATCACGAGTACCTCTGCTGACTGATGAGTCTGATGAGTCTGATGAGTTAGTCGACGATTGACCTGTTAATCAAAGGTCGCTTTTTGGTAGGTTATCTATCTGTTATCAGAAGGCGCCTGGACATCACTAGTTTTAAGGGGTCATTTCTTATCAAATTTTATTTGTTTGTTTTATTGCGGTTTCGTTCATGTTGATTGGGTTGAGAATTGACCGTAACCATAGAGAAACAACTACTATCACAGACCGGAACTCGGAACGCTTTTGCACGAGTATTTAATTAATATACAGGACATTCTTAATTAAACCAGCAGTAGGTCGAATTTACTTTTCTTTTTATTCATAATCAAAATGCAACATTTGAGCGACGGAAATACTTCTTTTTATGGACAATAGACCTGCGATTGACCGCAATATCACACCTCTAGTTTTTGCCATTAACCTTCCAAGGGCACCCCCTTCGATGGTTAATGGAATGGTTCTAGATAAACGTTTTCTCGTAATAATAAAATCCACTTTCGTGATCCTCATAACACTAAGTCGAAACGTGTGTACCCACCCACCTACTAATGTTTATATGTATGAGTTTGAGAGGCGCCATTTAACGACATCTCTTCGCGGGGTCACACTATCAACGCTGGCACGCGTCTTAAATTAGTTTGTTGCTAACGGGTATTAAAAAAAACAGGTTTGGCTAGTTGCCAGAATTCTAGGTCGATTTACATAGGTACTAGATATAGGTACTCTAGAAAACTAACAGCTTGTAAGATTGGGTTCTTCTAGGTATTTATGTAACTTGGCTTATGTTTGGTTTGGTCTTTCTTGGTTGATAGGTTAATTTCAAACAACCAAGGTTAGGAATTAGATCTTTCAGAGGCCTACAACAAAACAACAATTTAAAAATGTTTTTAAGCATGTACGAGGATACCTCAAGGCCATATACTGAAACCTCTGCTCATTCTATACAAAGATACAGTGAAAAACAAAAAGCCTATGAAATTCATTTGCTCATTTGAGAAAGGAAAACTCTATGGACAAATCAATTCAGACAACGGGTCAAATGAAAGTGACCGAAATCGAATAACAGACAGTAATAAAATCTCTATATCCCTTCTGTGGTGTTAGAACAAAGTCCCAATTTTTAGGCTGTTTAATTAAATAACTCATACATAAACATTTGTTTAATTTGTGATTTGCACTTGGCTTTATGTAGATAAAATTTAAATTGCTTACACAATGTTTACTAAAGGAGATAGATAATGGTGCCGAGATATAAATAAAGAAGGTGAAGATAATGTATTAGTCAGATAACTACAGCTTTGTGGGGAATAGTGGCATTAGCACAGATGATTTAATGAGATTAAATAACTTTTTAAATTTCTATTTGCATATGCACAAATGGCCTAACCTAACAAATGTATTAACTGTTTGCTATTCATAAAGACAGCTCTTGAGTAACCAGAAAACTATTGAGTATTGCATACCTGGTTAAAGGATGGCAAAGTGGCGAAGTATGAAAAATTATTTACTACGAACATTGATAATTTTGAACGTTTTAAAACCTTAATCAAGCATTTCTTTGAAAGCCATGCATTCTATAGCACCAGTGAATTTATGAGTACTAATTTATTTCAATCCCTTTCTTTAAATAATACCTAAACATGACATTGAATTTTATGATCTGGAATTAATTGAAATTTGCTTTTATTTAAGACTTTTTAATTTTGTTTAGTGAACTAAGTATGTTTTATTATTTCAAATTGTACAATTTCTGACATGCCTTGTATAACGACCTATGTTATAAATGGTAAATAAATACAATACAATACTCACAATTTATAATTCACAATTTATTGAACTTAAGTAAGCACAGAATCAATACATGAGAATGACTGATTGAATCCAGAATGGATCTTAATAAACAGATCTATAAAAGCGACATTAAGATCATGGTAATTTAAGAGTGAAAAAGGTGAATCAGGGTGCATTATTATACCTAACTAGTTAGTAGTTTTAATAACCATGGAATTGAGACATGGCGCAAGACACATGTGCACAAAACGTGCCAGACTGATTAAAAGTAAAACTACTCATACAGCAATTCTGTGATAAGAGAAATTGATCAGGTATGGTATAAAATTTAGCTAATTTCACTTATCTTTCTACAATGGGAATCATGATTTGATTACAGATTAATAACTATTTTATATGAGTAATAAATGCAGATTTAAGTTACTAGAAAAGTTAATTAGAGTTCCTAATTGTATAGAAAAATTCTTTAAATTATTTATACTTCAGCGACAAAATCAAGGCATGGTTAACACTAAGCACTACTTTGATCCCTTCTGGATCCTTTCTAAAAGTAGCTCCATTCTTCCCGTCATCATTGGCTGGCCCTTCCTTGTTTTCTTGCTCAACTTCTTGTACCGTTCATGTTTGATCTTCTTATACTCTTGAAGTTTTTTGTTACGTTCAGCGTTAATCTTTTCCTGCTCTTCACGTTTTTTTTGTTTCTCTTCCTTGACTTTATTGTAATAATCTTTTGCTTTTTTCAATGGATCTTTTTTAGCTTTGATGTTTACATTTTTTTCTTTTAAAGCTTTGATGTTTACATTTTCTTTCTCAAGTAAGTCTGGATGTCGGACATATTTGCCAAGAGTTTGGCTGTCCGTAGTGTCCTCATCAAAGGATTTAGGCTTGTATGTGCCAGCTGCAGGCTCATTTTTAACATCTTTCTTATACTCACGGATGAGTATCTTTTTTCTCTGCTCCTCCCATTGATCCAGTTTATATTTAATGCTGTATTTCTTCAGTCGGTACGCTTTCTTGTCAAATGGCTTTTTTTCTGGGTTATCTATCTTTTCTACTTTATTTATTTTGCGGTTCTTGTCGAAGGTGTCTTGGCGTTTACTTTGCTCCTGGACTTTGTCGGCCTTTTCATTTTTGTGCTTCTTGTTAGCCAAGAAGAATGAGTCCCGTTTCCTTTCCATATTATCACAAAGATACCGTCAGACCTATAAAGAAATGAGAAAGCGTGTTTGGTCATGGCAATTACAAAATACTTATTAGAGGCTAGTTCTTCAGAATATATAAATTAAATTTACATGCATACATCATTTAAATTCTATTGAACAGAATAAAAAGTCAGGAAATACACGCTTTTTCATTTCTTTACAGAATAACAATAAGCCGAGAATTATGCAAACAAAATCAATGAAAAAATAGAAACTACAACTAGTAGATAGAATTTTACTATTTTCAAAATTGACAAGTAGCTATCTCGAGAGCACTATGGTACGTTTTACGTTTTCTACCAGACGTTGAAGATAGTTTTAGTGAAATATTTACGGCCTGAATAGTTGGTGGCTCAGATTTCAACACCTTATCAGTAAGACAGACATATTGTTCACTGGTAATGCAATCGTAACGTAGACATAAATGAAGAAATAGCACGTTGTGACCTTTCCTAATGATTGAGTAGGATAAAGAATGATAGAGGCGTAATATTTGGTGCGCAGGTTTGGTTACGTGTTGCGACTATAAAAATATACAGAAGGCAATCATGCATGACTGGTAAAATGCTGAAATCATGAAATTGGCGACATTAGCATTGAAGACTCACCAAGACTAGCCACCCACTGGGTAGGCTTCTATTTATCGACGGAATCTTGACAGTTTAATTGCACTTGGCACTAAAAAAAATCGCGCGGGACGAATTTGTTTTGTGACTTGTGGAGCGAAACACTTTACAGACCATGCCCTTATGTATTTTTACGAATTTTCACGAAGAACCAGACAGACGGTTCACAAAAACGTCACCAAAAGGGCAGAAACACGGATGACGGAAAACGATTTCGAAGTGAAAAAGATAGGAGCGCCCTCTATGTGGCCTTCTATTGCAGCAGAACTACATCACATTGCGCGAAGAATGGAACGTATGGAGCATGCGCGCTGCAAGCAAAAATGATTTTTATTTCATTATTTCTAATTATAAATAACAATTTATATGGACTTGAATTACAATAAAAAAGCTTTTTATCCGGAAATATGTAATTTACGAACAAAAGTTAATTTTGAAACCGACGAGACGGCTATGGCTGTGTGAAACGGAACGTATTCAAGGTTTTTTTTTTATCATTTATATTCAAGGAAATTACGTCAGTATTTTCAAATGTCAAATTCATCTGTCTCCAGCACGTCTCCAGTGCTCACTCCAGTGTCTACGGTCAAAATCGTCAAAATCCACAGATTACGTCAAAATCGTACCTAGTCAAAATAGTTTTGTTTTGTGAAATAGAAACTAGATGGCGTGGCGTGGAGCTGTGAACCCGCGCGCCGCGCTATTAAAAAACCTTGATCCATCCTTAACATTGATATAACGATGATCCATCCATATCCTTAGGATATCCATCCATACTATTAAATCAAAGATAGTTGTGGAATGTAGTCATAGGATCTTTGTATTAAATGTGATTATATTTAAAAGTACCACTACCCTAGTGGTTTTACACTTGCAGTGCGTTAGCTATCAGCTTCAAAGTTCAAGTACAAGCTGAAATGAACTTTGTTCCGTTGAATTAGAATCTAAAATGTATTTTTCCAGGCCCAGAAAGACAAGTCCAAAAAAACCAAAAAAACTATAAGCCTGTCTATCTGCAGGGGTATTTTAATTCACCGATTCGTTTCCGAATCGAGTCCGACGGATCTTTAAAACGCTATTTTTTTTTGGCCTCGGGTCGAAAATTCGAAGCGAATCGGTTGACTAATGGCCATGTCAATGAGGAGCAGTTCTTTATTTCGATCACTAACCCGAGGCGAAAACAAACAGCGTTTTAAAGATCCGTCGGATTCGATTCGGAAACGAATCGGTGAATTAAAATACCCCTGCTGATCTGTCTGTTAGGTACCTCTAACGCCTCAACGGCTAAACGGATCTTTATGAAATTTATCAGGTAAGTAGACGGTATCCCAGAGACGAACATAGGCTAATTTTTAACCCGGTAAAGTGCGTGCGAAGCCACGGGCAGAACCTAGTTCCTAATATTATAAATTCGAATGCAACTCTTTCTGTCTACCTTTTCACACGTAAAAGGTAAATGCTACACCCCTGACACCTGAGAGTAACTAGGCGTAGGTAACTCCTCCCACTCGCGGAAAAGTCGCGGAAAATGGCGACGGCAAATGGGCCTGATCAGGTAGCATAGCCTGATCAGGCTATGCTACGGCCACAATAAAAGGCGAAGATTCGTCTTTGCGTTGTCGTGATAAAACTTCCTTGCTCGTTCTACGACGAAGTGTTTGGCCACATTGGAAAAAACTTCGCAACGTCGTCGTCGCGTCGCGAATGTCTTGTTGTCGCGATGATGATTCGCGGTATGACGAACTTCTGGCCGGACTTTTCGCGACAGCACAAATCTTCGCGTTATCGCGATAGTGTGGCCGTAGCATTACAAGCGTACCTATAGGGGTTAAAAATGCTAAAAGCACGTGCGAAACCGCGGGCAGCAGCGAGTATATAAGAATACCTCCAGTGCTAGAGCCCCTGCCATAGTCAAGTCACCGCATGTTAGGTAGACTTAAGGGCGGCTTGCGTAAGGATCGTTTTTAAAGTATTTATGATATTAATTTATATTTTTATAACAGAAAACTGTGTGACTCATCAAGATATCTCTCAAACTACAAGAGCTACGAAGCGGAAATTTTGCATGGAGCAGGCACCCGCTAAGAATGGATTTTTGAAAATTCGTATTCTATCTAAGTTACTTTAAGGGGTCAATCAAAGGTAATTTTTATAATAACTTCAGCTCCGTATGGTAGTTAAAATGAGGTCGTAATCGAATAAGTAATTTATTAAACAATCATCCTTAGAAGGATGAAATGGGATTCATACGTTTTCTTAAAATAACTTTAAAATCGTAAAACTTTGGCGTTGAAAGTTTACATGGAAACCATTGATATAAAAGGGTTTTTACATCTATGATGGAAACCAACATTAGGTACTTGGGGTATTACCTACTAAGTCCACGCAAATGAAATCGGGGGTGGGTCAGCTAGTGTTTTAAGTTTTTATATTATATACATAATATGTACCTATATTGTAACTTCTTAGTTATATTATATCATGCCAAATGTGTGGCAACACAACACGTTGTAACTGTCGACCTTACCTTTAGGGTTTAAAGGGTTGTAGAAATAAGAATAGAACAAGTTTTTGAATAATAAAGAAAATACACAAATATGCCACGCTTGGCAGACCGGATTCGTGGTCGCAGTGGAGGTGTTACAAGTACAGGGAAGGAAACTGCTGCCATTCCTCTGGCTACGTCGTAGCCAGAGGAATGGCAGCGTCGTAGCCAGAGGAATGGTAGAATTGCATCGACCTCCAACTGAGTTCGTGGATGTCGTAGCCGCTACGACATCCACGAACTCAGTTGGAGGTCGATTCTTACACAGCGACCGTCACGGCCAAATTAAGCCTCTCCACCAGCCGCGATTTTTAACGCGTCTGAAGCCGGCTTTTCACTATGGGATATAATATAAATTACATCTTGAGCTGTATATTACATCCCGCGATTGCTATTCACACTGTAAGATATATATTTTGGAACACACATGATCAGTTTACACGTCTGCACACGAACGCCAACATTCAAACGGAGGGCGAAGCGGGGGAGGCGCGGTGTCCGGGGACGTGAGGTAAAATATACACCTTCAAATGACCTTCAAATATCACTCACTCGGTCGAAAAAATATTTATAGTTTGGGATGTAATATATTATATATTATTTTGTACGAGACCGTGCACAGTGTGAACGGTCTCGTACAAAATGTATGGTGAGCGATAAAATATTATATCCCGAGATGTAATATATATTATATTATATCCCATAGTCAAAAGCCGGCTTTATGTCGCGGCCCCCTCCGCTGTTAGGTATATACATACACTGTTTCCGGCTACCGCCCGCCTCCCTCAGATTCGCAAAATGCAGCTTCAAAATCGCGGGTGTGTGGTGGAGGCTTAACGTTACCTACGTATATTTCTATGTATGTTTTCTTAATTATTGCCAGCTGTTTGATCTACAACTGTATATAAATAAATATAGGTATTGCTGAACAATTTATACTGCATCATCCAGCCCCAAGGAAAGTAGAGCTTGTGTTATGGATAGGAAGAAATCGCTCTAAGCGATAAGGCCGCCCATTGTGCAACTGTTTCTCTGTTTTTATGTTCTATTTTTTTCTATCTTGATGTGCAAATAAAGAGTACCTAGATAGATAGATAGATAGAATTTTTTTTATTGCACACTTATCGATAGAAACAATACAACAAAACAGTTTAAAATCTAAGTGACAAGAGTATTTGTATTGTAGATAGGTACTCGATAACTGATATCTTAAATAGGTACAATACATTAGGAAGTAGGTATATATTTACTATGCACTAGCTTTGCCCGCGGCTTCGCACGCGTATTTTCGGTATAATAAGTAGCCCTAAGTAAGGCTTTGCTCTAAACTTGCGCCAAATTTCATCCTGATCTGTTCAGTAATTTGGAGATACTAGGTAACAAAAATTAAGATTTCACAAACCTTCGGCTTTATAATATTAGTAGGATAGAAAACCCGAAATCAGTATCTGGGCAGATCGTACAAACATTTGTCCAGCCGGGAATCGAACCCGCAACCTCCTGCATCACCGGCGGTCCTTCGCCCGCTGCGCCACAGAGGTCGTAGAAGTAAAGTATAGATAGGTCTTATAATGGACCTAGGTTCGTCGAACGCTGTAATTCCAGACGACCGAGTTCGCCGCCGAGGTATCAAATTACGGAAAGTACACTCACAGACAGTCCCTCTTTCTTTCTTTTAGAAATTTATTAGGTATCTATCTAATTTAGACTGGGACTTGGCGGTTTAACGCATTCACTGCCCAGCCTCGGCGGTGCGACTTGCAGGGGCGCGTCGTCGCCACGACACGATCGAGAAACACGTCTGCTTCTTTGGCCATGAAAATGTTAAATGGCTCTAAATTAAAACACCTGAGTCCGGAATATGTTTAAAAAATCTAGATGCAGAGAAATCCAATTGTCGTGCCACGGAACGGCGGAAATCAAATGTGCAACCCCCTGCGATCCAGATGGCCCTTGGTCCACTGCGATTCAGAGGTCTTCAACAAACTCAGCGCCAAGCTCAGGGCCGTTTCGTTCATTTCCATGTACCCGAAACACGGGACGAGATCTTTTGAATTTCACTATCATTTTAAGACGCGATATTTTTATTGAAAAATAACCGACCGCAACTTACCTACTTACATCAAAAAAATGCGCTAGGCCAGCGTTTTAATTTTCGCCTATAAAATGTAAAAAAGAATGAAAGTGAAAGTGTGCCTGTGCGCCTAAGGAAGCGCAGTGTTCAACCAAGTAGAGGGGGACGTATAGTATTGAATACAGTGTTTCAGACACTGTGTGACTAAAATATACACATGGCGCTGAGGAATTAAAAGTTTGTATTTCTGTAAATATATGACCTTGAACAGGGCCCTAAACAGAACAATTTTATGGGGGCTTTGAAAAATGATCTCATTTATTTCAATTAAAATCAAAACACGTTGTGTGTAGGTATACAAAACTTACATCTTTAACTTCTGAGTAGTACACAATAAACACAATCAATTCAATTTTAATAACAATTCAAGTAGGTAGGTAACACAAAATGATAACATAGTAAATGCTCCTATGAAAATCAATGACAGCATAGTGAAAATGGTATTAAAATGTCAGCTTGAATATTTATAAGCTCGAATAAAGTTAGAGGTTTATTTAAGTTAATTTAATTATCAGGTTATAAATGATTATAAAAAACAACTAAAAACAAACAAACATTACCGATTTCTATCGAAACAAATTTAGTTTTTATAATTCGAAGTTCGATACTAATTTAGTTTTCGATTAACATCACTTCTATTTGTTTCCTATTTTAACGGGAAGTTCTAGCCATGGTTAAAATTTTGTCCTCTTCTGTACACCAGTTACATTGATTAGGGTAGCCTACTAAGCCCTACGAAGACGACGGCGCGTCGGTGGTCGGACGCATCGCTTGTTTTATTCATTTTTGTGGACATTAAATAAACAGCAAGTTGCAAATTAAACCAGTTTTGCATTTTGGACATAAAAAATATCAGTATTACCTAGGAATTGAATCTGTAAGGACTACATGAATCTATAGTGTTTGTTTAAGTGAATGATTTTATTGAGTGATATGTGTAATGTGCATGCAGCGCTAAGAAAAATTATGCAAGTAATTTGTATGTGATAATCTTTTAATAATGTGCATTGTAAGATATAGTGCCAACTTTTTCTTTTCCTAAACGAACAATTGTGCATTCTTATTTCTGTTTGTTCTGTGAGAACTGTAATAAATTAATTTTGGGTGTTTATTAAGACCTTAATCCATTTTAATATTTAACAAACGAAAGTAATTCTGTCTGGCAGTGACCTTTTCACGCCTATAGATACCTACAGCTGAAGGATTTTAATGAAATTTGGCAGGGAGGTAGACCGTATCCATACGCTACTTTTAATCCCGGAAGGAAGCGTTCAAAACCGCATGCAGAATCGAGATACCTACCTATACGATAAATACCTAGCTTTTTGCAAAAAGGATAAAAATTGTAACATGGGTCGATGGGTGGCCTAGGTCTCAATTATACATTATGCAGTATTTTTATAAATTGACAAATTTTATCCTTTTACAATTTTCTCAAACTCTCGTTTCGGATTTGGTCATCCATAGCCATCTCAAAAAGCCATCCTGTATATAAAAAGAAAAGTACGAAATAATAATTGATAAATATGCATAAATATGGATATAAATTTTATTTTAAGGATATATTTAATTATCAGATGAGCTGAAACAATGAAGATCATCCGCCAGGACTACACCGAGATCGGAGATGGAGTCTCGAAAGCCCCCAGCCGTTTGCCGAAGGGGGGTCTCAGCGTCATATTCGCGGTCATGTGCATCGTGGACTTGTTTGGAGTCTTTCCGATTATCGCTCTCCCGAAAAATGTTATTTCTTGTGGTAAGATTCTCCTCAACTTCCAGCCACACTGAACATTTATCGATTTTAAAATCAGACTTATATTAATAACTAGCTGTACCCGCGACTTCGTTCGCGATTGACATACCTGGCGACTAATTAGGTTCACATTTAACCACAGTTTCTCTCATGTTATGAAACGCCGTACAAAAAAACTTCGATGCCCAGAATTGGACCTGTTACACTTCTAACATAAGTATCTTTATTTAGGTACCTAGTTAAATTGTGTATAAATCGTGTAGAGTCTACGGGGGATAGTATGTTGTCATCTTCAATCCCATTCTTTATCCACACGACTTTTAGCTACGACTCGGCCAGCGTCAGTGTTAAGAAGTGTCATACTCGTTTCACTTCTTACTCATGGTTCCGTTCAGCTGGGGCCCTATTCTGCTAAACTAATCGCTTCACTATGACAGGGGTATCGTCAAAGAATGACACGTTTTGGTATTCTACCTTAGATGAAAGAAATTATGATGAATGCAGATGGAGAGACGCGCGTCAAAGTGTCAAGTTTGAAACTATTAATTTATCTCGCACGCACTATCTGGAGTTTTATTAATCTACTAGCTGTACCCGCGACTTCGTTCGCGATTGCCTCACCTGCCGACTAATTAAGTTCACATATAACCATAGTCTCTCATATTATGAAACGCCGCCGTGCAAAAAATCGTGTAGTGTCTACGGGGGATAGCATGTTGTCATCTTCAATCCCATTCTTTATCCACACGACTTTTAGCTACGACTCGGCCAGCGTCAGTGTTAAGAAGTGTCATACTCGTTTCACTTCTTACTATGGTTCCGTTCAGCTGGGGCCTTATTCTGCTATACTAATCGCTTCACTATGACAGGGGTATCGACACAGAATGACACGTTTGGGTATTCCACCTCAGATGAAAGAAATTATAGAGACGTGCGTCAAGTTTGAAACTATTAATTTATCTCGCACGCACTATCTGGAGTTTTATAAATCTAAGGATTCTACGTGATGATTCTGCGACGATTCCATTGTCATACTGAAGCAATTGTATTGCAGAATTGGGCTCCTGATCCATTTGACTGGACCACCGTAATTTTTTTTTTCGTTGGTAGGTAGGTACAGTTGGCTGTGTACCACAGTAAAAAATATTTTTCTGTGGTCTAGTTAGTTTAATTGGACCACTTACTGCAACCAAACTTCGGTAGTACAGTTAACTGGACCAGCTAAACCACCATATATCATGTAAGGTCCCTAACTTATTTTTATTTTTAGGAACCTAGCTTATTTTTCCAAGACGCCTTAGTAGGTAGGAACCTAACTAATGGGTGCGTCTTGGAAAAATACATAGATAGGAACTTTCCTACCCTCTATCTACTATTTTTTTTTCTTCTAACTCCAGATTATTTCATCAATCTACTGATTTTCTACTCGACTTTCTACTGATTAAGTCAAATTCGATCTTGCAACACTGTTTCTAACAAAAAGAATGCATGAAATCGGACGACGCGTAGACCCGTCGTGATGCGCGGTTAAATAATTCTACTTTTTCCTCTCTCCCAGGGGAACCTTACTGAATTCCAGGATAAATTGTATTCCATGTCCTTCCTTGTAGTATGAACTCAAAACGTGCCAAGTTCAATTCCAACTCATTACCTATGTAGTTTCGGCGTGATGCGCGGTGAAGGAATTTGACTTTCATCCCCTCTGCCAGGGGAACCTTACTGAATTCCGGGATAAAATGTATCTTTCCTCATAGTATGAACTAAAATCATGCCGAGTTGCATTCGATTTCATTAAGTAGTTCCGTCGTGATGCGCGGTTAAAGAATTTTACTTTCATCCTCTCTCCCAGGGGAACCTTACTGAATTCCAGGATAAAATGTATTCCATGTCCTTCCTTGTAGTATGAACTCAAAACGTGCCAAGTTCAATTCCAACTCATTACCTATGTAGTTTCGGCGTGATGCGCGGTGAAGGAATTTGACTTTCATCCCCTCTGCCAGGGGAACCTTACTAAATTCCGGGATAAAATGTATCTTTCCTCATAGTATGAACTAAAATCATGCCGAGTTGCATTCGATTTCATTAAGTAGTTCCGTCGTGATGCGCGGTTAAAGAATTTTACTTTCATCCTCTCTCCCAGGGGAACCTTACTGAATTCCAGGATAAAATGTATCCCATGTCCTTACTTGAACTCAAATAGTACCAATTCAGTCCAACTCATTCAGTAGTTTCGGCGTGATGCGCGGTGAAGGAATTTTACTTTCATCCCTTCTCCCAGGGGAACCTTACTAAATTCTGGGATAAAATATATCTTTTCTCGTAGTATGAAATCAAATTATGCCGAGTTCCATTCGAATTCATGCAGTTGTTCCATCGTGATGCGCAGTTAAAGAATTTTACTTTCATCCTCTCTCTAGGGGAACCTGACTGAATTCCGGGATAAAAAGTATCCTATGTCCTTCCTCGTAGTATGACCAATAAACATTCCGAGTTTCATTTCAATACCTTCAGTAGTTTCGGCGTGATGCGCGTTTAACAAACAGACAGACAGACAGACAGACATGAATGAAAAAAATTACAGTTTTGGCTTCAGTATCGTTAATAGAGTGCGCTCCAAAAAAAATTTTCAAAATATCTTCAATGTACAGAATTGGACCTGTTACAGTTTTATTATAAGTATAGATAACGTGTAGAACGTTATATTATTAATCATACTTATATTATTAACTAGCTGTACCCGCGACTTCGTTCGCGATTGCCTTACCTGCCGACTAATTAAGTTCACATTTAACCATAGTCTCTCATATTATGAAACGCCGCCGTCCAAAAAATCGTGTAGGGTCTACGGGGGATAGCATATTGTCATCTTCAATCCCATTCTTTATCCACACGACTTTTAGCTACGACTCGGCCAGCGTCAGTGTTAAGAAGTGTCCTACTCGTTTGACTTACTCACAGCTGGGGCCCTATTCTGCTATACTAATCGCTTCACTATGACAGGGCTATCGTCACAGAATGACACTTTTTGGTATTCCACCTTGGATGAAAGAAATTATGATGAATGCAGATGGAGAGACGCGCGTCAAGTTTGAAACTACATATTAATTTATCTCGCGCGCACTATCTGGAATTTTATTAATCTAAGGATTCTACGTGATGATTCTGCGACGATTCCATTGTCATACTGAAGCAATTGTTTTGCAGAATTGGGCTCCTGATCCATTTGACTGGACCACCGTAATTTTTTTTCGTTAGTAGGTAGGTACAGTTGGCTGTGTACCACAATAAAAAATATTTTTCTGCGGTCCAGTTAGTTTAAGTGGACCACAATAATTAATTTATTTAATTGTACACGAAGTTTGGTTGGAGTAAGACTCCAACCAAACTTCGCTGGACCAGCTAAACCACCATATATCATGTAAGGCAGGAACCTAACTTATTTTTCCAAGACCCACCACCTTAGTAGGTAGGAACCTAACTAATGGGTGCGTCTTGGAAAAATAAATAGATAGGAACTTACCTACCCTTTATCTACTAATTTTTTTCTTCAATCTACAGATTATTTCATCAATCTACTGATTTTCTACTCGACTTTCTACTGATTTAGTCATATTCGATCTTGCATCTCTGTTTCTAACAAAAAGAATGCATGAAATCGGACGACGCGTAGACCCGTCGTGATGCGCGGTTAAAGAATTCTACTTTTTCCTCTCTCCCAGGGGAACCTTACTGAATTCCAGGATAAAATGTATTCCATGTCCTTTCTTGTAGTATGAACTCAAAACGTGCCAAGTTACATTCCAACTCATTACCTATGTAGTTTCGGCGTGATGAGCGGTGAAGGAATTTAACTTTCATCCCCTCTGCCAGGGCAACCTTACTGAATTCCGGGATAAATGTATCTTTCCTCATAGTACGAACTAAAATCACGCCGAGTTGCATTCGAATTCATTAAGTAGTTCCGTCGTGATGCGCGGTTAAAGAATTTTACTTTCATCCTCTCTCCCAGGGGAACCTTACTGAATTCCAGGATAAAATGTATCCCATGTCCTTCCTTGAACTCAAATCGTACCAAGTCAGTCCAACTCATTCAGTAGTTTCGGCGTGAACGTGATGCGCGGTGAAGAAATTTTACTTTTATCCCCTCTCCTAGGGGAACCTGACTGAATTCCGGGATAAAAAGTATCCTATGTCCTTCCTCGTGGTATGACCTAAAATCGTACCGAGTTTTATTTCAATACCTTAAGTAGTTCCGTCGTGATGCGCAGTTAAAGAATTTTACTTTCATCCCCTCTCCCAGGGAAACCTGACTGAATTCCGGGATAAAAAGTATCCTATGTCCTTCCTCGTAGTATGACCTAAAATCGTGCCGAGTTTCATTTCAATACCTTCAGTAGTTTCGGCGTGATGCGCGTTTAACAAACAGACAGACAGACAGACAGACAGACAGACAGACAGACATGAATGAAAAAAATTGCAGTTTTGGCTTCAGTATCGATAATAGAGTGCCCTCCAAAAAAAAATTTCAAAATATCTTCAATGTACAGAATTGGACCTGTTACAGTTTTATTATAAGTATAGATAACGTGTAGAACGACACCTATGTTAAGATGATTGGATGTTTGTTACCTCTTCACGCCAAAACTACTAAACGGATTAGACTGAAATTTTGTATAGCTTAGTCCATAACCTGGATGTTAATCCATATAGAATAACATTGATTTATAGAAAGTAATGTTAAAATAGGCGACTTTTTATCTCAGGCAAACGCGTGCTTAGCTACTGATTGATAAAAGGAAATATTCATAGGGAATTCTTTATTGTGTTAGTAAGTAATACGCGTAACATAACAAAATTAGTTGCTTACACAAAATATAAAGTTGAAATGAGCCAAAGTGATCGCTTCTGGTCTAAATATTGGAAGTTTCTTGGAAATAAGACTTTTAATTAGCTAGCGCGAAAAACGATTTCTAGCTTTCATCGTTGTAGGTGTAGGTAGGTACCGATGAAATCTTGAAATAGTTTTTGGCGCTGGCTAATTAAAACTTGCATGTGAAGAATAAAGAACGCGGAACTAAACAAATGCTCCGAACACCATCAATTTTGTCCAAATTCTATTTACCTATTTCTATAATTCAGGTATCTACGGCATACCCATGGTGCTGGCAGTCATAGGGCTCCAACTCTACACGGCAGTGCTTCTTGGAAGGTGCTGGCTTCTGGCGCAGGAGATCACGCCTCATATAAAGGAGAAAAATAGGTTTGGCACTTCTACTATTTTTATGGCATGCCACGTTACGACGAGTGATGGTAATCTAATGTAAGATACAGTTACTGCAGATCAAAGCCTTCTCATTTTTCTATATAATTAAAAAATGAGACGTCCCATAGAAAAATGAGACATCTCAAACAGAGTTAATGGTTTAATCGGGGATTTATCGCGAACCTTTTGTTATTATTTCCCCAACGTTTCTACCGCGTGGGGAAATAATGACAAAAGGTAGGTAGGTACGCGATAAATACCCGATTAAACCATTAATATGTTAACAAATCGCGAAAGTTTAAAAAGTTTTATCTCAAACAGAACTATACGCGCCTATTTTAATCCAAAAAAATACGCAACCGATTATTTTGTTGCGTTTTTAGTACCTAGACACCAATTGACCGAAACGAAACATGAATTTTCGTGTTTGCGTGTGGAGGCGATGGTGTATTCAAATAGGTCCCATGCCTTTGATTCCACACCTAGATTTAGGTTCATAATAGGTTAGATATAACTCGTATCCTAAGTGAAATTTTATTCATCAAGTCAACGGACCTATCGATTTTACTCTTGCTTATGTCAAGGTCATGCTAGTTGTTCATAATTTATTTGCAATACGTGAATATAACCGAGACTATTCCCTATATTAGATATTTATATAGCTTGCTATATTTAGATATTTATATAGCTTGGTATATTTATCTCTTCTTAAACAAACATTATTTCTGTTTTCACGCCACCGTATATAATTTTTCGATCACTTCTTGTCCATCCTAAGGTTGCCTGGAAGAGATCGCTTTTAGCGATAAGGCCGCCCATTGTACATTATTTTTATTTGTTTTTTGTTTTCTGTGATTTTTGATTTCTTGGTGTGCAATAAAGTATATTTGTATTGTATTGTATTGTATTCCGTTTTCCCTTTTTTGACGACATGTTACGTTTTGTAAAGCTAAACTTTTTTAATCAACTTCATTGGGCTGAAAGTTGTTTGTCAGTCGACCAAAATATAGTTTTCTAAAGATGACATATTTAATTATTTAATATAATCTTAAAACTTTGTCTTTTGGGAACACCTATGTCATTCCGGTCCAGTAGCGGGCGTATTTCGTCTGGGACGACGATGATGATGATGATAATTATCTGTAAGATTAATCATCCTATTCTTTCAGGTACCCATATGCAGCGGTTGCAGAACTTGCATTCGGTCCATTAGGTAGACGAACTGTGACATTACTTCTCAACGCAGCGGTGTTTGGCTCCGGAATACCTAACTTTATTCTTGGTAAGTTATAGTGGTTTTACACTGCAAGCGGGTTAGCTGTCTTTCTGGGTCTGGTATGTCTCGCTCAGTTTGCATAGAGATGCCCTCTTTTTCAACGCAGAAAGACAGCTGTTAGTCATTTAGCTTCTCTGACGGAGAATTACAAGCTGAAATGAACTATATTGCGTTTCTTTTAGACAGTATTTTTGCCAGGCACAGAAAAACTAATGTCAACAGACCATTCATCGTGATACCATAAAAGATATCTTCTTTACCCCGCATGGTATTTTGAGGAACTATAAAGTAGAAATAGAAATTGTTTATTTGACGCGATTAGAAACGAAACTTTGAAACGTATACAAAATTGTTGTCTACTTTATTTCATGTTGGAGCTATCTACGGCAGACTAATTAAGTCTTTAGAATCAGAATATTTTTTAATATCATAAATATGTATATGCTAAGCCTCATTTATTGGCCTTATATTGGAAGCGTTACTAGGTATTACTGCTAAAATATACGAATAAAAAATATTCAGGCACTAAAATTAATTGGTTGCTTAAACATTAGAAAATTAACATATTGGTTTATTTAAAAAAAACGACTTCCCGAAACAAACAAGTTTTTAAAAGAGCTCGATAACAAATTTTGCAAAATTTTAATAGGTGCCTAGCCTTCAAATATTTTTTTTTCTTCCTAGTTTTCAAATTATGGAAGTCTGATTTAAAAAGCGGTGGCGGATTTTGTCTTGATTAAAGGTACTGACTTGCGTTACATGCTTAAATCAAGCTGTTACCGTTTTTAGTGAATTGAATCTTTTTCTAATTTAGAAAATTGGAGGCGCAGTGCCTTCAGTTTAAAAATTTACATTTTAGTTATTAATAGAATGGAAACATAATATTCATGAGGCAGCATTCATAAAAAATCTATTTTTAGAAATTAAGATACTTAAAGTATAACTTGTTTTATAAAAATAACATCAAATGGTATAAATCAGTTGGCATTTATACGGGAAAGAAACATACGTTCAAGAATTATTAAAATTTTAAGGTACCTATACATTTTCTCGAAATCGCTCCAAATATACAATATCTAATGTTATTTTACCACTAGCTGCATTCTTCTTACTACTCGTTGTCCTATTACCCGTTTTCCCGTAGATATGAAGCAATTTTCCCGCGGTAAAAGTAGCTTATGTTCATCAGGAATAATGTGGGCTTCTAATGGTAAAAGAATTTTTCAAATCTGTTCAGTAGTTTCGGAGCCTATTCAATACAAACAAACAATCAAATCTTTCCTCTTTATAATATTAGAATAGATATATTGGACAATTGGACATGGCATGAGCCCGTGGCTAAGCATTAACCAAAGCGTCCAGTTGAAAGCGAAACTTCGTAGGGGAAAAAATAACAAAAGGTTGATATTAATTATATCATCTCTTTTGAAATGTGCTACCTAAATGAAGTATCATAATCTATACTTATAATAAAACTGTAACAGGTCCAATTCTGTACATTGAAGATATATAGAAAATTTTTTTTGGAGGACACTCTACTATCGATACTGAAGCCAAAACTGTAATTTTTTTCATTCATGTCTGTCTGTCTGTCTGTCTGTTTCTTAAACGCGCATCACGTCGAAACTACTGAAGGTATCGAAATGAAACTCGGCACGATTTTAGGTCATACTACGAGGAAGGACATAGGATACTTTTTATCCCGGATTTCAGTCAGGTTCCCCTGGGAGAGGGGATGAAAGTAAAATTTCTTTACCGCGCATGACGCCGAAAGTGCTGAATGAGTGGGAATGAAACCCAGCACGATTTGATTTCATACTACAAGGAAGGTCATGGGATACATTTCATCCCGGAATTCAGTAATGTTCCCCTGGGAGAGAGGATGAAAGTAAAATTCTTTAACCGCGCATCACGACGGAACAACTGAATGAATTCGAATGGAACTCGGTATAATTTGATTTCATACTACGAGGAAAGATACATTTTATCCCAGAATTTAGTAAGGTTCCCCTGTGAGAAGGGATGTAAGTAAAATTCCTTCACCGCGCATCACGCCGATACTACTGAATGAGTTGGACTGAATTGGTACGATTTGAGTTCAAGGAAGGACATGGGATACATTGTATCCTGGAATTCAGTAAGGTTCCCCTGGGAAAGAGGATGAAAATAAAATTCTTTAACCACGCATCACGACGGAACTACTTAACGAATTCGAATGCAACTCGGCATGATTTTAGTTCGTACTATGAGGAAAGATACATTTTATCCCGGAATTCAGTAAGGTTCCTCTGGCAGAGGGGATGATAGTCAAATTCCTTCACCGCGCATCACGTCGAAACTACATAGGTAATGAGTTGGAATGAAACTTGGCATGTTTTGAGTTCATACTACAAGGAAGGACATGGAAATACATTTTATCCTGGAATTCAGTAAGGTTCCCCTGGGAGAGAGGAAAAAGTAGAATTCTTAAACCGCGCAACCCGAGGGGTCTACGCATCGTCCGATATCATGCATTCTTTTTGTTAGAAACAGTGTTGCAAAATCGAATTTGACTAAATCAGTAGAAAGTCGAGTAGAAAATCAGTAGACTGATGAAATAATCTGTAGATTGAAGAAAAAAAATTTTAGATAAAGGGTAGGTAAGTTCCTATGTAATTTTTCCAAGACGCACCCATTAGTTAGGTTCCTACAATACAATACAATACAATACAAAATTTCATACCTACTAAGGTGGTGCGTCTTGGAAAAATAAGTTAGGTTCCTACCTTACATGACATATGGTGGTTTAGCTGGTCCGGTTATCTGTACTACCGATGTTTGGTTGGAGTAAGTGGTCCAATTAAACTAACTGGACCACAGAAAAATATTTTTTACTGTGGTACACAGCCAACTGTACCTACCTACTAACGAAAAAAAAAATTACGGTGGTCCAGTCAAATGGATCAGGAAGCCAATTCTGCAATACAATTGCTTCAGTATGACAGTGCAATCGTCGCAGAATCATCACGTAGAATCCTTAGATTATTAAAACTCCAGATAGTGCTTGCGAGATAAATTAATAGTTTCAAACTTGACGCGCGTCTCTCCATCTGCATTCATCATAATTTCTTTCATCTGAGGTGGAATACCAAAACGTGTCATTCTGTGTCGATATGTCATAGTGAAGCGATTAGTATAGCAGAATAGGGCCCCAGCTGAACGGAACCATGAGTAAGAATTGAAAAGAGTATGACACTTCTTAACACTGACGCTGGCCGAGTCGTAGCTAAAAGTCGTGTAGATAAAGAATGGGATTGAAGATGACAACATGCTATCCCCCGTAGAACCTACACGATTTTTTTCACGTCGGCGTTTCATAATATGAGGGACTATGGTTAAATGTGAACTTAATTAGTCGGCCGGTAAGGCAATCGCGAACGAAGTCACGGGTACAGCTAGTATAATATAAAATTTAATTCGTCCATAGCTTCGCAAAGCCTGCAACTATTCTGGTGGAAGATCACGGGCGGAGGGGTGGGCGTCACCTACTGCGTTTGGATGCTGCTTCTCGCTCTTCTGCTGTGCCCTATCATGTGGCTAGGATCGCCTAAGGATATGAAGTAAGATTCATATATTTTTGCTTTCCCTTACTCACACAAGAAGCTTGAAAACAAATTGAACTGTTGTACAAAAGCACAAATAGGTAGGTACCTACTTATTTTATTTATCGACATGATTTTTAATAATTTAAAAAAGTAATTGACGAAATAGGTACCTGCCTACACCTACATAATTATGCAAAGCTCGCCACGTTTTGTCATCTGATATAATGCCACCTATTAAATTCCAAAGTTGGACCCTGTCCACTTTTCCAAATCGTACCTGCCTATCCCAAGAAGACACACGTTATTAACTGGGTAAAACAAGATCTGCAAATTCCCTGGTTAGTTAGGTCAGTGCTGTTGACCGGTTTTTTCATAACGAACAAAGCGAAGTTTTTCATAATTTAAACAAACTGACGACATTTAATTTGAAGCAAGCGCGTTTTAATAAAATAAGTCAAGAAACAAATTTATAATCTTCCCTGGTGCCATTGTAGCACGTGCTACGAAGGTCTACATCATTATCATCAGCCTATATTAGTCCACAGCTGGACATAGGCCTCCCCTAATGAGCGCCATAGCGCTCTGTCTTCAGCTTGCCGAATCCAGCATCTGCCTGCAGTCTTTCGCAGATCGTCACCCCACCTGACCGAAGTGTGTCCTACACTACGTCTGCTGAGTCGCGGTCTCCACTCAAGAACACGTTTGCCCCAGCGGTTGTCGGTTCTTCGCGAGATATGGCCGGTCCACTGCCACTTCAGCTTGCTAATTCTTTGAGCTATGTCGATAACTTTGGTTCTCTGTCGGATGTATTCGTTACGAATTCTATCCTTCAGAGAGACTCCGTGCATAGCTCTTTCCATAGCTCGCTGAGCGACTTTGAATTGGTGGACCAGCCCTACCGTGAGTGTCCATGTCCACGTCTCAGCTCCGTAGGTCATGACGGGTAGGACGCGCTGATTGAAAACTTTAGTTTTCAATCATTGCGGTATGGATGACGAGAAGACTCGACGTAGTTTCCCAAACGCTGCCCAGCCTAGCTGGATCCTCTTCTTGGCCTCCTTCTTAAAATTATTTTTACCTAACGGCAGAATTTGCCCAAGGTAAGTACCTATACTCGGAAACAATTTCGCGAAGGTGGCCATGTACGACGACCGGTCCCGGATCAATGAGGCCATGGATCCGAAGGTCTACGTTAAAGTATATTTCTCGTTATTGGAAAGGAAGTGTGTGTGAAGTTAGTGGAAAGTGAGAATGTAAATTTTGCTCTCATTTACAAGAATGAGAGCAAAATTCCCAACAAAGTGGTGAAATCAACAATTCTCTGCGATGTCTTTTTCAAGAGATATTGGAAATTTTGTGAATTTTTCGTGTAAGTGTCCATGTGCTGTGCGCAAAGGAGATCAATCAAGTTTAATAAATTTTTGGACCAAAAAATTAAATATGCCGGCCAACGAAAAAAATTTACACATTTCGGTAGAACATAACGTCTCGATAATTTTTTGCTACAGTGGCTATGTTGTGCTATTATTATTTGAGTGGATTAATACTAAGATCAAAAAATCTTAATTTTTGATATTTTACTGAAAAATCTACAACTTGCTAGTGCAATTATAATGCATTTTTGACCGCCGACCGTTTTCTGCTCTATCTATATTCATTGTAAACGTTTTTAGCGGGTTGCTGTTTACATAGATGATTTTATATTTCGTAACGAATTCAATCAATTCAATAATACCTAAATAGATAAGTGATTTACGTACAAAGCCAGGTTCATTAGGTTAATTACGAAATAAATCAAGATATCATTTACTAACACAAATATAACTTTTACCTGGTTATGAAATTATTGGAAATATCGATTTTAGATTTTAAATGACAATGCATAGCATATGCTGCGCGTACAGCTTAGCCTTGATAACAAAAAATTATGTAAAAAATACTCTTTGGCCGGCACTTTCGAGTTTTGGTCCAAAATGAATGATGTCCTTTCCACTCGAGCAAATGTCCTTCGCACAAGTGTCTGTGTGTGTGTAAAGGTAGTGGCCATATTTACAAGTAGGTACCTATTCTGATAAATGAATCTGGCTATGGCGGTTGCGGTAACAGAATCGACCCCTCCAACTAAGCCTTGTGGAGGTTGTAAAAGCCGACTAAGGTATATTCTGCACATTACGTTTTTAACATCTCCACTGCGACCACCGCTCCGCCTGCCATGGTGATTTTTTCCGTTCGAAATCCCCCTTTACTGGGGGAGGGTTGTTCAGCAGTCAAAGCATGGATTGATGAGGAGAAAGGAGGACTTTGAAGTTTAGCCGTCAACCATAATAATTATGTTCCATCTCATCCAGGCCAATAGCATTCGTATCAGTGCTGATAGTGTCGACGGTAGCCATCGCGACGTGGAGTTCCATCTCGCTGGACGACGAGACTCCGGCCGGGCGCTCCGTGCTGGCCGCCAGTCCACAGCTGAGAGACTTCCTCAGCGCTTACGGCGTGCTGGCCTTTCAGGTAGGCCTTTCGTGTTTTTAGTGTCGACGGTAGCTATCGCCACGTGTAGCTCATTCTCTCTGGACGAGCCTCCAGCCGGGGGCTCCGTGCTGGCCGCCAGTCCATTAGCACTCTACCTAGGCAGAGATATCTTAAAATACTTACCGATAGGATTCAGGATTCCGATAGGATTCAGGTGAAACGTAAGACCTACTAAGAATTGTAAGATCGTCACGGCAAAGCCTCGTTTAATTTTATTTCAATCCTAATCATATCAGATATTAATGATATTTGATATTGGCCGCTTTGACGGCGCCGCCGGCGGCGATGCGATGCCGATCCGTTATTATTATTAAGTCACTTGTATTCCAGAGAATTTATGTGACTACGTGTTTGTTCGAGAGCTTGGATACCGGCGGGACGGCAGCGCGCCCTTGCACGTCAAACTGCCGAGCCTGAGCACTGAATGAGTTAAATCAACGTAGCGTTCATCAGCGTTCTATCTGTCCTCAGTTCGACATCCACCCAATGCTGTTAACCATCCAAGTGGACATGCGCGACGGACGGCAGATCAACAAGGCGGTGGCAGGGGGGTTTGCAGTGACTCTTACCTTATTCACTGTGACCACAGTCCTCGCGGGGAATAGATACGGCGTCGATGTCGACAATAATGTGCTGCAAGGTGAGTGGAGACAAGAGATGCACAAACAACCAATAGGATCTCGAATCCATGACGTGATAACCAATGGATTCTCGAATGGATGTTACCTATATGCATGCATGTTGTGATACACAATCTTTGTAATTCGAACTGCGAGGCGCGTAGTGGGCCATGGAAAAAACCTTCTTCTCTACTGCCTTTTAATTTTATGTGAAGCGAGATAGGCGCAGGTGAGCGCTAGAATACCTACCTAGGAGCAACCTAGGAAGCGAAATAAATCGAAATTCAATATGTGCGAAAAGACACGTGCCAAGCGCGAATGCGCCGAGTTTCCTGAGTAGGTCAAACCAGATATCTTATTAATTTTTAGAAATGGCACCCAGACACTAGTATGGAATTAATTTCGTATATTTATTCTTCTGCCCGCGGCTTCGCACGCGCTTTTCAGGTAGCCTATGTCCGTGATACCGTTTACCTCCCTGCCAAAATTTCATTAAGACCTGTTTAGCCGTTTAGGCGTGAAAAAGTAACAGACAGGCTTACTTTCGAATTTATAATATTAGTATGGATACGTTCTTTTTCTGAACAGCCGTTAGAAATGACTCAAACGTAGGCTCGCGGCTCGCTCCGCTCGCCGCTATTTTTGCTTTGGCTTCCTTCGCTACCTCAAATTTTTCCACTGCCTTACTAGTCTCAATAATTGTCGCTGCTCGCACCTCTCGTCAACGCCGTCATATCGTATTTTCTTACTTTTCTTTTACAAAGTCTCTAAGTCTGTAAAATATTCGAGGCTCGCTCCGCTCGCCGTTCTTATGTGGTATTTTGTTCCTTTTCCCTCACAAAGTTCCCGAACTTCGCTAGTCTTTAAAAATTTGGAGGCCTCGCTTCGTTCGCTATTTTATATGGATGGATGGTCTTTTCTTTCACAAATTTCCCAATCGGCGCTAAAACTTTTTTTAAATTTTAAAGCTTTGCTCCGCTTGCCGTTTTTATATCGTCTTTCCTTCCTTTTCTCTCACATATTTCCCAAGAGTCGCTAGAAAGTCTTTCAAATTTTCGACCCTCTCCATTTTTTTTATTTTTAGGCAAAGAACTTATTTTAGGGCTCCGTCAAATATTTCGATGGCCAAAAGGGTTCCGTCGCTAAAAAAGTTTGAGGACCGCTGATCTAGAGGATAAAAAGCTTGGGACGGGGTTTGCTCCAACTCGAAAATTATCAACTAAGAGGGTTAAGGTTTCTTCGTCGCTTTCGTACTTTAGTCTACCTACAAATCGAAGCGACAGAAATCAAAAATACTACTTTATTTCCGTGTGTATAATTTTTTAAATTTGACCTATTATAGGTAGGTAAGTGTAAAATATTGTATTTATGGAAATAAAGAGTTATGTGATTCTTGATTCTATCACGTCAGTACAAAGCCTAACTGCCACCAATTTTTAAAAATTTGTTGTACTTAATACGAGTTGTCTAGAGCTACGACGATTCGACTACCAATGTTCGTATGAATTGTCGTAGCTGGTAATCGTAATTACCTTAAGTAGGTACTTTGTAAATCCAAATGATATAAAATTTCAGGCATCCCACCATCAATCCCGCTGTACATGGTAGCGCTGCTGGTAACACTGCAACTGTGCCTGTCGTCTGCTGTTGGCAACTCCGTTCTGTTTCAGCAGATTGAAGATTACTTCCGGATACCGAGAAGTAAGTTGGGAAAGAAACGGGCCTCGTTGGCAGGGGGTCAAAATTAGGATATAAATTGATTTGTAAATTATGGTGTCGATAAAAAGTGGCATAAACTAAACACTGCAATATTTTAGTCTCCTTTTTACCTATGAAAATAAAGAGGCCAGCAGAACGTTAGTAATTATGTACTGTCAAATTAGTTTAGTTTATGCGAAAACAGAATCGAGCACAATGTATATTTACAGCACCAACCTAACCATTACGAGATTCTTTTAACCCTCCAAAACCTCTTAAAAGTAGGTATCTAGGTAGTTATACCATGAAAGCCTACAGCAGCGTTGCGATTATGGTAAATATCTCATTCAATGGATCGCCATCCGGGGAGACTAAAATAAAAATAAATAAATAAATAAATAATGCTGGACAATTCACACAGCATTATCTAGCCCCAAGCTAAGCAGAGCTTGTGTTAAGTATTGTATTAAGTATATCAGTTATCTAGTACCCATAGGTACTAGATAACTGATATACTTAATACAATGCACTACATAGATATATATTTTTTATTATACATAGAAAACACCCAGACCAACGGAACAAATTTCTGCAGATCGTACACAAATTTGTTCCGAGGCGGGAATCGAACCTGCAACCTCCTGCGTCGCAGGCGGACTTTCGCCCGCTGCGCCACGGAGGTCGTCGACTAAATAAACAATTTCGGTTTCCATTTATAATTTTCTGACTGGATTGAGCCGACCGATGACGAAGCTGTCTATCACAAATGTCAAACTGAATTGTAATGTTTTATTTATCTAATGAACTTGTGGTTAGGTGTTACTTATTTATCGTTAAAATTCATACGTATGATAATCACCCTAGCTATACCTTGTTTTGCTCGACTACGTTTTATTACTACAATGTATTTACTGTTCGTAACTTTGAATCAGAATTACTGTAATCGAGAAAAAAAGTCAAGTGGGAGTAATACGACAATTGACTTTGACTTAGGTTAGGTATATCTTGACGTTGACGTTAAAATTTCCGTCGTCGATCGGCTTCTTCAGAATGTTGTAGGTACCTATGTATTTCTTTGTACCATATTTATTATAAACTGAAATCATTTATACCCAGTCTCCTCGGATGGCCCATTCAAGGGAAATGGGAGATCTTAGCGTAATCGCACGGCAGATTTGTATCTTCTTGGAACCTTTAGGTAAGTTCCATGAACTTAGGGCTTTTCAAGATCAACACTTCAATTTATATTCATTAATAATGTTATTTTAATATTCATTAATAATGTTATTTTAATATTCATTAATAATGTTATTTTGCAGACTTCTGCTGGCAACGCATCCTGATTCGATCATCAATAGTGGCTCTCGCAGTTTTCCTAGCAGAATCCGTGCCCAGATTCGACCTCGTCATGGGCCTCGTCGGTTCTACCCTAACCGGCCCTCTCATGTTCATATTCCCACCCATTTTCTTCCTTAAACTCTGCTACTTAAAGTCACAAATGGTAAAAAAAGACCCGCTGAAATTCGGCAGAAGAGTGACACCACAAAATGGCGTCCATATTACAAATGGCGACGGTATCCGTATAACAAATAACGAGGATGTAAATATTCCAAATGGCGAAGACGCATTGTTAATTTTAGACGATGAATGGATTATCAAAGGTTCTTTACAGAAATATAAAACGTTCACGAATAAATATTATAAAAAAATATACGCAGACACGGACGACGATTATACAATAAAATGGTACGACGTTATGTTTGCTACCATCGTCATGTCACTGGGTGTGTGTGCTACAGTTGTTGCAACCTACTCAAGTTGGGCAACTAATATACAATACGCGTCGTACTCCCCACCGTGTTTGGTAAATGCTACTATAGCTGCCAGAAGCTTCTTAACAGATCTGTGATTTTTGTGAGCCATTAAATAGATATAAATTGCGATACAAGCGCAAAATATTTGTCTTCGAATGGTCTAGAGTCAATTTAAATATACTTAGAAAAAACCAACAATAAATGACGAAGTTGAAATTGAGTTATAAGTATCTAAATTGATGCAATGACAACCCCGAATGGGAACCCTTACCTAGGCGGCTTATTTTGAGTCATTTTGTATAACAACGTTCTGAACGTCCACGTACAACCCAAATAACATGTATTTTTTTTTTAAGATACAACCAAGTATCCAAAAATCACAGAATATTGTCTCCAAATAATTAAGCACCGTGATAAAATGTAAAAATATATGCTAAAAATGTTATGTGTTAACGATTAAGAAATCCCGCGTTCAACGAAAAAATAAATAAGTACACGTGATATTGCAATACACCGTCCCTCCCTCCCCCGTTGCGATATTTCACGATTTCTATCGACACCCCACCCCCTTTCGAGCCACGTGATTAATGGACGACGAAATTCCCCCCTTCTGAGGGTTATAAGTAAATCTATGATCTAGTAGTAAGTCTTCGATGTTATCGAATGTTTTTTACGAGATCATGTCATTTATTTCTAAAAGTTAGGATAGTTCCCATAGATTACAAAATATGTTATGAAATGTTTTTACAATTTAAGTTTTATATAAAATAAGTACCTTATCTAAGAAATTAATAAACTGTTTCATATAACATAAACTGTATTCGATAAAATTAATTAAATACACACATTTCTACTTACAATACTATACATTGAATACGATCACAAACGCTTCTAAGTCATACAGAGTAATGTAATCTATATATGATAATATTTAATTGATCAGTACACCTCTTTATAACACCATACTTTACTTGACTTAGTTAGATATTTACTTTATGCTACGTTAAAATATTTTGTGTACTATAGAATATAAAATATAGTGTCGGTATATCTTAGAGCCAGTGACGATTGAACAGCACAGTGACGATTTGCAAGCGATTTGAAGGCAAGTAAACAGCGAGCAGAAGGCGACGACGCGGGCTCGCAGCGAGCTCGCTGTGCTCGCCTTGAATTCGCTCGCAAATTGCCAGTGTAAAGGGGCTCATAGGCACAACTCCATACTACTATGGACACGCGTGGCGAGTCTAAGGGTTAAGAAAGCTTGCTCAGTCATTATTGCTTTTCTATGGCATAAACGTCACTAAAGCATAGATCTATATCTGCGCATGCTTTCATAATACAGGCCTTAGTCCGGATCCGGACTGATCAATTAATAGGTTTTAGCTAAGACATAACGGTAAGTACAACATTTTCCCATACATTTCAAAGACGCTTTAGACACATATAACATGACAGGACTTGGAAATTAAGGATAAAATAATGACATTTAGGATACAATAAATTTAGCACAATTACACCTATGACATTTAGCATTTACTAATAACATAAATGAACATTAATATTGATCTATTGACTTAGAAATGTAACACGGACAATATATTATTTTTAATTAAATTGTGTGTTCTCAAAGTTAAATAATTCTGCTTATGTTTATGAGAATCAATGATGAAAATGTAAATAAGACAAAAATTATTCATACAAGCTGTTACATTATAAATAATAAATTTCGCTTAAAATATAACCTTTGAGTTTCTAACACAAAGAGTTTCAAAATAAGAGGTTTCTTTGCGATTCTTTTGAGTGAGTTCTTCTTAAATAATTATTTGAGTAAAATTAAAGAATTCAAGTCAAACATCTTTACCTCTTAGACAACTCGTTGAGTCATCTTTAATTTCATTGGATCCGTTGAAATTTACATTCAAATGATTACTATTAATATCAGTATCATCAATCCTAGTCAAATTAACGTCATCAAGATCATCAGTGATGGAAGGATATGATGGGATATCATCAAATTCTTTACCTACATCGGAAACTTCATACAACTGAACATTTTCATCAAAAACATAGTTTTGTACTTCACTTTGTAGATTTTCATGATCATTCCGCAAATCATATTGTAAATTATCATAATTTCTATCATCAAAGAAATTCAAACCAAATCTTTCCATGGTTTTATTATAGCCCACAATATGTGCTGGTTGAGTTTCTTCAAAACTATTTATTTGATCATCTCTCACATTTGAATCATTTAACGTTTCATCATATTCAAGTATATTCTTTAGAATATCATCTATATCTGAAGCTGGAGCGTCAGGAAAGTAAGATTTCTTAAAGATATCTGGATTAACAATTGTGTGATCAGCAAATTGATGAGGTAAAACTTCTAGATCACTTAGAGCGTTCAGTTTAATCATATCATCAAAAGCCACTTGATATGCGTCTACGAACTTATTCACTTCACTATGCGTAATGTCATCTACACACTGATTTTGAACATCATCTGGATTCATAGTATCTTCTACAAACAGTGTAGTATCATCAGCTAGCGTGATTATATTTGAAAACAGATATTTTCCACATGCATGATTCATAATGTCATCTAAAGTCAGATTTTCTTCACCAGTTTGATTTAAATCATCTAAATACTGATTATCAACACTGACTCGGCTTAAAACGTCATCTGCAAACTGATTTTCACCACCAGCTTGATTAATATCATCTAAAAACTGATTTCCGTAACTAACATCTATAAATTGTCCTGTTATGTGTGGTAAAACATTATACTCGCCACTATCTAGGTAAGAAGCGCTAGGATCCGCCTCGACGACGTCTCCACACGACGTGGGCGGGTGTTATAGAAAATCATAGTTGTTGACATCGTCGAAGGGTTGGGTTTGCGATGGAGGACGAGCCGCGGTCGCGCCGGGTCTATATTGCGGCTGCTGAAACGGGTAGAGTGTATTATATTATATGAAAAAACTTGTATTATCACAAAATATATATACTTATACCGCTATGCTACACACATAGACAGAGGTAAGATGGCCTCAGATTAACTTAATGTAGAACTTTGGAATCACACTAATATTATAAATGCGAAAGTTTGGATGGATGTATAGATGGAAGGATGTTTGTTACCTCTTCACGCCAAAACTACTGAACGGATCGGGCTGAAATTTTGCATACATGTTATTCTAATCCTGGAATCAAACATAGGCTATTTTAATCCGCCGTTACAATCCCACTGCTGGACATAGGCCTCGCTCCGTTTTATCTTATCTTGCCTCGTTTTATTTCATAATTTGTTGTCTGTTGATCTTTGTACATGACAGAAAGTACCTAATTTAAATGGTGAATAACATGACAACGAAAAGAGATAGACCCATTAGTTTTTGGAAGATTTGTAGAATAAATTATGAAATTGAATACAACGATAAAACAAATGATAAAAGTACACCTCATTCAACCAGTTTTAAAGTTACAGATCAAAAATAAAATATAAAATAGTTTTTTTGTCTAAATTCTAAAAAAAATATTATTTTTACTAAACTTATGTACCGAAATTGTATTTTTTCTTTTTCTTAGCTCGGTAGAATATCTAGCTTTCAAATGCGACTACTTCGAATAAAATACAACGTTTACTCAAAAAGAAACCAGATGAAGTAGATTTCATTAAAAAAAAAAAATTAAATCGGCTTTGTTTTTGATTTTGGCTTTGTTTATGATACATATAATTTTTTTTATCGATAAATATATGTCGTGTATTCGCACATTTCGACAATACACATTGTATATACCGCTATGCTTCACACATAGACAGGTAAGATGGCCTCTGTAGAACTTTCGAACAGTCAGCCGGCCTCTGGGCGCCTGCTTTTGAGAACTGCTTCAGTCACAATCACAAATCTAATATCAATAAATGTTTGGAGCCTGGACGAAATCGAGATAAAGTTTATTTCATGTAAATTATATTTTTACCTGGACAAATAGGATCCCAATCGTGCGCTAACATATAGTTAAAGAGTGCCAAATTCTACGAAATCGAGTTCAGAGTTAGAATTGATATTGAAACTAGTTTCAAGAGCTATTTTATAGTTTACTATCTTCTGCACGTGGCTTCACACGCGGTTTTTCGATAAAATAAGTATCCTATTATCTAAGTTGGACTTTGCTCTACATGTATGCCAAATTTCATCTTGATATGTTCAGTAGTTTTGGAGATCCTGTGTAACAAAAATTCAGATTTCACAAACTTTCGGCTTTATAATATTAGTAGGATAGGCTGTTAGAAAGTAAAGGAAATACATAGAGCAAAGAAATAATAAGGAAATACATACAGTGAAATATGATCGGTTCAGCCACCATGATCCTGATTCATTTCGGCAGGACCATACCTACTGAACCTGGATTTAGTGTACCTAAGTCCAGTCGTGATCCTTTAGAGATATGATGTGACTATTTATATACATTTTAAAATTAAAGGTAAACGGCAAACTACCAATAGGGAATGACGATAACATGAGATGTGAAAAACTGCAAATTCTCAAAAACCTTGGACTATTTTTCCTAGCAAACTATACAATGTTTTTTATTAAAAACATGGTTAAAACCTAATATTTATTCGTAGGTTTTAACCAAGATTTTATTAAAAAATATTTTATGGTAATCGTCTTTGATCAAACTATACATATATAATTTATGAAATGATTTAAGGTGATTTTATAATACATTAAGTTTGCTTGTAAGTAAAATAATCCAAGACATATGAAATCCATTAAAATTTTCTCAGTTTTATCCCAAGAATGTACCACGACTAGACAAAGATAAAAGAAAGTGAGAATGTGAGTAAAGCATTACTTGTGCGAGTGAGATGAAGATGAGTTGAGTTGAAGATGAGATGAAGGTGTGTTCACATGTGCGGGTTGTGCGGCCGACCACCGCGCGGCACTTGCTGCTGCTAGAAACAGTGGGCGGTGAGCTTTAGTAGGAGTAATGCTACAAATATTGTAGGCGATGAGCATTAGTAGGAAAACTGCTAGAAACATTGGGTGAAGGTTTAGAAAATAACATAAAAAAAATAAAAAAAAATTAGCATGAATGTTAAAATAAAACCGGTCAAGTGCGAGTCGACTCGCACACGAAGGGTTCCGATGGCATCCTCAACCTCAACAGCCTGTATTCCACTGCTGGACGCAGGCCTCCCCTGATAAACTGGGCATGCGGGTTGGTGATCGCAGTTCAGTGGTAGAATTGTTCTGCAGGAGGCGCTGCTGCCCGCCCCGGGGGATATCCCTTAGTCGCCTCTTACGACACCCGCGGGAAGAGTTGGGGTGGTGCAAATTCTAAGCCAGCACCACACAGCGATGGCATGGAATGTTACAAAACTATTTTGCAAAATAAACTCTAAAAAGGGTTTTATTAATAGATTGCAACTATGCAAAAAGCCTACAAGACGCGGTCACCCATCTAAGTACTGACCGCGCCCGACGTTGCATACAGCCCGCTGACAGACGGACGGACGGAAAGCGGAGACTTAGTATGTAATAGCACAGCCTACGTATATGCATACAGTCGTTCGACAAAGGCGTTTTGACAGGGCAATCGTGCGGGGCCCAAGGAACGGGTCGGGGGGGCGGGACGCTCCCGAGTAACTAAGGCAGTGATGTATGCAACTCGGGAGTGTCCCTCCCCGTCCCGTCCCTTGCGCCCCGCACGATTGCCCTGTCAAAACCATGTCAAAACGCCTTCGTCGAACGACTGTATGCATATAGGTAGACTGTGGTAATAGGGTTCCATTGTCACCTTTTGGGTACGGAACCCTAAAAAGCGAGCTTTTTAGCTTATATTTACAGCCAGGGAATATAATATAATGAATATACAGGATGTAACATAAAACCGAGGAAAAATATTTACAAAATTTCTCGACTTGTGTTTTTAATTAAACTAAAAAAAGACTTAAGTTTCTGACACCTGTAAACGACAAAGCGCTCTCGTAAAATAATGTTACCTGCTGCAAGAGATGCCGCAGCCCCGGGTTGGAAGGCAGCATGGGCCTCATGACGCGCGGCGGATGTCCGCCAACGCCCACCCCGCTGCGCAACTGTTGTTGCAACTGTTGCTGCAACTGATGCTTGCGTTGTTGCTCCTGCAACGGAAAACAAATAAATAATGTTAGACAAATTCACACAGTATTATCTAGCCCCAAGCTAAGCAGGGCTTGTGTTATGGGTACTAGATAACTGATATACTTAATACAAATACAATACACTACAAAGATAGATATTTTTTATTATACATAGAAAACATCCAGAACACCTTGAAGAAATATCTGTAGATCTTACAAATATTATAGATAACCCACAATAACCATTTTTATCCTTTACTTTTTACGAGAAATAATGGCTTATTTACGAAGTGATTTTAAGCAATACAGCATTAATCCTTATCCAATTAAGTACCTTAAATACATAGTGCATTTCATATACTTATAGTATATTTGTTTTTAAATTGTATTTAGTTAGTTTTTTTTTTATTAGTGAATAGATTATCCGTGACGCCAACAAAATGGCTCTGACGGAAGACCAGCGTTGGTTACTAGCTTGCTAGCAACCAACCCATGCTGAGGCAGAAGCCATTTTGTGCCTTCGGGCTTAAGTTTTTTTGTTTTGTTCTAAACTGTAGAAATGTTGTAAGTCTGACTGCACAAATAAATTTATTTTATTCTATTTTATTTATTCTTATATAGATAAATATGGCCTTTCACAGCATGTAATTTAAATGAATATTTTCGAAGATATTACAGATTTAAAATGCAGGGACAGCGGTTGAGGAGGTACCGGCCGGGGGGCCGATTCTGTAGTATATTTAGTATCAGCATTGCACCCGTGCGAAGCCGGGGCGGGTCGCTAGTGTTATGATATGACAAATCTCCGCTCCTTTCTAGTAAGAACCGGACCTTGTGAGACTAGTGCCGTTACCTCGAGCTGCTTGTAATGCTGCTCTTGCTGCTGCGCCGCATGTAAATGTCCCATGATGTCCATCTGACTCTTGAACTGCGCCTCCTGACGGGCAAAACAAAGCGGTGATTAAAACATCTATTTCACATAATGAGGAAACAAACGACTCTTAGTTATTGCTTAGTGTTGAGAGAAGTCTAGAAGTGGAACGGTTTATTCTTCTTTTTTGTTAATTAGGTAGGTACATTGTTTTCATTGTTTTATAGGTAAACTTATATTTTGTCTCCATAGCGAATTTCGAACATTTTTTAACTTCTAAGAAATTAAATAACATCGCAAAAATTTACGACTTCGGCGGGACTCGAACCCGCATCCTTCCGTAAGTACCGGAATGTGCTAACCAACTACACCACGAGGTCGAGTGACGCTGGAGTCGAAAATCTTTTTTTAGAAATTTGCCAGAGTGTGAGGCTTACGCACTATAAAAACAAAAAAAAATTTTAACTTAACTTTATAACCAAATTATATAATTGCATAGCGTATTTTATATCCACACTGTCATTTAGCCGTGAAGGCCATTCATTAGCTTTTATGTTGATAATTATTGTCACTTATTTTGTTATTACATAAGCTGTAGGCCTTCCTTAAAATAAATAAATAAATATGTTTTGTTTTTACCGAACACGACCTCTCACGTATTTCTAGGGATCTTTACTCTCTAGGCTCAGTTACAGTTACTCTACGGGAGCCTATTACGAGACAATAAATAGTGATATATAAAAAGTTGCGGTGTGGTGCGGACTTAGAATTTGCACCACCCTATTACTGATATATGTACTTAATAAAATACAGATCGATATTTGTAACTATACATAGAAAAAACCCTGAACCAAAATCTGCAAATCGTACAAACATTTGTCCCGCCCGAGGCAGAAATCGAACACGCAAACTAATGCGTCACAGGTGGACCTTCACGTACTGCGCCAGATAGGTCGTCAATATAACACTGACCTGCTGATGAGCGGCCTCTAAAGTCTGCTGCAACTGCTGTATCTTATGAAGGTTCTCCTGCCTCGCCGCTTCCAATCCATCCAGCTGGTTCGCGCGAGGGCCCTTTCCTCCGCCCACGGAGCCCTGCATGCCGCCCTGGCCTGGCATACCGCCCTGTCCTGGCATACCACCTTGAAAAAGAAAGAAAGGTTATGGCTCAGAAAAGTTCCTTAAGGCTGAACGAGTCGCTCATCTCTCCATACAAACGTGGAAGGGTAACTACAACGCTGTTTGATGTTGACCATCCAAAACTAAGGATAATATCAATTTATCTCGTCATTATCTATGTATACACCCGAAACCGTAAAAAAAGTATTAGGTAAATAAAAAAATACAAGCTTCTAGACTTTCGTATTTCAACACCGATTTTAGCCCAACTTTGGGCGTTTATTTTCGCCCAAAGTTGGGCTAAAATCGGTTTCAGAAAGTTTAGAAGCTACGGCTATGCTTAAAATACGGAGTAAGAAAACTCTAAAATAAAGTCCGTACAGACATAGTTTAGCTATTCAAAAGTTGAAATAAATTTATTTTGAAATGATACTCTCAATAGTTGGTGACTCTTTTGTTTCGCTTTATCAAATTTAAATCACCCCCTTACCTGTACAATAAACTAGAATGGGCATCTGAAACTAACTTTAGATATCCACGTAGAGCGTGCTCGAATCTGATTTTAGGTACTGACACAAAAACATAGAACGGTGGCTTTTCGACGTCCATTCCGTTTCGCAGCTTCTCGCTGTTGGAATGATATACCTCCCCCACTCCGCACTATTAAATCATTACATTCGTTCAAATTTAAGTTAAAAAAAACTATTATCAACTCAAAAAGTTCCTAGAAAACCCTATAATGCATACACACACACACTCTGAACGCTTATATTTATTTGCTTCATATTATTATGAGAGCTTAATATATTTATAGTTTATTTATATTTCTTTACATAAGCATGCAATTCAGTTTTTCTCTTATATTTGTAGCACGTTCTTAAATAATTTACTGTTTTTACATAATATTTTTTTCCTTAATTTTTCTTTGTATTTAGATTGGTACCTACCTAAATAAACTCCCGTTTGTTAAACTTGGTTGGTCATTGATTTTTGTAAGTTATAAACTCGTAATGTGACGTCACCCAGAGGTTCAGACTGTAAACCAACGTTGTTACGGTCCTCGGGCGGTAGCGGCATCAAGCTGAGGCTGGACCTGTTTAGCCACGCACTAGGGAAAGACCATTTTTTTTCATCAGACTACACGTAGAGGTATTCATCAGACTATAGGTAGAGTACAGGTAAATTTATTTTTATAACACTTTTTTATGATGTTTGTTTGTAATGTTTTATGCAGTCTCTATTGTGGTGTTTAGTGTAACTTTTTGTTTTGTTTTAACTTCCCCTCAGTGCTAAATACATTTCTATTCTATTCTATTCTAATAGTTTTTTCACCCTTGTGCTATAAGTCTTTTCCCATTTTTTACGCGACCGTTTTAAGAACAAATTTATTTGCCTTTCATCAAGCGCGCGAGAATATCTATTATGTCAGATGAGATGGCATACATTTAGGCCGCGTCCACTGATGAGTTCGATCGGACGACTCGTGCAGTCTTAACTAAACAAAAAAAAAACAACTAAGTCAATTAGCCCATAAGGCCCTGCCTTAGCACACGTAAGTACCTTGTCCTTGCATTCCGCCCTGTCCTGGCATCCCGCCTTGACCTGGCATACCGCCTTGTCCTGGCATACCGCCTTGACCTGGCATTCCAGATTGGCCCTGCATGCCACCTTGACCTGGCATTCCAGATTGGCCCTGCATTCCTCCGGATATCATCATGCCCTGAAAAGTTATAAAAAGGTGTAATTATTGCACTGGTTTATAATTACTTAGTTTTGGCCTTTTTCGCCTTTTGTTATTATTTCCCCTACGTTTGTACCGCGTCACAACGATCGTGGTCACGGGGCGACTGGATGTACTCGGAGTTACAGCCGAGAATTGACGGCAGTATCCATGACTACCCTCAATTCGTCTTCCAAATAAATAATGCTGATGAATCAGTTTTTTTAAGATAGGGAGTGATTTTTCACGTCGGATGTCTAGCGGAAGAGCATTCTAAAAACGGATAGCTGGTACAGTGAACGATTTTTTTATAAAACGTATAATAATTATGTTACCTGATGCTGTTGCGACTGCATCTGGGGCTGCCCCATGCCCTGCTGCCCCATCTGCCCCATGCCGCCCATGCTGCCAGACGGCATGCCTGAGGACCCTGGAGATTTTTTAAATTTTATTGATGAAAACAGCAAATAAATAAGTGAATCTATAATCACAAAGAAAATTACAATCAAATAACAGAAATAAATTAGAACTAGTATTTACAATTGAAACAATTGAGCTAAATTCAATCTACAGGTAGCTCAACTGATCCATATACTAGTCGGAAGCGTCCCCAAGACGCTGGCTGCATTGCCCCGCTGTATGGCAATGCTGAAGGAAGCGACGCGTGACCCGAGAGCTGGTGAGTATCTGACGCAACGCATCAGTAAGTGAATGGCTGTTACCTGCCATGGTAGACTGTGGCATGTTAGGAGGCATCCCCCCGGATCCGCTGACAGCCGGCATTTGTTTGTTGATCATCTGAGACATCTTCTGCTGTTGTATCACCTGACAAATAATAATAAAATAGAATTTCACGTCTTTCAAATAAAGTTACCTAGTATTCAAATCTACTAGTTGATTTTTTAAAGTAGTTAGTTCAGGTTGAATATTTCTCATAAGCATTGTTAAGCTACATGGTCGAAGCGACGCGTGACCCGAGAGCTGGTCAGTATCTGGCACAGCGCATCAGCATTGTCAGTCTGCGTCCGCAAGCGTTCGCAAGCGCACGCATTATAGCGACGCATCCGGAAAGATGTCGTCTTCGAAAGTAGTCAAGTGTAGCAATTGTAACATAGTTATTTGTGAAGTACTCGCATTTATTCAAAATAAAGTGGATGTGATGAACGAAGACAGTTTAGTTCAGATTTGTACTTCGTCTTTCTCAGTGGAAGACATCGAAAATGCTAAAAGCTTGTTATTCGAGTCTATTTCTTCTACAAAGCGGAGGATCCCTCGAAAAGGAGATGGACGCTCAAAAAGAGACCTTCATGATGTGATTGCTGTATTTAAGGAGATGGATCCCGAGGAAGTACCTATTTTTGTTGCCAGACAGTTGCAGAAACTGCCGCCCGTCACTTTCGATCACATTGATGCAACCCGGTTATTGAAGGATATTCTTGTTATGCAGAAAGATATTCGTTCAATTAAGGAAACCTACGTACCCATGGAGACCTTAACTGAGGTTAAAAAAGATCTATTTAACCTAAAACAAGCATCACTTGTAAACAACTACAGCTGTTTCGTCAATAATAAGCGAGGTGGCGGCGGTACATCGAATAGTTTTTGCATGGATAGTGGGCCGGTTGGCCTACCGCACATAACGCATGAACAAAGGAGCGTGAGTCATACTAAGAGCCCGGTAGCAGCGAGCGCGTCTTCGAAGACTTTTTTTTCTTCATATTCGTGTTATTTTACGTGTATTCTTACATTATTATTTTAAATATTAAAATATTAATTTGAAATTTCAAACTCGAATAGGGAGAAAAACAAACTTAATTTATTACAAAAAAAAAAAACTAAATCCAAACAATCTTTATTCACAAGTTGATCCCCTCGGGGTCCAGAATTATCACCTTTCGGCTTACACCCTTTACGTAGCACCCTCTATAGGTAAATAATTTTTGAATAAATAAATAATGCTGGACAATTCACACAGCATCATCTAGCCCCAAGCTAAGCAGAGCTTGTGTTATGGGTACTAGATAACTGATATACATAATGCAATACATTACTTGGATGGATATTTTTAGTATACATTTAAAATACCCAGAACATCCGGAACAAATATTTGCAATCTTTCAAACATTTGTCCTAAGACGGGAATCGAACCAGCAACCTCCTGCGTCGCAGGAGGACCTTCGCTCGCCACGCGACATCGCTCGTCATAAATACCTATCCATTGTAAGTTATGTTTTTTTTACCTTTCTCAGTCGATCGACGAAGGTGGCCTGGTTGTTGGGTATAAATCCGAGATACGCCTTCTTATCGGGCGTGTACAGTAGAATGAGCACTTTGATATCGCATTGTGGAGGCGAGGACATCGGGGAGAAATGGACGCAGCCAGCCTGGAAACAAAATATTCACATATTCAAAACAACATTTTATTTTCGCTAAATTATTTGGAGGTTTCTACCAATTAGTGGGTGATTTCTTAAGCTTCACAAAGGCAAGTTTGAAGACATCAGAAAATGATCAGAAACGATCCGATTTATCGGTGTTCCGCAAGGAAAATGTGAACAATTATGTGTAGGTACCTTAAATAATGTTATGTTACTTTTCTTTTGTTACCTTTCCTGTGCTGTTTGTGTGTGTGTACCCAATGAAAAGTCTATCTATCTATGTATCTAACATGGATCCACCATGTTTAGACATTATACATTATAACATAATACCTACCAATGCGTTGATCATGAGCTTTGTCAATGCATGGAACACTTCACAAGGTTGTAGATGGAAGAGTACAGCCTTATGGCACTTACAATTGAGCCTTTTGATCGGTATCGTAAAATTACGGGTATTTTTTTTTACAATATGGCAGGGTAGATTCACGTTATAGGCAGGCGATTATTCAAAAATCTTTGATTGCAATTAAAATTGTTTTTAAAGCAAAATGAAGTCTTTTTTCAGTTAAGTTTTAAAGTTTTTTGTGTTGTTAATGTTTTTTTATTCAGTAAGATACTTTCCCACCATGTGGCATGGCCGTGGGACGCCCTGTATACAAGTAATAAAAGCTAAACTTACAAATCCGTTGACCATGACCTTGGTCAATGCATCCAACGCTTCGCTGGGCTGCAGATGGAAGAGCACAGACTTGCTGTCCTTCAGGTATTGTCCTCCGATGCTGCTGATCAGCTGTTTCGGCATCAGCTGCATCAGTAGTTTGTTCGGCCAAGTGTCTACTTTTAGCTCGGGCTCGATGTCTTTTGTGCTTGCTGATACCTGGAAAAATGTTTATGAATTTGAGAAAATAACCGAGCCGCAAATATGACTTGTGGATTTTGTTAAACTAGGCTTAGATCCCAGTACCTACTCACGGGATCCCCGTGATAAAAAACTGGAATTACATAAAATAAAAATTTTTAGGGTTCCATACCTCAAAAGGAAAAGAGGCACCCTTATAAAATTACTTTGTTGTCCGTCTGTCTGTCTGTCCATCTGCCGACCTGGATATAAATAAAGCTTCTAAGTCAACGCAATCAAAAGTTACAGCCCTTTATGTCCGAATATTTTGAAACTTCCAAAAGGGAATCACATGCACACAAAACCTATAGGCTACTTCCCGTAGACGTAGAATCATGATATTTGGCAAGAAGTAAGGTCTTCTAGCACAAATAAAGGGAAAAATCCGAATTCCGAAAACCGTAAAATTGTACTATTATCACAAAAATAATTGATTCTTGCTATGGACCATAACCTAAGGGGGACTTGCCGTTGACCTAGAATCATAAAATTTGGCAAGTAGCAAGGTCTTATAGCACAAACAAAGGGAAAAACCCGAAAATTGTAAATTTGTAGTTTAATAATAAAAAAAAATGTTTCTCTCCCTGGACCAAAATATACAGCTACTTACCGTTGACATAGAATCATCATATTTGCCAAGAAACAAGGTTTTACGGAACTCTTAGTGCGCTCACAAAACAATCATGAAAGTGCACTGTTTCGCACATAATTTGGTCGAGATCTCAGGAATTATAGGGTCTATTGAAATGACTTATGTTTTAAATCGTAGGTTATTTTTACTACTAATTATTTGGTTCCTTGAACCAGTTACTTCATAGGTTGTGTAGTTTTCTTGTAAATAAACAAAACCTTGATTTTAGCGCTTACGCCGTTCCAAAACGTATGCTCTGTCCCGCTCCTATGACCACTGAAATCCTATGCCTATATGTTTTACAAAATGGTGCGGATTACGCCCTCTTAAGTGTTACGAACAGTATATCTACATCAAGATACCTGGCAAGGCAGGTGCTTGGTAGTCTTCTGCTGGTCTCCCGGAGACTTGCCCTTCTCCATCCACTCGATGACTCCGCTCCAGATGTAGCTGCGCTGCAGCCCGGCGGCCCCCGGCGCGCCGCCCGCCACGGGGGCCGACGTAGACGGCTGGGCGGGCACCATGCCAGGCATCCGTTGGTGCCCAGGCTAAGAACATTTACATTTTTTTACGTGTACTCAATCATGAAAATAGTAACATTTTTATTTATCTAGCTCAGTAGTTCTTTATGGTGCGTGACCTGGTCTGTTTTAGTCAGATTCGATAAGATAAACCGTAAAAAAGTTACACATAAATCTGACCAAAACCGATTTCTTCGAAGCTCGCTCCGCTCGCCGATAACAAGGCTTTAGTCGGCTGCTTCACCCCAGTTTTGTGTGTGTGTGTGTGTGTTACCGCACCAATCAATTACACGACAATTGAACAAAACACTTATGTTTAATAAATAATGCTGGACTAATCACACTGCATTATCAAGCCCCGAGCTAAGCAGAGCATGTGTAGGTACTATATAACTGATATACTCAATACAATACTGTATAATATTCCACTGCACTATATATTTTTACACTGCAAAAAAATTAGCTCTTTTACCTGTATAGGATGATGCGAAGGTGGCGGATGGGAAGGCTGCGCCAGTTGCGTCAAGAGAGCAGAGTTGGTGGCGTACAGAGGTTGTCTCGGCGGCGGAGCCAGCCAGTTGCCTCTGACGCCGCAACCGGCGCGAGGGAATGCACCTTGCCCGGGGCCGCCCACAGGTGGGCCCACGCCTGGAGGGGCGACGGTTGACATCGGCCGGGTGGGAACGGACCCGCCGCGTTGACTGTGATCATAGAATTGGTTTTGAATAATTTGAAAGACTAGGTGTACAGTTTCCACACTTCCGTGACCGTGTATTGATCGCATAATAAGTGAGAGCATAGATTTTTTTGATTTGATTTTTAGATTTTATTTGATTGATTTTCATTTATGGAAGAGTCCATATAGAGATATGAGAGCGAAATGAAAGCCTAGACAGAAGACTAAATTAGTCTTAACCGAGATTAGCATTTTCAGTCTCGTAGAAAGATTGCCGGCCATATCTCAAGACCTAGACTTCTCGAACATCTAGATAAGTTACAGCACAACACAAACCTACCCATAAACATCATTCTGTATATCAGGCGCAGGCGGCGGCGCAGGACTCGGCGGCCGTTCCTTCAGGCTATATCCCCTCAGCAGCACCATATGACGCGGATCCTTCGCATAGTTCCGTTGCATGGCTGCATGGAACTCGCCTCCAGCGTGTTCGAAGAGAGCGTGCAATGCTGGGACTCTCCTGGCTGCGGCGACTGAGACTTGGATGCCGCGCTCGCCGAGCAAGCGGGCTGCGCTTTCGATTGTGGCCGGGGCACCTGTAGCATGTTTCATTTACGATAATAATGATTTTCTGCTGCTGTATTGTTACCTACATTTCATTTTTAGTTGGCGTCCGCGGTGATGGCGTTCATGTGTAAAAAAAGCGTCTCCCAGACTGATGACTGTCTATGGCGACTTTCTTTATAGGTACCGTAGATTGATACTGTATCTAGTTTCGCGCTAAGCTTCTTGCTTATCGGATAATTGGTAATTTTGTCTCTCTCTCATCATCAGGTCATCTTAGCAGACCAGGACCAGGTCCAACAAGACACAAAGCCAAGATCACAAAGAAGTTAACAGTTGAGTATTTAGATTTTGTAAGCCACAATTTATCAGATGTGATATTTCACTTACCAGGAGGTACCAGACCCCCACCATATGCGGAGTAAGGCGGTGAACAGCACAGGATCAGCACATGAGAAGAGGTCTCACTTCGGCCGAGCTCGTCTAAACATGCCAGGGCAGTTGTCATTGCTTCTGTTAGGCATGTCTTACTTTCTGCATGGCCACCATGGAACCTATGGAAAGAGCTTAGGTTTAGGCTTCTTAGGATATTCTACTTTATACAGCTTTAGTGATGTTTTCATCAATACAGGGTGGAATTTTTGGACAGGGCAATAAGAGCAAGAAAAAATATCACCTCATTAACAGCTTTTCAAAAAAGTTAAAAAAATTGGTGTTTTCAAAGAAACTTTTTTTTGATGCCAATCAATCCTGTTTCTTATACTGATAAAAAAGTTCTTTGGGACCAACTAAGATTTGAGTACTACACAAGTCAGAATACATAAAAAAACTTTTCCCATGCCTTTTCACCTGCCCTTAGTAAGTGAGTAGAGAAAGCTAGTCTAGCTTTAAAAAGTTGAATTATTTTTCATTCTCGGACTTAGAGCTGGTTACTGATTAAAATAAATAATGACAATCCATACACAATATCATCTAGCCCCAAAGCAAACAGAGCTTCTGTTAAAAGGCAGTGATTAGTGTCCGAACAATTTTTTACATAAAGAGACTGGTTTAATAATTAAAGTATACTGACAAGGACTAATTTATAAATTTATCAGCGGAGCTGCTCTCTCTATTAATTTAATGAGCAGTTTTTCAACTTTTCATCTTCTTATTAGATACATACTGTATCTTATCAACAGCATCCAGCACAGCTTGAGGTGTGTGGAACGGTCCATGAGCATCAATCGGCAGGCCAGGCAGGGAGTCCGCTGATCTGTATGTCACAACGCAGTACACTGAGCCAGTGCCTCCTGCTTCTTCCAATGCTCCTCCATGGAAGTATCTAGAAATTGTACTTCGTTAGATTAACATGGTGCTACTGAGAAGACGGGGAAACTAGGCAACTCTTGGCATGTATGAAGAAATTACATGACCTGTTTAACAATTGATTTTTTGACACTACCAAATTCAAAACTATAATTTCAAATAGTAACAGCACAGAGTCCGGAAGAATACGGAAACACGAAAACTTACTCAAGAGTTGGAATAATGTAATTTGTCTTCAATTCATTAATGTATGCTCCGTTAGCAGCAGTGGCTTCTATGGTAAATATAACTTGAGCCTGTACAGGCGAGTCTGGTGCGTTGACAACCATTTTTATGATTATATTATAACATTGCTTTTGATATGATATTCTATTCGTTATTAGTTAGTATTAATTTCATGGAAATAAAGCATCTTTGTAAGCTAAGCAAAATAAAACACCACAAACAAAAGGAACACTTCAACTTCTTGTCAAATAAACAAAAGGAAAAGAAAAACTTGCTTTGCTTGGGAGAATTCATTGGAAATTTGACATAACAATGACATGACAGTGACTTTTACAACTTTCTTTCTGTGGCTGTCATTATTCCCGATAACGTTCCGTTTTCCAAAATAAGATAGGTCTCTTTTCCTAAAGCACCTTAAGAAAAATTATATTGGGACCTTATTCTGCACTAATAAAATAAAAACGATGAAACCACTATATAAAAAGCTTACTTTCTGGGACACCAAGTTCTACTTTCATTTATCACAGTCTAATTATTCGTCATACATTCAAATTCAAATCAAATCAAATCGTTTATTTTTGACACAGTAAAATGTTTACAATAATATGGTGAGTCCGCAGGATCCCGAACTAGCCTAAGCTGTATTACAGGACCCAAGGCTTCTCTTAATAATTATCAATATTGTGTCTATAATTGACTATTTAAAATGTGTCTAAAAACTAATACTTAATGAAAAAAATACTTATCATTAAAAAAGTATTCAGTTGTAAAAGCGAAAGATTAATTTAAATCTAAATCTAACCTCAGAAAATTCTAATAGAATACATACACATACATAAAAAGAACACAGTAAATAAATGTTTTATTGATTTCTATTAAAATGAATTGTATATAATAAATAAATACCTACATAATATTAAATATTGTTAGGCAGGTAGGTAATACATTAGAAGTATAGGTCTGTAAGCATTTTTTCAATGCTATCGTAATCATAATTTTTAAGCCAGTTTATTAATATTTTTTTGAATTCAAAATTTTTTAGGGATTTTATTTTATAGTCTTTATTCAGTTTGTTGTAGAGTTGGGGGACAATATAGTTAAATTGCTTATTGGCAAAACGGGACTTGACGCTAGGAACAGGACATCGAAAAATTCTTTTTTTGGATGACATGAGCATGAATCTTCGTTTATAGTACGATAGATTCATTGTACGCAGATTTTCAGCTGGTCAGCGGTCAGCTGATTGAATGTCATTCAAAAATAGCTGTCAAATATCGCCTTGGCTGGGTTGGTACCTACCTACCTACCTACCTACGCAAAACGTATTGTGTCCATTGAAAAATGTTTTGTTTCCACTAAAATCTTATCAATTTACTATCGTATTCCGTTTCTATTGATAGCGTATACCACTTTCAATATACCAGCGAAGTTCAAGGCAAGGCATATCTGCGTAGAAAAATTATGGAAGTTTGTCGATCTATTCGAATTGTGAACCGGCTTTTGAGGAAACCTTTTGGTATTACTGCCTATAGGAATGTTACCGGCACTGCTGTGAAAGAGGAAGCCAGTACAGAGCTTGTAAATACCTACAATCGGGATATCAAGCTTGGTAAGTGAATTGACTCCCTACTTAAACACAATGTTGAAACTTTCAAAGCTTGTTGTGAGAAGTGAATTGTATCACCTGGACTTCTGGTTTATTTACATCTTTTATATCTTATGACCTCCTGAACGCTGCCCGCGTTTATTCTATATAAAAAGTAACCTTCAAATTCTTTGGGAGAAATTCTATCTCCTTGAGATCCACTAAATTATTTTAAAATTTCAGTCTCGAAAAAGCAACCGTCAGACAGACTCTGGAATTTACTTGATCGGTACGGAAGAATGGATACAAAATAATAATTCTTTCAGGTGGAGTAGTCCCTGTATTTCGACGGGCTCTCCTATTCCCGTCAAGAGTAGCTTTGCAAGATGAGTTTGGTATCTACACTTATGCTGGACTGTACCAGGCAGCATCCATGCTCAGCCAGGAGATTCAAGTTCAATTGGGTAAGTTCCGCAGCCTTTCAGGCCAAACTTGGGAATAATCCTTCCCAGCTGGCACAGCAACTTACAGAACCATCCTATGAAATGGGACTTAAAAGAAGTCAAACACCTGAGTAACTTAGCAAGATGAAGAGTGCATAGTCTACTTGACATAAATCACACTGAAAATCTGCTCATAGCTCAAAACTAGGGCATTGGTACCAGTTTTAGAGAACTGGGAATACCCTATTCTAGGTGCTACACGAAGAACTGGTCCTCAAAATATCAAGAAACGGGTTTTCAATTCATTTAAAAATTTGTGAATATTGCAGATCAATGACAATCTTCGTGTGTCAAAAGCCTTGATGCATATTACCTAGGTTTAAAAGTAAATTTTTATTATCGATCACTCGATTATTGACCCATAGCATATGACCAGATATGTAAGAAGGCCACGGAACAGCTGTGATTTTCGCTCTCTCATACAAACATAGTTTGCTATTCATTTTGAAATGGCATGTTCGTTTCAAATAAAAATTTCCTATAATCGGATATCTACGGATACCTACCTAGTTGAATTGGACTTGCCGTTAGAAATTAATGACAAACTATATTTTAATGGGAAAGCGTTGCAACAGGGCCTTTTGTTTGGTTTTTGTTGATTCTAATTTCGACAAAAATTTACTAACGATTGTGTAAATAGTTTTTGATACGTAAAATTCTTATTACAATTTATTCTAGTGATTAATTTATTTGATTTTGTGTGTCTCCTATTTTTGTAGTGCTAATGTTTGATTTATTAGATTTTTTTCTGTTTACAAATCTTGTGCTTGAGTTGACTAGCTGTAGCTAAAAAGATTACTACATGTATCTATAAAAAAATGAAAGTCACAGGACTGATTGTTTATTAGGTAAATATTATAGATCTGATTATAAATTACCTATATGGTTTTTGACCCTATTGTAGAATTTTGTAAGACTACTTAAAAAATTCTAATAAGCATCAAAAAAACCCGGTACTCAGTTTTATGTTGAAACTGGAATCGCAAGAACCGGTTCTTAGACTATGGCCAGTTCTCAATGCCCTACTCAAAACCCAAAGATTGTAGATAAAAAACTAAGAACAAAAACTGATATGGCTAAAAGACCAGTGTGTCCTGACTTTTAAGAGAGGTCATCACTTTTCCTCCCTTACAGTCTTCACTTTTGCCAGCTCTTTTTGTTGTAATATCTTAGTAGAATTATTTGTTTAAATTTTGTAACATTTCCCTACTATTCCTTATATACATGATCGAATATGTTCGAAATACATGTGCAATTATATCCCTCCTGCTTACAAAATAACTTTCCATGCAATCAGAGCTGGTTATTATTTTGATGCTGTAGTTTCCTAAGGACTTTAACACATGTTTAATAATGTAATGTTCCAGTTGGAGACACAGAGAGGACTATTACATACATGGCTGGCAATGATGCATCACATATCATAATGCAGTGGGCCATCTGGATGTCCGGAAACATTGGTAAGCAACTATCACTAAACTTCAGAAGATAGAATTAAAGAATCGCATTCAGGCAACCAACTGTACCGCGTTTGATTCTAAGTAGGAAGTGAAAAAAATAAAGTCGCGCGTATTGGCAGGCATTCTTACAAATGCGCGTGAGTTAACTAAATATTCCACTTATCTATATTCGAAAATTCTCCTAATCTCTATGTGCATTGACACTGGCATTAAATACAAAAAAAAACAAAGTTTTGACTCAGAAACTTAAAACAATAAATAACTTTGCAGCGGTGCCTCTAACTGCCATTCATCCACCGGAGATGTTGAAGTATTTTATACAAGACAGTTTGGCAGATTTGGCGATATGCACACAGGAACATGAGAAGGTAAATCATCACATACACAACTCTACTACTTTAAGTTTAAGGCGCAACAGATTAGATTTACTCAATATGCACACTGTAGGCGACCACTAGGCGACAACGGCCGAACTACAAGGCTAACGTCATTACAGGCGCTAACACCGAAAAAACTGAAGTTAAACCTAGGTAGGTTTAACGCTGCAAAATGTGGCCGCTAGATGTCGTTAAGACAAAATTCGTACAGAGCGGAAAAAGCGGTTCAGAGGAGACCTCCCTCCCTCTGTCTCTATTTGGGGGAAAATCCACCTTTTTCCCCAAACACACAGCTTCCAGAAATGCTCAAACTTTCGTCTTGTGTCAAAATTTCCATTTAACTTCAATTTCTTATAATATACTTATTGCTCTTTCCTTTCTACGCATACGCATATTCATGGATCCGCTACGGCATTATACTGTGGGGAAATAGCGTAGACTCCAATGATATGTTCATCTCGCAGAAAAAAATGCGTCCGTATCATAGCTAATATAAGAGTACCAGAGACATGTAAACCCCACTTTATTAAATTGAAAATCCTTACCCTAGTTAGTATCTACATACATATGGGTACATACTGTGATCTTAACTTAAAGTCACATAATCACTAAGACCTGATTGTATGAATTTAATAAATAAAATACTGAAATACTAAACGGATCGGGCTGAAATGCCTTTAAGTAGGTCCAGACCTGGAATAACATGTAGGCTACCATTTATCCCATATAAGAGGTCCCATAGCAAAGAAGCAACCTCAAATCATTTCCATAGAAACAACGCTTGCAAGCGGCGGGCAAAAACGTTTTAAATAATTTTAACAATACTCATTTCCAGGTCCTACGCCCCCTTACGTTAGAATTAAACAAGCCCCTGCTAGTAACCGGGCGGGACAAGGAACTGACCGCGCAACTGTACCAGCCTAACACAGACTTTCTCAGCACCAAGGGACAAGGGTTGAGCGAGGTGGGGAAGCCTAACATGTGGTATGGGGATGCTGATGCGCTTATTATTTATACCAGTGGTGAGTTTCTGACTGTTTTTATGAAATGGTAAAGCTTTATCCCCTTTTCCATAATTTAAACATTAAAAACAGTTGGTAAAGTAAGAAGTGTTGTTTCTTATTTGTGATTCAATAGAAGAAGTCAGAGTGAGAAATAACACTGCTTCGCAACTGTTTTCATTATAACATATTAATAATAATGAATAAGGGGTAAAATTGAAGCATTTCATCACTGTGATTAAATAAATAAAAAATCTAATGTAAACACTAATCAAAGGTAAAAACTACTAAGATGACGAGACGCACGAGCATGAGAAACGGAGCTTTTGTAGTAAGACAACACAGGCTGAAATAAAAACTACAACACAATAAAAGCGCAATAGCGCTCTCTCTCTTTTCTTTCCTTTGTTTCTCCGTCTATCGCAAAATAATCCATAGAAATTATTTCTTCCTCAGGTACAACAAGCAAGCCTAAAGGCGTAGTATGGACGCACAAAATGTTAGCCATGCAGATAAGTGCACTGCACGTCGCTTGGCAATATTCCTGCCAGGACGTCGTGTTGCACGCGCTACCGCTGCATCACATACACGGACAGCTCAACTCCATGCTGGCTTCGCTGTCGGCTGGCGCAAGGTAAGGCTACCGTGGATAGAAAGAACAAAAATAATAATGCTGGCACATCATCATCTAACCTCAACCTAAGCAGAGCTTGTGTTATGGGTACTAGATAACTAATAAATACTTAATATAATAGACCACAAAGGACTAGCGGTCGTTGTTCACTCTTAAAACTGTTTATGAACAACGTTTGGAGTTTGAGTTTGAATACCTCGTTATGCCTGTTACAAAAACAATGAATTTGATAGAGCCCATTACAGATCCTTGAGGTATCCAGCTTGACAAGCATACAGATAAGGTCAAGGAGTCTTTGTTAAAAATTAATTTAAGTCATGTAAAAAATATCTATAAAAAGCTATTAAAGCTATTTCTACTTTTATCCGGTTAAATACCTTTTGAAACCACTGTCAAAGCTAGCTAAAACTAGAGAAGCGCTATCAAAAGGCACACTAAGATCCAAAAATTGTCCACAGAATCCGTATGATAGGTTCATTCGCCTCGCACACAGTCTGGGCTCGCCTACTCGGCTTTGGCGAGAGAGAAGAGGCGAGAGTGAGCGTGTTCCACGGAGTTCCAGCGATGTACGCGCGGTTGTTGGCCGACCATGAGCGAATGTTCGCCGATGCTAAGACGCAGCAGTATGTGAAGAGTGCTCTAGCAACGAGGTAAGATTAGTGCAGACTTCGGTGGAAAGATCTTTAGAGAACCCTCAAACAGAAACAATAAGCTTAGGATGAATGTACTTTGGTATCTAAGAATAAGTATTGAGTAGGTTTAGTTTTATGTGATCTTTTATATATATAATTTATAGTCAAATCAGACGCCAATTAATAGCTTACCTTACCTACATTGCGATACCCACATTGGATACCAAGAATGTACATGTAAGACACCTTAAGCAACCGCTTGGTGAAATATCTCGTCCTAATACGGCGGATTATCGAGTAAAACAATAAAAACAAAATGAAAATAATTCGAATAATTTCGTAACGTTAAGTTAGGTATTTTTTTATTGCACTGAAATGTGCGCCTTCGATGGTTTTATCTGCCATCATTATCGATTTGATTATTGTTTTTAGATTTTAGAAGTTTTGATTATTTTAAGTATTGATCCGGTAAAAAAAAAAAAAATGTCCAAAAGATAATTTCTCAGTAACTATTATTAATAGACGCGGGAGTTTTACTCTCGCATTTGAATTGATTCAAACTGTAGGAATCTGCATTAAAAAATGGATGTCACAAAATCGGCTCTCATAAAACACGGTGCGCCCCTAGGCCGCTCACCTATTCAGTCTATTGACGAATCCAGCACGATGATCATAGCTGCTTCAGAGAAAAATAGCTTACATCATCAAAACCGACTTCTCTAACAATTAAAAAATGCGAAACACTTTCAGGATGCGACTTATGTGTGCCGGATCTGCGCCGCTGCCGCAGTCCTTAGCTGAGAAGTGGGAACAGGTTAGTTTTAACTCTCGACGACCTCCGTGGCGCAGCGGGCGAAGGTCCGCCTGCGATGCAGGAGGTTGCGGGTTCGATTCCCGCCTCGGAACAAATTTGTGTACGATCTGCAGAAATTTGTTCCGTTGGTCTGGGTGTTTTCTATGTATAATAAAAAATATTTATCTATGTAGTTTATTGTATTAAGTATAACAGTTATCTAGTACCCATAACACAAGCTCTGCTTAACTTGGGGCTAGGTAATGATAAGTGAATTGTCCAGCATAAAAAAAAAAAAAACACCCACGAAAAAGATAAATAAATAAATAAAATAATTAATGCTGGACAATTCACAGATGGCGCTGAAAGCTGTCAAAATTTTGTAGTCATACAAAATTCGTAACACTTTTACTCAGGCTCATCAAAACCCGCATCTAGAAAGCGAGATGATCATCACTACTATTTCCTCTGTTTCAGATATCCGGTTTCCGTCTCCTAGAACGCTACGGCATGTCCGAAGTGGGAATGGCCCTCAGCAACCCATACCGACCCGTGGACGGGCGCACTGTAGGCTGCGTCGGGAATCCACTACCGGGCGTCGAGGCGAGAATCGCGCGCGTCGCGGAAAAAGGGTCTACTACCGAGATCACTCCGCTTGTGACTGTGACCTCTGAGGAACCTAACACTCAGGTAACATATCGGCCCGTGGAGGCACTGCAGGCAGCGTCTGGAGTCCACTACCGGGCGTCGAGGCGAGAATCGCGCGCGTCGCGGCAAGAGGGTCGACTACCGAGATCACTCCGCTTGTGACTGTGACCTCTGAGGAACCTAACACTCAGGTAACATATCGGCCCGTGGAGGCACTGCAGGCAGCGTCTGGAGTCCACTACCGGGCGTCGAGGCGAGAATCGCGCGCGTCGCGGAAAAAGGGTCGACTACCGAGATCACTCCGCTTGTGACTGTGACCTCTGAGGAACCTAACACTCAGGTAACTATTTATTTAATTTGTTGGAAAATCAATAGATGATAGTCTAACGTGTTGCGTTACATCATCGTAGCCCCAAACCGATAAACCGATGTAATAAGATCGTTATTTTCACGTGACGTGAAACGTTAAAATAACGTTGTTTGTTATTTATTACTCCCTTACTACTTTAGAGAAAAACAGCTTAAATCATCAATACCGTACCGACTTCTCTGACAATTCAAATATGCGAAAAACTTTGGGATGCGACTTATGTGTGTGACAGTGGCGAGAGAAGCGAGCCGCGCTGTGTGTATCTAGATGATATGGCCCCTGCGATAAACGCTCGGCAATGGATGTTTATCAGCTGAGATGGCGATAGAAGTCCCCAAAAACATTACTGGGCCTGCGCGGTCCCGCATCCGATTACTAGGGACCTTGACCGTATTCGGTTCATTCACCTCGTTAGAAATCATAAAAAGGTGATCCGCACAGAAATTAAAGGAACCGGCGACATAGCCTAAAGAATAGTCGTTTGGATAGAGTGGCGATCATATACCGAAAGGCGCTGTGTAGGCAGGCCCCTTTAACACGGTAATGTTATCTATATAGTATTGTTACATTGTTACTCTGTCCTTGAAATAATTACCTACAACCGCGCGGTACGTAAACACGCGAATGGGCTGCCCGCCATTAGTATTTTAATTTCATCTACCCACATACTTGAGTTTCTTTCTAGTTTTGTAAAATATTATATTTTTACTTAAAAAGTAAATTAAAATGTTAATCTTACTAGGTAGTTAGGTGCCTTCCAATTATTAATCTCCTAATCATAATGATAATCATCATAGTGATATTTCGCCTAATTCAATAATATAAGTATGTAAATAGCTATGTGGTACTTAAGTAGGCCTAGCCAAGGATCCACTTATTAATTAATTAATCCACGTGTTTTACTCGGAAAAAGCGAAATACCTACCTACTAGTACGGGTACAAAAAAAATATTTTATTGTTTTTACCTTTCGGAGTTTCCAGGTTTGAAAAATGTTTTCTCTGGGAGCGTTATTGATGAATTGAAGCAGTCAAAAACTGCACATAGTATATACTTGTTCTTCGTGCTTCTTGCCCACCGTGACGCTTGGCAGTGAATGCGTTATGTACTAGTACTTGATTCAATGAAATTTTCTCAAATCGCACGCTTACTGCTTACAAAACCAACGTTCGTTCGTCACAGCCAGCGGCGCATTCGCGACAGGTTGTGAACCGAGTGTATACCGAACTCGAGGCGCGTAGGTATTCACGTTCCGACCGTTTGTATGAAGATAGAATACTGTAAAGATAACATTACCGTGCTCTTAACAAGGACGTGATGATAAACAATTATCCACATTGAAGAACCCCCTGACCCCGTGTTTCTTCTCCAGATATCCCTCGAACGCCTCGGTCTACGGCATAAGACCCACGTGGAAGACGAAGCCTACGACTGGGCGCCGCCCGCCGTCACCGCGCACACCGACGCTGCGAACGCGCAGGGCGAGCTGCAGCTGAAGGGACCGGCGGTCTTCTCTAGGTATACTTGACTTGACACTCGACAGCTATATTCGTCCACTGCTGGACGCAGGACTCCCCCTGATAAGTGCCTTATTGGCTTTTATCTCATGGGGGCAATGCCCATAATCCCCACGCTGGGTATGCGGGTCGGGGATCGCAGTTCGGTGTTAGAATCGTTCTGCAGGGGGCGCTGCTGCCCGCCCCCTGTGGATATCTTTTAGTCACCTCTTACGACACCCGCGGGATGATAATTATTATTAAAAATAAAATAAAAAATAGCGTTTATTCCCCAAATATAAAATAAAATATAAAATAAAATAATTATGTACTTTTAAGTACATAATTATTGTTAGTAATTATGTACTTAAAAGTACATAATTATTCTTAAATTTTGTGTTTTTATGATAGAATTACAAATTATATATTTTATTACTAAATAGCTGTGGCCGCGGCTAAGCCCGCGTAGAATTTTATTTTTTGTGCGGAACCCTAATTGTTTGGTTATTCTGCTATCCCGGACAGAGACAAATTCAACAAATCAAAGATCTTTGAAATCGGTCCAGTCGTTCTTGAGTTATAAATGATGTAACTAACAAGACTTTGTTTTATTAATATAGATTTATATATATAATGAAAATAATAAATTCTAAATATGTAGTGTCATTCATTAAATTTTTATAGGGTTTATCCATTTCTGTATAAAGGCCTCCTCCGTCTCTTGCCAGTTTGCTCTATTTTGAGCCGTTCATATCCAATGTTTTCCTGCTACCAATATGATATCAACCTTCCGTCAAGCTGGTCGGACCAACAATCTTATTATAATCGGTTTATCCGTTTGAGGCTACGATGCCACATATACAAACTTCTGTCCCGCGCCTGTAATCGATCCCGCAACCTTTCCAGAGGAACCTTCAGCCACTGCTCCAGAGGTTGTCCATCTGACCCTAGTTATTGTTGCAGGTATTGGAACAGAATGCCGATGATTGACACAGACTTCACTCGGGACGGATGGTTCCGGACAGGTAATTTATAGATAATTTATTGTAAATACTAGTCCTAATAAACCGTGAGGTAAAACTTTATTCACAAGGAAAATTAAATAAATAAATTAGAACTATTATTAACAATTGAGCTAACTGCGTACTGTTGCAATCAATCTACAGGTAGCTCAACTGATCCATATCAATACCAGTCGTCGCGTCCCCAAGACGCTGGCTGCATTGCCCCGCTGTATGGCAATGCTGATGCGTTGCGCCAGATACTGATACTGCAGGCCTAGCCAAGTTGCAAATCTATGATCGCTAACGCTATAGAAAACGCAGAAAATGTATGGGAATCACATTTCTAAAACGCAAAGTCACGTGGTCAGAACAAACGAATCGATAAACCGTAGCCAAGTTTACAAGTAAGCGTTTCGTCAACACGAGTAGAATAGAATGTTGTCGATTCTATTGGCTTGATGGCTATACCCCATACAAATGGTAGACAAGCCGCACTTTTGACAACCGCTAACGAAACGAATTCTAAGTTTGTGATCGCTAGGCGAGCGTTCGCCGAGACCCAGTAGAAAACGCTAACAAAATGGCGGATTTGGCATCAGCTGTTCTAAAATACGAGTGTTTGTGAAGGAGAAGTGTGAATTATAATAGATTTTTGGACTTTTTTGCCCTTTAGCAAATACCTACTACAGGGCAACTACCTATTATGAATTCAAAATGCATTCCTTGTGATGTGCCCTTATTGAAAAAGTGTCGTAAAAATTGCCGAAAAACACGTACATATAACGTGAGTGTGCTAAGACACCATACAAGAAATGTCGTACACTTTATAAATGCAGAGATTTCGTCTAAATAAACTTACTTTCAAGACAAAAAAACTACATTATAAGGAACAAACGAGATTCTACTGGAAGTTAAGGTAAAAAGTGGCAAAGTTTGCGACTAGGTATTCGTGATGTAGGTACAACCATAGGTACAAATAATTCTTACAGTGCAGTGTAGTAGTCCATACAAAGGTTGAAGAAAAAAGAAAGTAAAAAAAATTAGGTGTTATTTTATTAGATATACCTGATATAATTTAATGTATACCTAAGTATAACGTTTTGGATGTAAGTCTGTTAAGTTATATTTAGTTGAATAAATAAATTTGAATAAAAGTATTATACATTTTGTTTGTTTTTATTTGGTCCTAAAAACACTATATTCTAATGTTTACAATATATTTGTTGAAGGTAGCGATGATGATCTTATCTGCAGCAAAATTGCAGAAAGTTCCAACTTAATCACATCTGTGGCTGGTATTTAGGAGTGAAACTCAGGGATGGAATCTTCGATCAGTGGTGGTAGAGAGCTTCTTTGAGATGTTCCTTCCTGAAAAATATGAGATATTATATTACTAACAAAACCAAAATAAGAAAAAAAAAACACTTTACAACATAGCGATGATCTTATGCAATAAATGAACTAACATTAAATCCTCTCTTCTCTCTTCAATTGTAGGTTGACCGACATCAGCAGTCAATCCCATTATATTATCCGTTGATCTTGTGACATTCCCACCAATGGAGTTTAGCGATTCAGCCAGCTCTTGCCATAGCCTTTAGTTAGTCTGCCTTGTGCCCCTTGTTGGGGCCTCCCTCGCTATATCACCTCGGCTACAACAAAAGTTAAAACTATTTTAGAAACACAAAGGGACTAGGTACTTTATAAACAAAGTGTTAGTAAACACAATCAATACCTATGTTTGTTTCATTCATAAGTATGTGAACGGTTCAAGTTCAAGTTGCATACCGCGTCATTGTTTATGTTTCGTGTTACTGAGTATTAGGAAGATTAAAACAAAGGAAGATTTTGGTTTAATCCTATCAAAATTATAAAGGCGAAAGTCTGTGCCATTGGGAAAATGTTTGGCCGAAGACAACGCCAAAACTACTGAATGGATTGGCGTAAAATTTTGCATAAATAAAGATCTAGACCTAGAATAACATAAAGGCTACTTTTTATTCCATAAATGTGTGTGAAGCCGCGGGCAGAAGCTAAGTAACTTATAATTTACGTACCTCTCCATGGATTCTAATAAAGCCGCGAACTGTAATACCAATCCTGTGTATGCACATAATGTAGTGTCACAAATTGGTAAAAAGAGAGCTTTTACCTAATTTCACTCACTTTATAGCACAAAACAATTCAAAACATCTATTACGAAGTTCACAAATGAATGAGAATTGAGATCAGCAAGTGAAACCTGTGTAGAGGTGGTGTCGATGTCAAAGTCGATGTCAAAGTCACAGGTAGAGGCTCTACCTGTGACTTTGACATCGTTTTGACATTTGAGAACGCTAACCATAGACAAAGATTTGATTGTATTCTATCCGTGTTGTAGAATGAGCGATTCATACAGTCGCGTCAACTTGGCTACCAACATTCCACTATCTATAAACGCAACCGCTAATGCGTTAGCAATCGTAGAAAGAGAATAGATATGATTCGTTTGCGATTTGGCTAGGCCTGCTGACCTGCTCTCGGGTCACGCGTCGCTTCGACCAGACGCTCAGATATTTATTTAAAAACCTGAAGAGCCTCGGTACCCCACGGACCTAGTGTCTCGACTCCAAGGGGAGCAAATGTGTAGGCTCTGCTCAGACCTGCATATTTGCGCCTCTTGAGATCCTCGGCAAAATCAGTCCTAGTTAGTTTTTAATATAAGATTGTATTTTTTTAGTGGTTCGCCTCATCACCGTTGTTTCTGTAACCAGAACATTGCTGTTATACATTTCAGCAACATTTATAGTTCGTGCTTGGCTTAAAGCCAGTCGCTACCGCACAAAAATAAGCATTCAAATATGGGCATGGGCTTAAACTCGTAATCTTTAGATACATTTTACAGTGACTAATGGCTTACCGCACGCTTCAAGCGAGCCCACGAGCTATCCGTTATACATATAAATATTACAAATAAATAAATAAATAAATAATGCTGGACAATTCACACAGCATTATCTAGCCCCAAGCTAAGCAGAGCTTGTGTTATGGGTACTAGATAACTGATATACTTAATACAATATACTACATAGATAGATATTTTTATTATACATAGAAAACACCCAGACCAACGGAACAAATTTCTGCAGATCGTACACAAATTGGTTCCGAGGCGGGAATCGAACCTGCAACCTCCTGCGTCGCAGGCGGACCTTCGCCCGCTGCGCCACGGAGGTCGTCAACAAGATAAAGCCCATATTCAAATGCAAATTTTGGGTCAAGTGGTCAATTTGTGGTTTTTATAATGTGCAGGAGACAGCGCGGCGTATGAGGACGGCAAGTTTAGGATCCTGGGACGGACTTCCATTGACATCATCAAGTCTGGAGGGTAAGTGCTTCGAGATGGTCAGTAGACCACAACCCGGACACTCGCTCATTTCTCCATACAAAAGTCGCGTCTCGCTGGGCACATACATGTGCTACCCATCCAACTGTGACGTCAAACTTCTACCCAGCACCGGGTACCCGACGGCGAATTGTATGCAAACTATGCTGGTACAGACAGCATCAGATTTAAGTAACCCCCCTGCATAACACAATGCAGGTTAGAATCCGATTTTTTATATTTTTTTATCTATTCGTTTTGTTTTTATGTTACCTAACTAGAAATATAAATAATTTTCGACTTCTACGGTTAAAATGTTTGTATTTAAACCTGCGTGTGTTATGCAGGGGGGTTACTTAATTCTGACGCTGTCTGGACGTGTGAAAGCTATGGTACATACCCGCCCATACACTTCGCCGGCGGGTACCCGGCGGCGTATTTTGTGAAGTTGCTTCAATATACGTCCCCGCCTCCTGTAGTACTTTACCGTCACGTTCACGTCTCCGCTGGCTAAGACGAACTGAATTGGCTTTTTGTGTTAACACATGGTGCCGGGTGCAATTATACATAAGCACACCCTTTCAGTCACAGAGTCGCTACGAACCACGCAGCAAAGTTTCTAGTGGCCTTTGGGGGGTTTTATTTTTTTATTTTTTCTATAAAAATTCCACAAATAGTCCATAATACGGAAGACAGAAAATAATTTTAACAACAGGAAAATTCATGAGAAATGCATTCCAGTTATTAAAATCTTGATAGATTTAGTATTTTTTTTTGCATTTCTGGAATTGTTTAAAATCCTTTTTAAATTTTCGCCATTTCCGCGCAAGTACCTGCGAGTGAAAGGAGCTTTCTGTCACTTTTTCTTTTTATCAGAGGGGTTAAGATACTTACCTCAACAGCCTATATTGGTCCACTGCTGGTGCGTCCAGCAGTGGACCAATATATGATATAGTGACCAATATAAGAGCCTTATTGACTTTCATCTCATGGGGGGTAATGTCCATAATCCCCACGATGGGCATGCGGGTTGGAGATCGCAGTTCGGTGGTAGAATCGTTCTGCAGGGGGCGCTTGCTGCCCGCACCCGGATATCCCTCAGTCGCCTCTTACGACACCCTCGGGAAGAATTGGGGTGGTATAAATTCTAAGCCGGCACCACACAGCTGATGAGCAGAAAAGATACTAATAATCAGAAAACATGTATTCTTTTTGATAATGAACATTATCTATATTTCAGATACAAAATCAGCGCGCTGCAGGTAGAGTCGGCGCTATTGGAGCACCCCTCGGTCGCTGACGTGGCTGTGCTGGGCGTTGCAGACGACACTATGGGTACGTTTACTTATCGTGAGGAAACACATCAATTATTTAAACAAAACTAGGTTTTAAGCTTACCAGAACTAGGGTTGCCATACGTCCGGAATTTTCCGGACATGTCCGGTAATACGGCTACTTGTCCGGAATGCGGGGGGAATTGTAAGCCGTCCGGAATTTCTCCAAAGAGTGCAATAAAACAAAAAAAAAACTTATATTTTATTATAGATCAAGGTATAAATCAACATTAATGTTGAAGAATATATCAGGGAGCATTATATCGGAAGTAATTATTTCAGATATTTAATGCTCCCAATGGAGTAGATAGGAAGTACATTTTTCAAAGGCTCATACATTTTGAGAATTCTCTCAACTGTCGGGAAAAGGCTCAGCCACCTTGTCTTGCTGTGTGACAGTAACTTCTCATAGTTAACTTCAATGTAGTCGCAAATAGTTTTCCCGGTTTCGTTCACAGTCAGAAAGTCCGCGCGCGCGCGGGGAAATTTGAAAATTTGCTTCGTTTATTCATTAATATTAAATTTATAAGAAAGTCCGGAAATCTCATCGTCTGTCCGGCATTTTCTCCGGAATTTCGATTTTTTGATCTGGGAACCCTAACCAGAACATTCATGGTGCACCATTCGATGCAGGATTACATGCTTGTCTTTGTTAATACCCTAACAATTCGAACACTAACACGCCTATAACAGAAATATAATTCTATTTTTTATCCGTTTGCAGGTGAAATCGTCTCAGCCGTGGTGGTAGTCAAAGAAAAAGCCCAGATAACACTTCAAGACCTAAAAACCGAAGCTGGGAAGCGTTTGGCACCATACCAGCTCCCTAAAACCATGCTGGTTATCGACACGATGCCTAGAAACTTGATGGGCAAGCTCGACAAGAAAGAAATAAAGAAACTCTACGAGAAGAAGCTGGCTTTGGAAAAAGCTTAATACCTTATGCCAATGATTAAGCGTCATACGTTTTGACCTATAATGCTTGTTATGGGCCTCGCACATAAGAGCTCTGCTTAGGGTTTCGCACTGCATCCGTTCCGAATCCGTAAAAATACGGATATAAAAACTCCGAACTCGGATTTTGCTTTCCGCACTGCATTCCGAAAGGGAACGTTTAACGGAAATCAGGGGCCAAATTTTAACCAATCGCTTTACTATGACAATAGTATCGTCGCAGAATCGTTCATAGATGAAAGAAACTCTTAATTCAATTCAATTCTTGGTTAAGGGCTACCCTGACCCTAATCAGCGCCCCCCACCTATTTTATCTTATTATTCTGTTCAACGAAGGAATTTTGAAAAATCGATTGGCCCGTTCGTGATACCTTTCCTAAGCTTATTTTTAATGCCTCTTTAAAAGTCTTAGTATGTATAGTGTAGGCAGAGATGCAAAGTTGCTCTTTTTGGCCACCATGGTGGTGGCCAAAAAGAGCAACTTCGTATCTCTGCTTAAAGTATACAAAAGATAACTTTTACAGATGCATTAAGAATAAGCTTATGATAGGTATCACAAACACGCCAATCAATTTTTGAAAATTCGTTTAACAGAATAATAAGACAAAATAGATGGTGGCGCAGATTTGGGTCGGGGTAGCACCTTAATGGCTCTGCGTCTGGTCGACACAATTCTGCCAATGTCCTTAATGCTAAGTGTCATAAACCATTCCTATTTAAAGATAAAAATACAAAAAATACCAAAATGATCTGATGAGGGCGTGATTGGGAAACCAAAACCACCGCACACAAAACAAAGATCACAAAGAGAAATAAAAAGAAAAACAGCTGAATTTCACAAAAATATCAGATTTGGTTTATTCGCTTAAACAATAACAAGAAACTCTTGGATAGTGTTTCAATCTTGACACTAGACACGCGTCTCTTCATTTGCAGTTCTTTCATATAAATACCAAAATATGTTGGTAATTCTGAGACGATAAAATTATCATGGTGAATACCATAAAAATACCATAAAAGTTATAAATACGACTACTTCGGAACGTAATTTCGGATCGGATCCAATGCGAAAATGCTCTAATACTTTAACTCAACGACTTATTTAATCGATTCTGTAAGACAGTATTGTTTTCCAAAAAAGAAATAACCTCTATACCTAATATTATAAATTCGAAAGTAACTCTGTCTGTTATCTTTTCACGCCTAAACGGCTGAACGGATCTTAATGAAATTTGGCATGAAGATAGATTGTATCCCAGGGTCGTACTTAGGCTATTTTCTATCACAGAAAAAAGCGTGCAAAGCCGCAGGCAGTGCCGTAAAACGGGGTGAATAGAGACTTCAAGGTGAATAAAAATGGAGAAATACTGGAGCAAGACATAACCTGGCTGGTAGCAATGGAAGTATCCTTAGTCCGCGACTGTTCATCTTCTGTGTCAGTCGCTCTGAACTCTGCAAAAGGATATTTTGCTCCAGTATTTCATTTATTTAATACTATATTGCACACAATTTTAAAGGTACACAAATGGTAGGCATAATGCCGGTGGCATTTTCTGCCACCAAGGTCAACAACGAGAAAAAGGCTTGCAACTTAGACTTAGCTATGATAAAAATTAAGTATACAACAGCAAAAAAAACAATCTATTAAAATGTCTACTGTGAAATACAAAAGATAAGTAGTTAGATACCTACCTCAATCAAAATTTGTAGCGAAAAGACGGTGGTTTCATCCATTTCTATTCACCAAGAATTTTCTTTTTATTACTCTAAGCATAGTACATGAGAACGGTGGTCCCTATATGTCTCTATTCACCCCATTTTACCCTAGCTAGTTTATTATAAATTTCAATTGAGTCCGTTGCAGCGTAGTGTTACCAACGAAGGTCAACTGTTGCGTTCAATCAGGAAAGGCAAGGAAAATTTGGTATGACATCGGTACACTACCGCCCCTTTTAATCTGATCGAACAATTTGCTAGTTTTTTTCTAGAAAACTCATTTCTAGAAGGAGTTGCTTGCGATGACGAATGGCTCTGAAAGAGCTTTAGGCGGAGGTAAACTTAGCAAAACAGGGTCCGTACTCGTAAAAACGAATTCGAAGTTTCTGATTATTTTTCGTGCAAACGGTAGTCTTATGCAAGCGATATAAGAATTGGTTTTGCACGAAAACGAATAGAAACTTCGATATTCCTTTTCCGAGTAGGCCCCCTAGATTATTATGAATAAGGGGTACATATAACCTGTGTACTTATAGGATGGAATTGAGAATGACGTCATTCATTCCTCGTGTTCGTCCCGTATTTGATCTGAGTTGGACAGCATGAGAGATTTTAATAAATTTAAATTTCAATAACGCTGAACAATCCACACAGCATCATCTAGCCTAGGGTTTCTTAAACTTTAAGCAGTAACGGACCACTTTCTAAATTTCACGGACCCCTGTCGAAGAATATTTTAGGGGAAAAATATATAAAAAACGGCGCAATTCAGTAAATTGCCTATGCCCCAAGTACCGATAGTTGAACGATTAACGTTTAAAATTATGGATAAACGTCATTTAGCAGCCATCTCGTCGAATGAATTTAATTACGTGTTCCCAACAAATCAGCATTCGTTTTGCAATCGGCCTAGCCAGTCTACAAACGAGCTGATACTACAATTCGGCAACGAAACATACGCACCAAGCATAGTATTCCAATCTACATTTTGTTCTGCTGCTGCGGACCCCTGACACACTTGTCACTTAAGGTGGGGTCCACGGACCCCCCAAGGGGTCCATGGACCCCACCTTAAGAAACCCTGTATTTAGGCCCAAGCTAAGCAGAGCTTGTGTTATTGATACTAGATTTAATACATTACTTTACATAGATAGATATTTTTGATTATAAATATAAATACCCAAAACACCCGGACTACATATTTGCAGATCGTATAAACACTTGTGCCAAAGCGGGAATCGAACCCGCAACCTCTTGCGTCGCAGGCGGACCTTCGCCCGCTGAGCCACATCGGTCGTCCAGATGACGCTATTCTCAATCTTCATCCTTTCTTTATGTTCGCAGGTTATCCTACGTAAAAGCTAATAGTCATGAGCGATGTAGTTTTTATTGAAGCATTTATTTAGATTTTTCGTTAGAGAAACGTGCCCCCGGGTACTTACATGCTGCTTAGCAGATATTTTTTTGAGGTCACGATTTTAAAAGTATAGCATAAGGACCGTTTGAGTGAACGGGGACTCGAATTCAATTCAGTTCTTGGTTAATGGCTCTGCGTCTGGTCGATACAATTCTGCCAATGTCCGTATGCTAACGCCCAGATACGCCAAGAACTCAATCGCAACTTACGTTTGAGCTCGTCTCATGTCGCGATTTTTTGTCAGTTTTCATTAAAAATCTGACAAAAATTAGTGCTTGAAAGACGTGCTTGAATCTGAGTTCCGTTTGAGTATTCAGTGGTCAGTGTCATGAAACTTTCGGAGTTAATAAAAAATTACAAAGCCTAGTTTGAAGATGTCTTCTTAAAAATAAATGACATAGAAATGACACTTTGTCTTCGTATTTAAGTCTGTGTCCCACAATACAGTTTCCGCTGTATAAAAGTAAGTCCTAATGTACTGAAGCTTATATTTTGTACATGCCTAGATTATTAATTACCTATGTCATTAACGTAGTCCTAATGTGTACTTACATCCATGGTTTTACAAAGACTGACATCTCGAAGCATAATAATAATACTTGAAAAGTCCTTATAAAATCTTTATAACTGTATGTACCTACGTATTTAGTAAATGTACCTATGCCTTTGAGTCACAACAATGCATAAAGTTTTTAATTAATTTTAATGTGTTAGTCTTCTTGTTGATTTATTATTTGTTGAATAAAGACAATTTGGAAATACCATTTTTTACTTATTCGAAATCCTGCTTTAATATTAATAATAATTCCGAACAATTTACACAGCATCATCTAGCCCCACCCAAGCTAATCAGAGCTTGTGCTATGGGTACTAGATAACTGATATCTACACTAATATTAAAAAGAGGAAAGATTTGTATTTTTATGTTTGTAACAAATAAACTCGAAAACGACTGGACCGATTAAAATCCATTCACCATTAGAATGCTACATTATGCCTGAGTAAAGCCGGCTTTTGACTATGGGATATAATATAAATTACATCTTGTGCTATATATTACATCCCGCGATTGCTATTCACACTGTAAGATATATATTTTGGAGCACACAATGATCAGTTTACACGTCTGCACACGAACGCCAACATTCAAACGGAGGGCGAAGCGGGGGAGGCGCGGTGTCCGGGGACGTGAGGTAAAATATACACCTTCAAATGACCTTCAAATATCGCTCACTCGGTCGAAAAAATATTTATAGTTTGGGATGTAATATATATTATAGCACAGTGTAAACGGTGCCATACAAAATGTATGGTGAGCGATAAAATATTATATCTCAGGATGTAATATATATTATATTATATCCCATAGTCAAAAGCCGGCTTAATAGTAACAGTAGGCTATATTATATAATAGTTTATGCCCGCGGCTTCGCACGTGTTGTTTCTATGGAAACTTTTAAAGGTGATTTCTATCCCACTGGGAGCTGATTTATGGGATAAAAAATAGTCTATGTTTGATTCCAGGATAAGAATTATCTGTGTGCAAAATTTCAGGTAACAAACATCTATCTATCCATCCATCAAACATCTATCTATCCATCCATCCAAATTTTCGCATTTATAATATTAGTGTGATGTTTAAAAAATAAATTTAAACCCATGCGAAGCCGGAATACACTACGTCACAGATATAATAATACTATACTGACGTAGATATTTATTTGCTTTGGTGTTTTTTTTTGTGTGGTTGTTGAATAAAAGACAGCTTTACAAATTCACATTTATTGATAAAAGAGGGTATACAATCATAGTGGTACTTAGCCTTAGCAATAAAAAAGATTAAGTTTGAGAATGTGACAATTTCACAGAACACTAGTCTCAGAAAACATAATCGCATTAAGCTGAAAACAACGTTTCTAACCAAAGAATATACAGTGCAGCAACTTTAATAACAGAAGATTCATTATCACAATTTACTTAACAGAAAACAATTTATGAAACAAGAACAAGATACTAGCGGTCCAGCCATTAATTACATTTAACTGTCCCATAACAAGGGCTCTATTCTGTTAAACGAATCGCGTCACTATGACAAAAGATAAAGAAATAACTTTTTGTAATAAGCTAAAATTATTTTTATTTGAAAAATGTTATTATTCTATTGGCCAATTCACTACGGACAAACTAAAATGACTCTAACCTGTGATAAAACAATGAATAAATGACTATTCTGGCTTCTAGATTCAATATAATTAATTCTATTTGTATGAAAGTTATTTTTCCGTATGACTGTTTTAATTAAGTATTTTAAACTCTTGAAATGTGTAATTAAAGTCGAACTCAGTTTTTGCAGTGCCCTTCCAGGGTGCATGTACCTAGCTAGATAGTGAAAACCTAACTAACGATTCACTTAGACCTAAGAATGAATGTACATGCAAGCAAAAATAAAATAAATAAATAAACAATGTTATCGTCGCGGAATGACATATTTTGGCAATTTACCTTTCAATTCAATTCTTGGATCATTGGCTCTGTGTCTGGTCGACATAATTCTGCCAATGTCCGTAATGCTAAGTGTCATATACCTTTCCGAGTTTATAAAAAAATTCCAAAAGATTACAGAAAACAATAATACCAGAGTGATCTGAGGGTGTGATTGGGAAACCAAAACCTATAACAGAAAACAAAACAAACCATCATCAATACCGAATTTAGAAGTTGTAGTAGAATTTAGTAGTTGTTCATACTATACTTACTCACCTAACCTAACAACAATCTAACTTACAACTTGAAATTATTGATTTTTATAAATTTACATAATACAGAGTCATTTTACCTTTGATGAAAGAAACTACAGAATACAGATGGAGGGAGGCGTTTCAAAAATGTCAAGGTTCAAACCATTCTAACAATCTCCCTGTGCAAATAGCACCGCACACACTATCCAGATTTTCTTTCATCGATGGATGATTCTGCGACGGTACCATTAATAAATAAATAATGCTGGATAACTAGTACTAGATAACTGATATACATAATATAATACACTACATAGATATTTTTATTGTACATAGAAAAACATCCAGAACTTCCTGAACAAATATCTGCAGATCGTACAAACATTTGTCCCGAGGCGGGAGTCGAACCCGCAACCTCCTGCGTCGCAGACGGACCTTCGCCCGCTGCGCCACAGAGGTCGTCATTGTCATAGTAAAGCGATTGGTTACCAGAATTCGGCCCCTGGTTACGACTAATCATTATTTTATACAACAGCATAGTTGTATCGGATATATATCTCGTACCTTTTGAATTGCAAACGGTATGCGACATATACCCGCTATACCTTACTTCAGTTAACAAATTGCGAAAGTTTAACTCTAGCACATCAAAAATAATATTCATCAGTCACTTTACGTTAATATCACATTCAAACTTATCTATCACTCACAATATCATTCCATCAAATTTCCAATTTTCATTCATAAATTCCATATAACTAACATGCTTCTTAATAAAACTCTCACCGAGTTTAAAAAAATACATTTGGAGATTTTAAGACCCGTTTTAATTTAACAGAATAGCCTATTAATTTGTAGATTTTGTATTACAACATATTGACTGGTTTATGACTTTGTCCATAATGCTCATCTCCAGGTAGACCAGTGTGTCCCTGCGGGTCGTACCGCAGAGACTGGGCAGTGAATGTGTTAACGAGTAAACTACGTGTAAACCAATTCAGCGAAAGGTAGAACCATACACATCATGTTTCGTATATTTTTCTGACTGTATGAATGTGTGTTTCATTTTCATTTTTATTCTCACTTTTTTTATTGTTTTCTTATTTTAAACTTAAAGGCACACGTGTAAAACTTTAAAAGGAGAAGCCCCGCAGGGGTATTTTAATTCACCGATTCGTTTCCGAATCGAATCCGACGGATCTTTAAAACGCTATTTTGTTTTCGCCTCGGGTTGATTCGATCATCGACCCGAGCCGAAAACAAAATAGCGTTTTAAAGATCTGTCGGATTCGATTCGGAAACGAATCGGTGAATTAAAATACCCCTACTGGACTCTGAAATACAGCCTAAGCCAGTTTAAGGCCTTACGGATTTAATGTTATACTGAAACACTGTAATTGTGTCCAATAAATGATTGTTATGTTATGTTTTATACTATTATACTGTGCTATTTCTGACGCGTCCGAAACAAATCGGATTCATCCATTTAGCATCATTTATGGCCTTTACATCCACGAATTATGGTTTATGTATTGTTAGTTTTTTGGCACTTATATAGTTTTAGTATGGTTGACCCATTATTACAGCTACACAACACAGTGATAATCTCTATCTATGCTAAATGTACGGAAACGATACGATCTCACGCGTCACACAACACTCCACAATAATGTGGTTCTACCTTAAGAAATATACAACACTGAGTTCATCCATTCTTGTAATTATTATTGGTTCATTCTATCATCTCATCATACATATTAGGTAGGACCTACATCACAAATACAATCATACATTCACTTTTATTATATTCTACGTTATCAGCAAATATGTTCGTTCTGGCACTCTTAGAGTCGTTTGCTTCGATCGCTCGGCAGCGCTCGAATCGCGACGCAGTCATCTCAGGAAATCTAGAACAAAAATATCGTATCGTCAACAGATGTTCCTAAAATATTCTAGCTTTCTCGGTACACATTTCTTTATGAATGTAAGTGGGTTATCAACGAACCTAGTTTGTGTTGGAAGGGCGCCGACGTTAAATCCCTTAACGAGGGACTCGCTTACATTCATAATGAATTCGTCTAACTAGGAAACTTTATACAGTAAAATACTGAATACGAATTAAAATAGTTGAAATGTTAAAAAAGTTTTCATTTTGGGCACTCTGGCTTCTGGTGACAGGTTAGATTTTTAAGAAATAGATATAAATACTAGTTGATATTGTTCCCATAAACTCTTAAAAGGCCTGATCAGGCCCATTTGCCGTCGCTATTTTCCGCAACTTTTCCACGAGTGGGAGGAGTTATGCCTAGTTAGTCTCAGGTGACAGAGGTTGTATGTTATTATAATTTACTATGTGCTAAATAAATTATAACTCTGGTACATAAGATAGGTACGATAAATAGAATTAATATTTTTTTTCAACTAGTTCTAATTTTTTTTACATTACTTTAAATCGCCCAAAGAACATTCCTCTACAGTTGAACATAAAAGCCCAAATGACGGTATTGCTAGTGATATAATTCTAATTCTAAGTGGGGGAACTGGGATCTTCAGAGACATCTCGCATGGGAGTGTATCGTGCATGTCCCACTGCCTTTCTATGCCATAACCAGCCCAGCTCCTAAAAAAGTATCAGAGCACGACTTAAGGTGCTTGACAGCTTCGTTTCAGCTTTTAGTAGGCTGTGGGCTTAGCTGTAGGCATATACGGTGTTTATGTCTCAATGAGACTCTTCAATCCCATCTTTCGTCTGGCCTCCTCTGAGGCCGCACAGTGTTCCTCTCTTCTTCCTCCAGGAAGAGAGAAACACGGTGTGGTACACGCTCTCTTACTCCTGTGTCGTGGCTGCTTCCAAGCAGATAGCAGATGCTGTCTGTGGCAAATTGGTGATCGCAGTGATGTTAAAAATACACAGAAGCTGATGTGTTGCTTGCTGCTGCTCTGGTAGGTTCCCTTGATCGGTTCTTACAACATCCACGGGCAGAGTGGAGGGGGTCTATTCACATTTACCTGCACTCTGTAGTTGGCGAGGTAGTTCTGCAGAGTGTCTCGGTACTGCTGGTCGAGCGCGCAGACGCGCGGCGGGAGGAGCCCGGGACACGTCCGGGATAGGGCTCCGATGCACTCCGCTAGGTAGCGTTTCGGGTCGTCGATGCCTGCAAAGGAACGAACGTTTATATTTTAGATATAGACATATCTATTGTATATCTATGCTGAACAATGGTGTCAATTCAGATGTCGACAAAAAAAAAACTAAACTAATTTGACAGCTCTGAAAATGATGCCATCCTTTTTATTTCGATTTTTATGAAAGGGACGACACGTTTAGTTTTGGCTACATCTGAATTTACACCATTTTTGTAATATTTCATACTATTACCACAGTCAGTTGAAATAAATGATCACATTTAGGCTGTGCTATTTCTACCAAAGTTATCGAATTAGTCAAAGAATTAACATGCTGAAAACAGAAGGCCGACCATATCTCGCGAACAATTGACAATTGCTGGGGTAAACGTGTTTCAAGCGGAGAGCGGTAACGCAGTCCCCGCTAACTTCGGGGTAGTTCCATATAAATGTATGCATTGAAACGCGCCGCTACCCGCGCCGTCGCTGCCGTATGCAGGATAATAGAAGCGTTTTACATAAAATAAAACGCATATTAATTTACTTACCTTTTTCAAAGCTATACTAATGAGATAGGCCTATCGTTTCCCGCCACAATATTCAAATTAAACAAGTATATGCATGACTATCTGTCAAAATTGACCAACAGCCAATGAGAACATTCGTCCAATTAGGAATTGGCCAATCAGGTGTCTTCCCACCACGTCAGAGAGGGGCGCGAGCGAGCTCGTGGCGCCGCCATTTTAATTCTCCATTGCGTCGAATATCACCAGGCAGGATTAAAAGTTATAGCTTTGAAAAAGGTAAGTAAATTAATATGCGTTTTATTTTATGTAAAACGCTTCTATTAATTGTACTGTAGCTTTTTCAAAGCTATACTAATGAGACGTGTTTGTTATCGCCTGGTGGTGGTGAAGACACTCTACGCCAATGTGAACTTACTATAAAAAAAAAAAATTATAATCGTAAAATTCGTTAGCCACACAGTTTTGAATGCAAATTAGTCATTGTGACATTCAAACGGAATACATAGCTAATGCACGTATTGGTCAAAACACATTTATTAAAAATAGCCATATTTAAAAAGTTGGCAATATCTTTACAATAAAAGTGAAATTTCATTAAATTTATTGGAAAATTGGACTTTGGCTCTCTGCTACTGCCATGATAGAAAGTTGAACCGATGCTAGTATAATAAATAAATAATACTAGACAATACACACAGCATCATATTGCCCCAAGATTAGCAGAACTTGTGTTATGAGTAGGTACTAGATGATTAATAAAGTTAATACACAATACAATAAATTGGTATCCGTAAAATAAGACCTCAGCGGCCACGGCTCAATTTCTATTAGAAACAGTTAATTTTTGTAATTTATAACGTCCTCATTACTACTACTACTACAACTGTGAAGAATTTAATTTCTGATTCACAATAAAAGTATTGGACTTATTGCTATACAGGCCATAATAAAAACTCACTTATCAGGTTGTATGGTCATTCTAAACAATTAAATCATGTAGGTAGGTAGTTAAATGAACTTTTCAAATTATTGCGGTACGTTTAATTACGTACTTTTAACTATAGCGAAGCTATGCTTATCTAAGATGTCCAGTTATGGGAAGTTCTTGTAATGGGTTTCAGTAAATGATTAACTTTTCCCCCACACTGTTTGGAATACAACATTACAAGTGTTGAAATAACAGATTTGCATATATTTCCAACTTTAGGAAAGCTTACGGATCAGATAGACATCAATAAAATACAGCTACCTCAATTGAAAAAGCCAACCGGGTTATATTTATGGTTTGCTCTTAGAAACGTGCCATTGGTTCCTTTATATCTCATCCGGACTTCATTCCGAATTATATGTATATGTACACACAGCATGTCATACCTTGAAAGAAAAACCTATCGAGACATCAATAAAATTATGTCTCATAATGGTGACTACCAGGCACTACATATCCTGCACCCAACAAAGTATAGTTCAAAAACCAGCAATACATTATTTGTTACAATGTACTCGACTTGTAGATAAATACGTCACTCATTACCAATGTACTTCATCCAAAATGGTCTTGGTTTAAGACGCAATCGTGACTGTTGCTCCATAATGCTAATGAAATAATCAAAAAGAGCGATTTAACGTTTAACTTGTAGTTATGTTGAAACATCTCTTTATGTCAAATAACTGATGATACTGACTTCATACCTCCCGCTTTCGAAGCGAAGGTTGCAATTTTCTTCTCGTTCAGGAACATAACTCACATAACGCATCAGCGCTGCAGTTCAGAAGCTGACAATGGTCGCTTGCTCCACCACAAAAAAAAAAAAAAAAAAAAAAAAAAAAAAAAAAAAAAAATTAAAAATATTAGTTTTGTATGTGTAACACTATAGAAAATAAAAACAGCGCATGTCAAGGACAGAAGCAGTAGGTACCGACTGATGTTTAAAAAGAAGGCATCGATAACTTTTTCATTCTTGAACTCGCCAGGTTTTAAAAAGTTATAAAAATAAAATACTTAACATTGTATCTAATACAGTTGAGAAACCATTCAACAACTTATCATACAAAGCAGATAACTGAGAAATGCCACCGATATAAAACTTTTGAAGAGGGTGGTTAGTCGTAAATATACACGGAAGGATTAATACCATACAATCATTTGTATCGATGATAAAAAGTTCGAACAGGGTAGTTAGTCGTAAATAAACCCAGAAGGATTCACCACCCATTCACACCCCTGCTGTTCCCACAATCATAACTCCGGACATGGCCGGAGTTTAATTTAAAACCAGATATACCTATGTAACTGTATAGCGTACGCCAGACACTTATAGACTTTAAGCCTGGGGCCAGTTCCGCACTGGCAGTAATATCATCGAATAGTCATCTTTACTTGTCAGACAAAACGTACACCTAAAACGGCCAAAGTCGAAGTCAAAGCTGGATCTATGCATTTGCGATGGCATATCCTTCATCTTTTGTTTGAATTTCTATGATTGCTTACCATGGCCTTAAAAATGTTGATGATGCCTAAACAGCATTTCAACTCGGTATGACAAAGATAAAATTGAGGGTAGATAATTTTAAAGAACTAGTCTTTTTAATGCGACTAGTCTGGCAGGCAACAAAATTTTGTAGGTAGGAAGACGGAATGTCAATCTGTTTCACTCAATTCTGCGATCTCATGAACCCATAGAATGTTCCTAAATCCTCTCCTACTCATTACATACAGGTTACGTATCTTAAAGAAAAACTACGCAGATGGTAGTAACTTTGAGTTAATGATGAATTAACAATGTTGAATGTAAGTCAGTTTTAAGACTTAGTTAAAACCTTAATTTTCCAAGACGCACACGGACATCTCCCAGCAGCTGCAATTAAGGCAGGCGATTTATATGTCCCTGACTTATCAGCTAATCGATGATTCATCAATCTATTAAACTTATCAACCTGAGTTGGATAAGAAGAGTTTCTTAAAGTACGGTACCTATCCAACATGGTGATGATGATTTTTATCACAATTGCGGTATACCAGGAGCCTGGAAGCCAGAAGTTAATTTAATTTATCATATTATAACGGCTCTTTCTGAAAGTTTATATCAAACAAGGAAACAATCATAGCCCAATGTTACAAATGATAAAAAAAAAAAAATATACAAATATATGTATAATAAACATCAATAGGTATCCGATACCTTGATAAGAAATCGTTATAAAGCTGTAGTGCACCAGGTATACACAATTTGTCTAAAAATAAATACTACCAGAGCCTCCCGGAAGTTTGTGTAGACGGGTATGCAATGCCCGAATAATATGGATATTAGTTAGCCTTCCTGGAAGTTCATGTCAATAGGTACGCGATACCCTGGAATTTTTTCATCACTGGTGGATGTGCACCACGATGACTTCCATTCAATACATACTCATGGTGTGGGTACCCGAATCATTATGGATAGAAGTTAGCCTTCCTGGAAGTTCGTGACAATAGGTACGCGATAGAGGTGCAGTACGGCGACTACCTTTATCCAAATCCAAAACCAGTCAGGCCTTTCTGAAGGTCAAGTGAACACATACTTACATTATTGCAGAAAAATAACCGAAATTACCTTTCGCCTCGTTGTTCGAGAAATAGGATCATCAGATCACGTCCATGATAATTATAATAGCTGAAACATATTCGGTGCGGCCGAATTTTGTGTGTCATCGCAGCCCTGCGAGGGTGCGCAAATGAACCCTGCGAGGGTTTTTTGATAAGTATCTTGCAAGAAGATGTCTATGACAATATGTGCCAATGCAGCCCTGCGAGGGCGCTAAAACAAACCCTGCGAGGGTTTTTTGATAAGTATCTTGCAAGAAGATATCCATGAAAATGTACCATTGCAGCCCTGCGAGGGCGCTAAAACAAACCCTGCGAGGGTTTTTTTGATAAGTATCTTGCAAGAAGATGTCTATGACAATATGTGCCAATGCAGCCCTGCGAGGGCGCTAAAACAAACCCTGCGAGGGTTTTTTGATAAGTATCTTGCAAGAAGATCTCTATGACAATATGTGCCAATGCAACCCTGCGAGGGTTTTTTTGATAAGTATCTTGCAAGAAGATGTCTATGACAATATGTGCCAATGCAGCCCTGCGAGGGCGCTAAAACAAACCCTGCGAGGGTTTTTTTATTACTTGCAAGAAAATACATCGGGTGTGTTGCTTAAAACTACTAACATGATTTTATTCCTTATTCATCCTTCAATCGTATCTTCTCGAGGGTGGACTTGATGCTGTTCGATAGCCACAAACAGTAGGCAACAAAATATGTAAAAACTTCTTAGTTTTGCTATCCTAGGTTAACACTTTCAGTGCCCTTACAAATAGCTGCTCAGAGCCTTAGCTGGGCGGTGAATGGATAAGACAACCCAATCACGCAAATTAATTCTGATAATTCTAGTACTGCAATGTAATTCTAAAGATAGTAACCAAACATATTCGAGAAATAAACAAATTGTTGTTGTAACTGTGTGTTGTCGTAGGTATCAACTAATTCAGAAATCTTGGTTACATTCAGCTTGGTTTCATATTACACAAGGAATCTTCCTTTAGTTTAGATAGGACATTCGATTCTGAAAGCTAGAACTACATGGACACCCAAGTTTGTAATTGGGTCATGAAAACGCAAATCTACAACACGTTGAGCGTAGTGCACGTGTTATTTTCCAATTACTTATAATATATGAGCACGGGGAACCAATCGAACGCCCTACGTAGGCGTTCGTGTCCCACAATGCCCAAAATACTAGGTATATTTTAAGAGTACTCACGATTTTATTCCCATGAACATTCCATGTCGAACTTTTTCTCCGGCTGTTCACGGCCCGTCGACGTCGATCCCACGATTTCCGTGGTCGGAATTTGGTATTTTTATCGTTTTTAAATCTTTGCTAGAAAGAAATAATATTTTAGCGTACAGGAACAAAAACCAACAGAAGACCGGAAAATAAAATTAACAAATCGAACGGTAAAACCGTTAAAATCTCGTTTTAAAATAAAAAAGGACTGCCACTGATAATAGCGGAAATACTGCTTGCTAGGTTGGACAAGCCTCAGCTTACGTCATTAAAATAATAAAATAACCACGTGCTTCCAAAGCACGTGTTATTAAATTCGAAATAAAAAGTCACACAAACATAAATTACTTACGCGGTACCACCTCGTGCGAGGTAGTAAAAGCGTTAGCTTTCGTAATGACGAAGCGACACGGACGTGTCGTTAGTCTACGAAATAATAGAAATGAAATGGACTATCAGTCCATGGAAAATTTTTTTACGAAATTATTTCGCAAATTAAAACTTTATACAAAAGGTGTAACTTTGAAGAAAAGGTTACTTACGCAGTAATGCACTGTTTTCACCGTACCTTCACATTTGTGCACTTTGATAATAATTCGTTGTGAATTAATGCACCTACAAATATATTCTGGAATAGAAAATTCTTCAAAATCGTGCTACGTTTTGGTAGCACGTCCGTACTCGGCGGGAAACTAAACGCCAATGGAGAATTAAAATGGCGGCGCCACGAGCTCGCTCGCGCCCCTCTCTGACGTGGTGGGAAGACACCTGATTGGCCAATTCCTAATTGGACGAATGTTCTCATTGGCTGTTGGTCAATTTTGACAGATAGTCATGCATATACTTGTTTAATTTGAATATTGTGGCGGGAAACGATAGGCCTATCTCATTAGTATAGCTTTGAAAAAGCTACAGTACAATTAATACGTAGATTCTGGCAAGTACTTACCTACCTACAAGCTGTCGTAAAACGTTATTATCGCATTATTGGATTGTGGAATATCGAGTTTCTGTCTTTTGTCTCGTAGATGATAAGAAGTTATCCAAATGCATTGTTCTATTAATAATACTTACATTTATATATAAGACGAGTGTGAGCACCAACACAAACCTACTGTGGTTTAATGGTGCAACATTGTTAAAACATATGTCTTGTCTAAAATAATAAATAAAAAAATATATGCCGCCACCCCGCTGACTTCGTGTCCGTAGCCTTCACACTCGCCGACCCCATTCTGCCGTCACGTTTCCTCCCCCCGATTAGAACACAGACAAGACGGACACAGTTGATAACATGTTCAAATCAAAATATAGCTGCCCTTGGTTTGGATATTGTGGTCTGAGGCGACCTAAGACAGCCACGAATTGAGTTAGAGGGTTCTATTCTTATGCCGCTACAGCTCGAAGAGAGATGACAGAGATACCTCCTCAACAGCCTGTATTGGTCCACTGCTGGACGCAGGCCTTCCCCTGATAAGCGCCTTATTGGCTTTTATCTCATGGAAGGTAATGCCCATAATTCCCATGCGGGTTGGGGATCGCAGTTCGGTGGTAGAACTGTTCTGCAGAGGGCGCTGTTGCCCGCCCCCGGTGGATATCCCTTAGCCGCCTCTTACGACACCCGCGGGAAGAGTTGGGGTGGTGCTAATTGGGCCTGGCGCGGTCCATCGGAGTTCCCAGGCCCATTGATTTACGCTTAGAGGCCGGCCACCGGGGGGTTGTTTAGTGGGTCGTCGAAGCTTCTCTTCGACAACCCCACATAACCATACTGTACCCTACATGCAGTATGGTATCTGTTCGCAGATTTTTCCCCTCGAAAACAAAAAAAAAAAAAAAGGTGCTAATTCTAAGCCGGCACCACACGGCTACATCGACAGAGATACAAGTGTTACTAACTGGCTAGCGGGTCGCTCAGCTGGCCCTTGGCGCACGTGAGCTGTGAGTACTGCGCCTGGTAGCCCGGCGCGTCGTCCACCTCTATGAAATGGTCCTCAGGCAGCGATGTCGCGTCGACTGGCAGCTCGAAGAGAGCGATCAGGGCCTGGAGACAATTTATGAACATTAATCAATAATAATAATCATTAATCATTTATTTCATATGTTTCTAGAACTATACGTCACTTTTTGTGCATAGGTTAGTGCCTACGTAAGTAGGTACTACCATAATAGCAATTAAATTAAATAAATAAAATTAAATAAAAGCAAAACATTATCATTATTAGATATTATTAGAAAAGTAAGTACAGTATCAACGATAAAAATAAAAATAATAACAATTTTAAGTTTAACATTAAGTTGAAGTTATTCGTGTTATTGTTAAAATCACATCACACTAACATTATAAATGCGAAAGTTTAAATGGATGGATGTTTGTTACCTCTTCACGCCAAAACTACTGAACGGATCGGGCTGAAATTTTGCTCACAGGCAATTCTAATCGTGGAATCAAACATAGGCTACTTTTTATCCCATGAATCAGTTCATGGGAACTGTTTTCTGGGATAAAAAGTAGCCTATGTTTGATTCCTGGCTTAGAGCTACATCTATGTAAAATATTAGCCCGATCGATTCAGTCGTTTTGGCGTAACAAACATCCATCCATCTATCGATCCATACATTTAACCTTTCACATTTATAATATTAGTGTGATGTGAGTGTGACTTGGCGAACGAAGCGAGTCACGCTATGTTTATTGACATGCCAGTGCACTCTTCAAGACGAGAGTGAATTGGTGTTTTCTAGACCTTCGTGATACATCTTCTAATATAGCATTTCTCATAAATTAGTCCGAGAACATTTGAAAAAAAGTAATGCACCACTACCCTCTATTATATAAATTATTCTCTTAAGCATTAGTTTCGTAATAATTATCTGTTAGTTTACTCTATCTACACTAGTCCTCTGTAATATTATGTTTTATTGTTGATAAGAAATTTTGAAACTGAAACTGAACTGATACATTTTCTGCCACATCGTGACTTAACATCAGGTGAGATCGCGGTCAAACGAAGATATATTCACGGTATAAAAATATTGCTGCGAGCGAAGCGATCTGCGATGTGTGTGGCACATCCTGTCCCAGTGCTGTGCTGTGTATTGTTTTCTAGCACGCACAAGCCCTTCCCGTACTCCACTGCTGCCGCGTCCCTGATGCAGCCTACACGATTTTCGTTTCAGGGAAGGCCTAATCACCATAAACGTAGCTGTTTTTTATCATAGTCAATTTATTTTATTTATAACAATATGTTACAGGTCACTTTTCTATTATAAGTATGCCTGGTATAAAAATATTGCTGCGAGCGAAGCGATCTGCGATGTGTGTGGCACATCCTGTCCCAATGCTGTGCTGTGTATTGTTTTCTAGCACGCACAAGCCCTTCCCGTACTCCACTGCTGCCGCGTCCCTGATGCAGCCTACACGATTTTCGTTTCAGGGAAGGCCTAATCACCATAAACGTAGCTGTTTTTTATCATAGTCAATTTATTTTATTTATAACAATATGTTACAGGTCACTTTTCTATTATAAGTATGCCTATGTACCTATGAAAGTTTCTCATGAATTCAATGGGTACGTAACTTAGGTAAGTTTTTGCCTTTCTAAATTATTTACACTAAAGATTGATTGAATTGAGTTTATCTCTAGGTAAATAGGTACTAATATGTAATATTAAACGTTATTTACACTATAGATAGATTGCATTGAGTTTATCTCTAGGTAGATAGGAACTAATATGTAATAGTAAACGTTATTTAAACTAAAGATTGATCGAATTGAGTTTATCTCTAGATAGATAGGTACTAATATGAAATAGTAAACGTTGTTTACACTAAAGATTGATTGAATTGAGTTTATCTCTAGATAGATAGGTACTGTACGATTCGTACAAAAAGTACCTACGTGAATGCAAAGTCAGCATTCACGTAGCCCCGACCGCTCGAGAGTCGAGGGGCGAACTGCAGTGACGCCGCCGCACCAGTCCACATTAACATCGCGGCTCATCAACACATCTTTCCCATCAATTATTATTAAAGTATTTTAGGTGTTGCAATAAATCGTATTCAGTGTAAATTAAACCAAACTCTTTTTCTTTGATGTCCCCAACAGGTACTAATATGAAATAGTCAACGTTGTTTACACTAAAGATAGATTGAATTGAGTTTATCTCTAGGTAGATAGGTACTAATATGAAATAGTAAAGGTTGAGTTCTGCAGATCCTGATAGTGACCTGCATGAGCGTAGGCCAGGTCTGCGCCAGCGCTCCGTCCCTGAAGGCCTGCGCCTCGCACAGCAGCTTCACGCAGCCCACGGCGGCCGCCTTGCGCTCCAGGGCGCCGGACACCTTCTGTAGGTCCGAGAGGAGGACTCGCTCCACGTACATTGAGAATAGACTGGAACAATACAATAAGGGTGACATTGAAAGTGAATCGAAAAGTCTATCCAATCATTTCATCATCATCATCATCATCATCAGGCCACTAACGGGCACTGACGATCCCGTTTAGTAGTTTACGTGTTTCAATACCAGCAGTCACGAGGGTCCTGTTCACGGTATCCTGCTTTAAACCGATCCGTTCGAATTTGACATTCAGTTATGCCACTACAAACTGGATCCAGTTTAATTAACGTTTAGTTTAATGGAAGTGTTCCCACTGCCTGCATACAGTTTTGCGAGCGGGAAGAGTTGGAATTTTTCTTGGAAGATCTACTAACCGCTCGTTGCTCTAGCGCAAAAAAAAAACAGGATGCAAACTACTGTGTGTGAACACAGCAATGATTTTTGCGGGATCCAGTAAAAAACCGTTCTTGTAGAATTGGACGGCCGTAGGACAGGGCCGTAACACAATAGGTCAGTATATAGTTACTTGTCTTGCACGTTGTTCACTGCGTCCACTAACGCATCCGCTCCGAAGTGAGCCGCGTAGAAGCCGAAGAAAGCGATCAGACCGCGCACGTATTTGGTTGTCTTTGAGGAACTCAGCCGTTGGAAGAGGAGCGTCATTATCTGCTTTATGTAGGGCTGCATTACGGTCCTGTAGATAGATAAATTAAAATAACGTACTTAGATTGCATTCTTTTAGTCTCTTATTCGGAGATTTTATAGGTTTCTTTCAGTATCATGTTATTCGTGTCAAAGCTTGGTACGATTTTTCTCGTATTAAAATTGGACTATACATAGTTCCATAACCTGTCCCTCAGGCCGAATAAAATAAGTATGCATATGTAGCAAGTGTAAGTAGGTTCTATATTTCAAAAGATTACAGAAAATATATAAGGTACAGTATCCGGCGATAAATTTTGCACATAGCACCAACGGTGCAGACATTTTGTCACGTCTGCGGTTCAGGAGAAATGTGTGGAGGAGCCACCGGAATAGACATACCTACACTTTGCAACCAATGCGATTCTTCTCGACGGAGAGGTGATAGATAGATAGATAAGTCTTTATTTCCATCTTCAGACACACACATACAGAAAACAGCAATTTTATAGTACACTGATACAAATAGACAATAAGAAAATGCAGTAGATAAATAAAACAAACAATAGCAATATTAACATCTAAGTAAACTGTCTGTGTGTGCTGCAGTATGTCAAAAAGGCCATGGCTCAGCGTAATATTTTGCTCAAGAAGCAAAAACACTGATTTTCAGCCATAACCCATTGAGAGCAAGCAGAACCAGTTTCAAGTGTTATGTGTACCTAGCTACTAAATGTTTGTGTTTGTGTACTAAAAATGAAGTCCATTATATTAGAACATTGGCATTACCTACCTCCTCAGTACGTGATGTATATAAATGAGAACAGTGCGAAGCGATAACAGATGGAAGTTTAGTTTTGGCAAACGAAGCGCTTAGGAATACCCTCAATTTGTTTGTGTAACAAACTTTTTAAAATGAATTTTAAATGTGTACTTGGTTTTAACATTACGGATCGGGGGAAGGAATATTGTTCCAGCACTTCGTTGCCGAGTATCTAAAACTTCCTCTGAAGGCTGCGGTCTTGTGATCGTGATAAGGCGCGAAACAGCACAAGATCCACTTGTAAGCCGCGTATACTTAATACATAGCAGTAAAGTTAATCCATATCCATCAATGGAATAATTGAAACTTACATGCCATATTTGAAGAGTATTGTCTGCATGAGATAGAATCCCTCGTGGTCGTTGGTTTTAGACGCGATCAGCTTTTGGAACACGCCTAGAATTGCATTCTGAAACAACAAATATCAAAATAAGAACACAAATCGAATTAATCTTCAAAACTACGCTACCTAACTAAGTGCCTATTCATAGGGGCATTAAGTTCTGCCAAAAACAGCGTACTGTTGACCTAGCACGGGGATTGTTGTCTAGGGTAGATTAGGGAGAAATGACATCGCATAGGCCACTGGCAAGAAGTTCAAACTCTCGGATGTGACTCTTGGAGGACAAACTACGACTTCGTCAGAGAGAACAAGCGAATCGCGGAGATGGTACGGGCACCACCTTCCGAGCTCCAACAAGCGCCTCATTGAAGAGACGACAGAGCGAAGAGGGTCCAATGTATTCACTCAGCAGCTTGGCAAGAACCACCTGACGAAGCCTAAAACGCACGACGGGAGAACCGTATTGTCGAAGCCGGAAATCTCCGCCAATGTAGAAGATATCTAAGGCCGATTTTACGCTGCACATGCCCCTCGTTATCGACGAGATGACCATCCAGAGCCACCCTGACACGCCACTATACCGACGAACTGCCAGACATTAGTCAAGATGAGATCGTGTTAGCTCTGAGGCAGCTTAAAAACTGAAAAGTCTCCGTGAGGACGAAATTACTTCAGAGCTTCTGAAAGCCGGAGGAGCCCTTGTTATACAGGAGCTACAGAGCCTCTTCAACGCCGTCCTTCACAATGGGAGAACTGCAAAGGCGTGGAGCGGGAGTTTGATGGTGCTCTTTTTAAGAAGGGAGATATAAGACGCTTCTAAAGAACTGCAGACCTATTTCCCGAAAAGTACGACTTCTTCTTGTGAGATCCACAGGGATGATGATTGTGAGATTAATAGTTATTTGTTCAACAAGTGGGCGAAACTATCCCTTGCTGTGGTAGCAAGGGATTTAAAAGGAACGAAACGAAAAATATGAGTGAGTCGAGTTAAACATTCAACTTTTCACTATGAAATAACGAGAAAAAAAATGTTTTTTTATAAAAGAGGTCGAATGTCAGAAACTCATTTTTGTGAACAACCTTGGAGGCTAAAAATGCCACAAACCCCTTTCAAACCATGAGCGGACGAAAAAGAATTTTCTCTATAGGTTGCATTGTTCTGAATTCAGATTACTTTTTTCAACAAGTTGAATAATATTTTTTATTCCACATGTGAGCAAAACCCAATTTAGCTCACTGTTTTTGAGTAGCAAAATCACAGTTTTCGAGTGAGAGTTGTGAAAAATATATTCAGCGCGAACGGCGGGACAAATTAGACGCTCACCCTAATAGCTAGGAAGGGCCTTCTCTATTAGATACCAAGTTAGCGGCCTGATGCGCTTGATTCAATTCAAATATTAAGCTGTTCGTTTCTTCGCAAAATCCTGGTGTTTATCCACTGCCAATCACCAGTACCACCGCCTACCTATATGCATACAGTCTTTCGACGAAGGCGTTTTGACAGGGCTATCGTGCAGGGGTGCCAGTACTTACAAACTTGCCCCCGTTCAGCACTAGGTCGGAGCTGACAGCCACAAACGCGCAGAGCAGGCGCACGAGGGGCCGCACGTTAGCCGAGCGCTCCCACAGCGCCGGCGCCACCAGGCACGGCAGCAGGGCTGCGTAGGCCTCCCCCCCGGGCCCCGGCACGCCGCCCCCCGGCGCGCCGCCTTGCGTGCCGCGGAGCTCCAGAAGGAGTGACAGCATTTGGAATACGTAAGGCATGAATTCTGGAAAAAGGTGATGCGTTACACAAAGAAGGTATCTTCAAGCAGCACAGAAAAATATCGGAAGAGCTAATTTAAAAGAGAAAATGTATGCATTATCACGCAATAAAAGACAAAAATTGATAATTCAGACATATTTTAAGTCAGTCCTACGTAATAAGTATGTATGGTTGCCGCCAAACTTTTTGTCTCGTGACAAAGATGCGCACATCGCAATTCTTAGGCCAAATTGGTGGGCGGTTGCCTTCTGGTCAGTGGCGTCGATTATTCGTCGCGTGTTTTTGTTTAAAACAATGAAAGAGCGAGACAGAGAAACAAAGCTGTACTGATCTCTCGCCTGCTGCGTTGTCGGTGGCATATGAATCACATGCGTGAGTGAACCTACGCAAACTTTCTCGCTGCCTGTCACCGGCATGATGTTTGGCGGCAACTATACGGTCGCGAACCATACATTAGTTTTATAGACATGACTATGTTCTTAATATTTTGATAATGATTTAAACTGAAGAGTGGTGTCGATTCTGTTGTCTTAGAATTAGCTAAAACTACACTTGCGAGCTTTAAACTGGAATCGCTTCAAGGGTTGTTCAAGACTAATTTTTACAATTTCTGTGCAGTGAACTATGAGTTAAGTTATGTTTTCCCTTACGCAGGATTTATTGGCAACGATAAATTTTGATTTAATGCACGATAATGTCCGCTGCCACACCGCAGCAGTGACTAGACAGTACCGACAGACGTCTTCCATGTCGGTATTCCCACACTAGACTGGCCAGCCCTTATTCCTGACTTGAACCCAATCTGGCATATGTGGGACGAGCTAAAACAGCGGATACTAGGGAGAAATCCAGCTAATCCAGCTCCGGCGCCGATAGAAGCCGATAGATGCAACTTCGACCTATTGCAATAATTCCCAAAATTTAGGTAGCCAATTTAATTAATTTTAAATCTTCTTGATATCACTTGAAATGTAACAAAATTACCTTTCAAATGATATACCACAATCTATATTTCATTGTACATAAATTGTAAAAAAATTGTTTTGATCAACTCGCGATGAAAGCGATTCCATTTTAAAGCCCGCAAGTGTAGTTAAAATTAGGATTTAGGAATGTCAAATAGACGATAGCTATTCTATGTTCGAAATATTAGACTGTTAGGTTTAAAATTAGGTTGACAGGTCTAAAACAACTCAACTTACTTAAAATAGTTGTAACCCTATTCCTTGCATTGCATTTTAGCTATGATTATTGATTAGAAATGTCCTAATTTTAGCAGGCATCTAATTTAGTCATAATTATAATGTATTCTAGTGAAAAACGGGCAGATTCTTTAGAAAAAAGTGAAATATGGATATTGTGGTATTTTTAGGATCTGTATAATGTGTATGGTATTCTCCATAATTTTAGGTCAACCTAACTAAGAAAATTTAAAATCGTAATATTTAAGTTAGGAATCCTAAAACAATATGAGTGTACCGCTAACTTCGTAACAAATAGCAGTCCTGAGCCGCCGTCGACCATCGACTTGGACTTGCATCTAGCCTTGTTTGTTTAGGGCCAAATTGTATGATATATATATATAGTGAATATCTAATTACCTCTGCTATTTGCTTTATTAACTTTTCAATTAATCTGTACTTTTCCTGTTGTGTCTTTCTTTCTTTAGTTCAGTTAATTTTAGCCCTTTATGTAAGTGGGTGGGTAGGTACAGACAGCGTCAGAATTAAGTAACCCCCCTGCATATATAAATGTTTCTCTATCTCTATCTATCTCTATGATCGAACAGGGTAATGTTTACATACCTTGAATGTCGTTTTGTAGAATATCTTGGAATATAGGGAACAGGGCATCTTCGAACGCCGATATCGCCCCGGGATTAGCCTTGGTCACCAATCTGTAAATTTAGTGTATTAAAGTTACAGTTATCAGAATATATTTTGAGTTCAAAAATAGTAATTTATTTTTAGGATTAAGTTTGGTATTTGGAGGTTCTAATCTACATTGAGTGGACCTCATATTCTATGATTTGTTTTTGTTTAAAAATTAGAGCTATCAGCAAATTAGAGCATTACTTTTGTCCGTTTTGAAAGAATACTTCTTTTTTTGTAAAAAAGGAGAAAAGCCTGTTTGATTTTTTTCAGGCATGTCAGTATATACGAAACACAGCTGTAAATTTGTAGTGACAAAAGGACCAGTTAAATAAATAAATAAATAATAAATAATGCTGGACAATTCACACAGCATTATCTAGCCCCAAGCTAAGCAGAGCTTGTGTTATGGGTACCAGATAACTGATATACTTAATACAATACACTACATAGATAGATATTTTTTTATTATACATAGAAAACATCCAGAACACCCAGAACAAATATCTGCAGATCGTACAAACATTTGCCCCGAGGCGGGAATCGAACCTCCTGCGTCGCAGGCGAACCTACGCCCGCTGCGCCACTGAGGTCGTCTCGTACCGTACAGCCTCACAATCTTAAGGCCAGGTAGTCCTGCAGCAGTAGGCGTAAGGGAAAAAGCGCGCCTGCCAAGCCGCCGCGCTCGTGTTTTTTGTAGTGCCATGGTGATTAAGAAAATCATTTTATCAAGTCAAACTCTGCGAATTTGTTTAGAAATATTAAGTGGTCTTAGTTGAGTACAAAAAAAAGTGTGATATCAGTAGTTCGCTAGTCATAATATTGAAAAAACGTTAGAAAAAGGGGTAACTTTGGGATTATTTTCTATCGAGTGAAGTTCATTAGATCTTGTAACTGAATGCTACTTTGACTAGACTAGATCCTTAGGTATATATCTTTTTTTCAGAGTTTTAAACGCTATTTTCTAAGTCTCAGATGGTTTTGAAAATCACAAAAATCACCTCTGCTGGCCTACAAAGCCTTAAAGGCACGCTAGTGTACTGTATACTTACGAGACTGCGAGAGACAGCGTCTCGAACAGATAGTGATTGAAGTGAGGTTTGGAGGGATTCTTGGCGATCACAGACAGGATGTGCGCTAGTTTTGGCAGCGCCGAGCTGAGGTAAGGCAACGCCGAGTCTTGCAAGCACGCTAGTGTACGGAGGATTGCTGTGGGAGATACAAGTATAAATTAACATTGGTGACCTAAGATTTATGCTATAGAGTTAGCTTGAATTAATGTGAACAAATGTGTTCAAAAATCAAAACCAAGAAAGTTAATTTTGAGTTACGTACTGCGGGATTGTTTTTTTATAGAAAAAAAATTTAATATAGGTACGATTCAAAAGGGATCTATTTTTAATGCATACTCTCAAAAGTGGTATGGGGTGTACCAAGGCGGTTAACAAAAGTCTTCTGTGATCAATAAATTAAAATGGGTTGTTAGGTCTGTAATTACAATCATATTGCTCTCCTACTCTACTATCTCTTGCAGCGAATCTATCCACGTTGTGCGTAACGAAACACCATGCCAGTGCAACACAGCGTGGCGAGCAAAGCGAGCGCCGTGTTACTACGCCTCCTCAGATGATATTTTTGGAGAAAGATATGGGTTCGATCGTATTTTTCGAGTGTCGATTTCCCGTATTGCGGCGAGCCGCACAATCTTACGCTGCGTGGCGTATGAAATATAAAGCAGCGTAATGGTAGTGTGGCGAGCGAAGCAAGCCGCATTCACTACACCGTATGGCGAGCCGTGCGGGGTAACGACGTGCCCTGGCGTTGCGGCGAGCGAAGCGACCCGCACTACCATACTGTACAGTGCACATACTAATAGCTAGGTGCTATACACACTCACCCTTCATAACGTACTCGTTGTGCTCAGCGGCGGCGTGTTGCTGCTCGAGTGTGAGGAACAGCGCTTGCAGCAGCGCCGCGGCGTGCGGCATCAGGGCCGCCGGCGGGAGCATGCCGCCCACTATCAGCTTCTCTATGGCGCAGGCCGCGTATGTGCCCACCACGCCGCGGACTTGGATGTGCTCGATCTACAACAAGACAATGCAACGTGAACATCATTAAAATGGTCTAGTTTGCTCTAGCGCAGTCTTTGTTGACGTACTGAATTACTGTCTGGGATTTTTACACCTTTGCATATTACAATATGTCAAGCTTTGGGCCTTTAGAAAAAAACTAACAGATGCCACGCTACCACGCTCTCTGTCTTAAATGGAAATGGGCAAAGCACTTAGCACATCCTACAGACGAGAGATGGACAAGAAAGGTTTTGAAGAGCAGTGCGACCAAGGAAACGATGGTCTGAAGTCATCATAGCAACAGCAGACAGGCAATGGATGACTAAAGCTAGGAACAGAGAAGTTTGGAATATGCTGGAGGAGGCCTATACCCGAAATGGGGTTCCAACGCATGAAAACTAATTAATAAATAAATTAAATAAATTATGCTGGACTATTCACACAGCATTATCTAGCCCCAAGCTAAGCAGAGCTTGTGTTATGGGTGCTAGATAACTGATATACTTAATATAATACACTACATAGATAGATATTTTTTTTTATTATACATAGAAAACACCCAGACCATCGGAACAAATTTCTGCAGATCGTACACAAATTTGTTCCGAGGCAGGAATCGAACCCGCAACCTCCTGCGTCGCAGGCGGACCTTCGCCCGCTGCGCCACGGAGGTCGAAATTTATTTAATATTATTGTTGTTTTGTAAGGATTCTAAATAAAAGAGGTTTTATTATTAGGGACCTTTTAAATTCTATGGTTTGCAACAATCTGGGTAATGGGATTTTTGAATGTCTAGTGGGACCTTCACGGTCAATCTTGCTTCTTAATCAGCTAAGCTATGCTTAGCCTAGAAGTTTCAAAAATACTCACAAGAAGTGGAACTGCCTGAACAGTCAGCTCCTTGGGCAGCAGAGATCGGAATGTCATGATGTATTTTATAGCATCCGCCTTTAGCACAGGTAGCTCAGACACTGAAAATGAGAATCAATGAGAATGAGAATATTTTATTTGTAACTCTATCAACAAACATGTATAAAATAAAATAAAAGATACAGCTTTTGTCGATTAGAGTCACAAAACGGTCTCTGTCTCAGCATGAGCTAGTTGTAAACACGTTACAACCAACGCTGGTCTTCCGACAGAGCCGTTTGGTGACGGAAATGGAGAATAACTTTGTTAGAATAAGACATTTCTTAGGCTGCTTACACATTAGCTACTGTCGCTTTAGCAATAGGCTAGTTGGCTCTTTTTAAAGGTCTTAAATTATGAATTATTGGCCAATCAGAGAGAAAAATATAACCATATTTTTTTTGGACCTAGAACCGCATTTTTTTTTATGTGTACTTTTTGTAAACAGGCGAAAACGGTGTCAGCCATATTTGTTTGTGCTGTGACGTCATACGGGTAGAAAACCACAGACAATACTAGATTTGTATAAATGCACCTACCGGGTTGTCTCTGTAACTCTGGCAGGGCGTGTGCCTGCGCGAACTGCGTGAGGTCGACGAGCGGCGAGGCGCGCGTCACGCCGTGAGCCTGCGTGGCGCCGCGTGACGCCAGTGACGTCACCAGGTACATGGCGGCATCCTTGCCGCGCCATGCTGTGGGTCCCGCTTCGGTGTATTTTGCGAGCATTATCTGGAAAGAAAGCATGATATTAGGCACGCCTCGCTTACCCTTAAGAGTAATAACTCTTAAGGGTAAGCGAGGCGTGCCGAGAAAACCGGAGTTTGAAGAGTCAGGGCAATAGCCCTGACTCTTCAAACTCCGGTTTTCTCGCGAGCACCAGACTCAGGGTCATTTCTAAGAAATCAAATAATATCCCAATAATTTTCGACTTCGACGGGACTTGAAAGCGTAGTACGGGAATGTGCTAACCAACTACACTACGAGGTTAAGAGATTTTCGACTCAAAATGTCTTTTTTTCTTATCAATTTGTAATTCTGTAAATTTTTAAAGCCTTTGATGTTCTCTTAAATAAATATACAGGGTGATTGGTAGCTGGATGCAAAGCTTGAAGATGAAGATAGCGCAGACCATTTGGAACCATTCAAAAACAAAATTCGTCCATGGCTGGCTAAGACGATGTCTGGCCATAAATTTATTACCCAATTTTAAGGATTTTAAAAGAACCCAAACCTCTAAAGTTAATTGATAATATCGTCGAATCTGAATAATAAATGGGTTCTTATTTACTTTATTTCAATCAAATAATGTGTAAACCATGTAACAAAACATGTTTTGATGATCTGCGGCATCAGACTCTTTTTTTACAGACATTTAAAGTTTTCGAAAATTTTCAAAGATTTTATAAAGCCATTTCTTGGTGGCATTTTAAAATATACGGAGAATGCTTCTTTAGTGCAAACCTCTTTAAAAACATGCCTAGTTATTGTTCTTTCATTTGAGGTATCATTTACATGGATTTTCTTACAAATTATTGAATTACAATTTAGAACCCACAAACCAAATAGGAGATTTTTTTTGCAGACAATTTAAATGATCCTGTAGTATCTGACTGAATACCTTACAATGGCTTCCTTTATGAAATTAATACGTAAGAAAACAATATTGACGTTATTGCTAAACAAAATTGTCTACTGCTGTTATGACTGGATATTTTCTTTTAATTATTATTTTCTTCGAAGACGTTTTTTTGGGATATTATTTCATTTATTAAAAGAGACCGCATTGGAAAGAGAAAAGTGGAGGCAATTGCAATTAATTGCGCCGACAAGAGCTAGGCTCTTTAATTCATAATAAAAATGTAGTCATCATTCAAGGCATGTTACCTGCACATACTGTCCGAATATATGCATGATTTTAGCCTCATAATTCAGCGCCAGTGTTTTAACGAGGTCGCAGGCGGCGCGCCGGCGCGTGTCCACGTCCGAGCCTTCGATGTCGCGCCGCACGTACTCCTCGGGGTTGTCTTCGAATAGCTCCATATCAGACTCTGTAATTCAGAACACAATGTGAGGGTAGTTTGACCGTGGCTGTAGAATCGACCCCTACACCTCAGCCCGTGGATATCCTAAGAATCTTTTGAACTTTTAAATCCATCATGGTTATTAACACTAAAGTCATTTACAACGTGATATTTACCATGATTTGAGCTTTGCAATTTTATGGCACAGTTACATACGCCATGATCATTGCCCTCAGTTTTTCCGTGATCATGGCAGCATGTAACTGTGCCGAAATATTGGAAAGCTCAAAACTGAAATCATGGTAAATATCCCGTTATAAATAAATGACTTTAATACCAGAGGAAGAGCAGGATCTAGCTTCTGTGTATAAAAGCCGTCACACACAGAAACCGTGGCCGGGCCGGAGGAGAAGGCGTGCGAGTTGTAATGCGTGAATTTATATGCGAGACTACACATACACCGCCGGGCGGCGTGTGTGTAGTCTCTTATATAAATTAGTTTGATACAACCCGCACGCCTTCGCCTCCGGCCCGGCCACGGTTTCTGTGTGTGACGGCTTTTAATACTACTTTAATACCTCCCTAGATTATGTGTATTTTTAATACCTCCACTGCGATCACATATCTGCTCGCTTTTATCAAAACCTCTCTTGTTAGGGGGGAGCACGATCTGAATCGGACATATTGTGTGGTAATGAGGGTAGTTTAGAAATTGCCCCATTTACTCGACTACCTACTTACCATACACCTCAACCTCAACAGCCTGTACTGGTCCACTGCTGGACGCAAGCCTCCCCCTGATGAGCGCCTTATTGGCCTTCATCTCATGGGGGTATTGCCCATAATCCCCACGGTTTGCATGCGGGTTGGGGATCGCAGTTTGGTTGTAGAATTGATCTGTAGGGGACGTTGCTGCCCGCCCCCGGTGGATATCCCTTAGTCGCCTCTTACGACACCCGCGGGAAGAATTGGGGTGGTGCAAATTCTAAGCCGGCACCACACGGCATACTTACCATACTACTTGCACCGTATTGAAGTAATTTGGGGGTTCCTGTCTGCATCCAACGAACCCCTATGTATAACCTCCGACTTTTTTGGTTTAGTTGCGACAAACAAACAGACGCCGCTCATGACTTTGCTTTGTAATGTAGTGTTTGGTTCGGAAATAGAACCCTAACCTTCAGAGCTCAAGTAAGTTTGAACCTTTTGAAAGTAGACTTAGGATTTACAGCGCTAGGACGACGATGGCTTGAATATGTGTAGGTTAGGTATGTGGTTAGAGCTATGTTGTGCCGACCCCACCTAGCCTGGGATCAGAACCTGCAGGACAATTGACACTCTCCACAGTCATCGAAACGGAATCTGACACAGCTAGCGCGGAATTCAAATATATTGGCGGTTTTTTATATTTTCTAGCAGCTTTCTTGCAAGGAACTAAACTACCAGAAAAGAAGTTCTCCACAAAACGTAGACCATTTTCTATGAACTCATGTTACAATAAAGGATGATATAATGTAGCTTGAAGTAATATAGCTCTTATATTTTTCTCCAAAAGTAGCACTACATCGAAATTTGTTAAAACTTGGGCTTATAGAAAATGTTTATTTTTATGGAAAACTACTTTTCTGGTTGTTCCTAACTGACCCGGCGAACTTCGTACCGCTCTCACCTTTTAAACCTTCCCTGAATTTCCACAAATATTTCAAGACCAAAATTACGCACCTAGCAACGGCCTAGGGCCTAGGGTATATTGTTCTGTGGCGAGGACCTGCTGAGCCAGCTCCAGAGAATGTGCGTTCAGAGATAAAGCCGATTACTATGATCGTTGCTAAAGCATATAATTTACTACGACCATTGAACGAAAAAAAACATAAAACGCAGATAATATAAAAAAAACAGCTACCATATTTGAATTTCGCACGAACCCTATCAGATACCGTGTCGATGACTCGATATCCGAGAGTCTGATATCCTCGCTGAAGATGATTAGTAGTGGTTAGAGCCGGTTTTATCTAACCGTTTCAGTGTGATATATCACATATCTCGGTTTTCGAGGAACGAAATCGTGACTAACACAGATAATAATTATTTTTAACGTAATCATAGGTAGACAGATTTTACCCACTGCCGGGTATCATGCTCATATGATCCCATATCGTCTAGTTGAATTTGCAGTACCTACCTCGGAATTCCATGTTGGGTATGACAACTTTTTCACAAATACTGCTGAGCGTTGCCGGATCTTCAAATAAGCTTTTGTAATTGTTCTTTTCTGCCACTTTTGCTAGGAACGTGAGGGCGTTTGACACCAACTGAAACAAATTGTTTGTTTTTATTATTTCATTGGGATTTACGAAGGAAGGTAGCGCGAATTCTTCCTCGTATTTGATAGAATATGTACTGTATCGCTACACTCACAGAGTCGTATTTAGTCTGCACAGTGGTAGACAGCAACACGGTCCACACTGCAGTCACGAAGGCAGGCGCGTGCGGTGCGAACTCTTCCTCGTATTAGATAGAATATGTACTGTATCACTACACTCACAGAGTCGTATTTAGTCTGCACAGTGGTAGACAGCAACACGGTCCACACTGCAGTCACGAAGGCAGGCGCGTGCGGTGCGAACTCTTCCTCGTATTAGATAGAATATGTACTGTATCACTACACTCACAGAGTCGTATTTAGTCTGCACAGTGGTAGACAGCAACACGGTCCACACTGCAGTCACGAAGGCAGGCGCGTGCGGTGCGAACTCTTCCTCGTATTAGATAGAATATGTACTGTATCGCTACACTCACAGAGTCGTATTTAGTCTGCACAGTGGTAGACAGCAACACGGTCCACACTGCAGTCACGAAGGCAGGCGCGTGCGGTGCGAACTCTTCCTCGTATTAGATAGAATATGTACTGTATCACTACACTCACAGAGTCGTATTTAGTCTGCACAGTGGTAGACAGCAACACGGTCCACACTGCAGTCACGAAGGCAGGCGCGTGCGGTGCGAACTCTTCCTCGTATTAGATAGAATATGTACTGTATCACTACACTCACAGAGTCGTATTTAGTCTGCACAGTGGTAGACAGCAACACGGTCCACACTGCAGTCACGAAGGCAGGCGCGTGCGGTGCGAACTCTTCCTCGTATTAGATAGAATATGTACTGTATCGCTACACTCACAGAGTCGTATTTAGTCTGCACAGTGGTAGACAGCAACACGGTCCACACTGCAGTCACGAAGGCAGGCGCGTGCGGTGCGAACTCTTCCTCGTATTAGATAGAATATGTACTGTATCACTACACTCTCAGAGTCGTATTTAGTCTGCACAGTGGTAGACAGCAACACGGTCCACACTGCAGTCACGAAGGCAGGCGCGTGCGGTGCGAACTCTTCCTCGTATTAGATAGAATATGTACTGTATCACTACACTCACAGAGTCGTATTTAGTCTGCACAGTGGTAGACAGCAACACGGTCCACACTGCAGTCACGAAGGCAGGCGCGTGCGGTGCGAACTCTTCCTCGTATTAGATAGAATATGTACTGTATCACTACACTCACAGAGTCGTATTTAGTCTGCACAGTGGTAGACAGCAACACGGTCCACACTGCAGTCACGAAGGCAGGCGCGTGCGGTGCGAACTCTTCCTCGTATTAGATAGAATATGTACTGTATCACTACACTCACAGAGTCGTATTTAGTCTGCACAGTGGTAGACAGCAACACGGTCCACACTGCAGTCACGAAGGCAGGCGCGTGCGGTGCGAACTCTTCCTCGTATTTGAGCGCGTAGAGAGCCGCACACTCGCAGATCTCTGTTCGCAGTTGTTCCATTACTCCGGGCTTATCTTCATCATCCTGAGGAGGAGTTACAACTAAATTATGCGTTTTGGTAGTTATGGGGGCTGCTCGACCTATGTCCACATTTCACCCACTTTTAAATGCTATAAAATAAATCAAAACAATAAGGTTCTATTGCGCAAATGACATTGAATAAAATATAACAATAATTTCGCGTGAACCACTTTAACACTATGGGTGCTGGCGAAGCACATGCTCTCTTGCGTGTAGCTGAGGCACCCCTTCGGGTTGCACTACAGGCTTGGGCAGTGAATGACTTAATTAAGATATTTGAAAAACACAAGAACTACCTACTGAACTTTAGTCAGAAGTTGAACGTTAGTTCAAGACTGAAATTATATGAAGGACTTTCAGTTTTTTTTATTTTAATTTTAATTTATTAATTACAAAAACAATCACTTCACATCCGAAGAAACGCACATTGCTAACGTGCGTTGCTTCGGAAGTGACATTTTTTTAAATTTTATTTTTTCATCCATCTGTCATCAGCATCACCTCAGACTAAATAAGACTCGAATTTTAACTAAAGGTCGCCACTAGAAGAATTTGAAGTCGGTTTATAGTTTTTTAAAACATGCCAAATTATTTAATGGCCTTAACTTATTGGGTTTCCTTCATCACTAAACTCATATTTACATTTACAAGCTCTGCTGTTCATTTATATCTACATGCGGTAAATAATTGAAGTATTTGGTTTATGTTTATTTTAAGCTTTGTAATTTTAAGTTACTATGTTGTTTGGTTTTTTTTTGTGTACGGTCTGCTGAAATTTGTTCCGTTGGTCTGGGTGTTTTCTATGTATAGTAAAAAATATCTATCTATATAGTGTTTTTTATTAAGTATATCAGTTATTTAGTACCCATAACACAAGCTCTGTTTAGCTTGGGGCTAGATAATGCTGTGTGAGTTGGCCAGCATTATTTATTTATTTATTAATTTACTAGCGACCCGCCCCGGCTTCGCACGGGTGCAAATGCTGATACTAAATATACTACAGAATCGGCCCCCCCGGCATCCATACATTTGCGTTTTGTTATTCCAAGTCGAATTCTTTTTTGTTATACCACGTTTTATAGTGACTGACGTTTTATGTCAAGTCACACGGGAACGCTGTCGAACGGCATAAACAGTATCCTATGTCCGTCTCCTGGCTCTAAGCTACCTACCCACCAATTTTCAGCCATATCGGTACAGCCGTTCTTGAGTTATAAATAGTGTAACACGACTTTCTTTTATATATATAGATTTCCCAAAAAAACAACATAAAAAATAAATAAAATACTCACATTATTCTCCAAGCAAGGAACCTTAACCTGCAGAAGGTTCAACAGATTGGGCATCCACACTGGCATGTTATCCTCGAAGAACTCAGGGATCTCCTGGGAATTGAGTGAGTAGAACACCTTGCAGATCAGAACCAAAGAGCCGTAGATCACTGCCAGCGCCTGGGGATTGTTGGCGTGGACTGTGGTCAGCTCTATGGTAGCCTGGAATAAACAACACCAGATTTTATGCAATTTGTATGAGGCGCTGATGGCTTCGCACCACTGAGCTCTATTATACCAGTACATAATGTATTTAATTAATTTTAATGTTTTAGTCTTCTTGTTGATATATTATTTGTTAAATAAGGACAATTTGGAAACACCAATTTTTTTTTATTTATTCAAAATCCTGCTTTAATAATAATAAGGGTGAATTACGGCATCTCGACGCACGCTATCCCGAATGCTAAAAAATTCACACAGCATCATCTAGCCCCAAGCTAATCAGAGCTTGTGTTATGGGTACTAGATGACTGCTATCTACACTGATATTAAATAGAGGAAAGATTTGTATGTTTCTAACGAATAAGCTCAAAAACTACTGGACCGATTTCAAAAGTTCTTTCACCACTAAAATGCTACATTATCCCTGAGTTTATTAGGCCATAGTTATGTTTTTTTTTTAATCCACCAATGCGAAGCCGGGACGGGCCGGTATGCTGGAGGTCATAATATCGCTGACGGATTGAGGTTATTTGATTTTCGCCATTTTGGCGTAATATATAGGGTTATTTGTAATTCACTGACACTATGTGAACTGCAGGTGATGATGGGCAGAACCAGCAGTTTACGCAGTGTCAGTGAATTACCAATAACCCTGTATCTCACCATAATGGCTCTTTTCATTAAGGGGTAGTGTCATAATCCCCACGCTGGGCATGCGGTTGGAGATCGCAGTTCGGTGGTGGGCTTCAACAAGATATGGTTCTGCAGGGGGCGCTGCCGCCCGCAGTCTTTAGAAGGTCGTCATTCCACCTGGCCGGAGGGCGATACACTACTCTCCTGTCGGTTTGCGGTGTCCAGACAAGAAGACGTTTACCCCACCATCAGTTGTAAAATAAATACATCTATACACTAGCCCAATTCGACGTAAAATGTTTATAACCAACTCACGACACAAATAACTAAAACTCACTTTCTTGGCGTCGAATTTCAGATATCAGGAATATTTATTGAAGTATCTCAATGGCATATTAAAATGGCACAGCAACTGAGTGAATTAAGGTTAAGAAAGGGCGGTTTGTTTACAAACAATCTACATCAAGTGAGGCTATTGACTAGTTTCCCTTACAATGACTTACCACAAACAAATCAGTTAGAGGTTTCGCTAAGGTGTCCAGCACATGTTTGATTTCCTCCCACAGTTTCTGTGATTTAAACTCATATCTATAACGCTTGAAAAGGGAGTGGGCTGTCCTTAAAACGCCATTTATCACGTGGAAATCACCTGAAAATCAAAAGGATTTTGCGTCATCAGACATATTCTTAGGTGAGCCCCAAAACCCACGTTTTGACTGTACGGAAAATCAATTTTAAGGCAAAAGAACATTGAATATTTTATAATTTTTTGATAACCATAAGGGTTTCGGAATTCTAGCTAGTAACTTGTGTTTATTCGAAACACAATTGACAAAACTTGACTTGATACAAAAAAATCTCTCTAAATCTTCAGGTTTGCACAAATACTTCTATGGAAAAAGCAGTTTCATTTGCTAGTTTTTTATCATATTTCAATTAAATTTCGTCTACGTGTTCCTTATTAAATACTATAGATGATCATGGTTTTATTTTATTGCGAAAGAGTATGATTTTAGAGCAAAAATGGGGCTATCGATTCCGCGGCTCTCGCCTTCCCCGCGCGACGTTCGCTCGTACTTGTCTCGCAAAACCGACCCCACTTCGTCTTCAGGGAAAACTGTACGCATTTACTGCCCGCTCCCAGGGACCCAATTATGCTAACCAATTGCTTCACTATGACAATAGTAATGTCGCAGAATCATGTAATAGAATCGTTAGATTAAAGAAATCACGCAATCTTTAATATGGGTCCCAGAGAATCCCTGCTGGATAAATTCAAAGAAATAAACATAATGACAGTACTATGTCAATATATTTATGAAAACTTGTTGTACACTCATATAAATATTAATCTATTCCCTAAAAACAGGCACATACATAATATAAGTACTAGAAATAAGAATTTACTCTCGCTGTGCCCACAACTAGGTTACACAAGTTAAATGTATCTTTTAAAGGGCAATGGCAATTCTACAACAAAACTCCAAGTGAGTTGCAAAAATTATCAATAAATAAATTCAAACAAATTGTCAAACAAATCCTTTCTAAAAAGGCTTACTACAAAATATCAGATTATCTAGCTAGAGGATAAAAAAGCTTGGGACGAGTTTTACTCCAGCTCGAAAAATACCAACAGGCTAAAGGTCTCTTCATCGCTTCTTTACTTTAGTCTACATCCGAAGCGACAGAAATATAAAAAATCACTTTATTTCCGTGTCAGTAAGTTTTATAATTTGACCATTTCTATGTGTACATTTATTGTATTTATGGAAATAAAGAGTTTTCGATTTGGTTTGATAAGAAGCTGCAGATAGTGTTTGTGGTGCTATTTACACGGAGATATTGATAGAATGGTTTCAAACTGACGACCTCAGTGGTGCAGCGGGCGAGAGTCCGCCTGCGACGCAAGAGGTTGCGGGTTTGATTCCCGCCTCGGAATAAATTTGTGTACGATCTGCAGAAATTTGTTCTATTGGTCTGGGTGTTTTCTATGTAACATAAAAAAATATATCTATCTATGTATATTCAGTTATCTAGTACCCATAACACAAGTTTTGAGTAGCTTACTTTGGGGCTAGGTGGTGCTGTGTGGATTGTCCAGCATTATTTATTATTATTATTTAAACTTGACACATGCATCTGTAGGTTCTTTCATCTAGCTTGTGATGTAGCAATAATACCTGTTGCAAACTTCTCCACCATTTCAGGTATAAGACTGGGCCACTTCCCAGGGAAATCATATCGTCCGATGATAGAGACGGCATCGCTGAACTGCCTCTGAATAGACTCTGGTGACTTCAGCATCAGTGAGACAATGAGAGTTTTGATGCTTATGCGATCTGAAGCGTGAATCCTGTCTGCACCATCTTCTTCCTACAAATAAAATTGTTGTAACAGAAATACAATTTATTGATTCCGCTTCCTTCTGGTATTGATATGGATCAGTTGAGCTACCTGTAGATTGTTTGCATCAGTCTACAGTAGGCTCAATTGTTTCAATTGTAAATACTTGTTCTAATTTATTTCTATTATTTGATTGAAATTTTCTTTGGAATAAAGATTTATTGATAAAACCAATGTACATGTCAAATTTTCGTAGATAATACACAATTGTCTTGAAATTACAAATGAAAAAATTCATCACATGGAGTCAAATAAATTAAAAATAAAGTCATATATGGGAATATTTATGTTTCGCTGTTTGTCCTAATTTCCCCTTCATTGGAATAATCATCATCTTTTAATTAATAAGATTTTAGCTGGATATGTGGGTCTTCAGATTATTAAGGGTCCGGCGACCGATGGATTTCCTATACAAACGTAATACCAAAATGATTTGTAATTTGAGGATATTTTCACCATGGTCTGCTATTATTTGTAATAAAATAGTATTTATCTAGGTTCCTGACACATTTTTTTTTTTTCAAAATACCTTTCTGAAATGAAATTAAACCGAATCGCAATTTTACATTAAAGAATGAATGTATTCTTAGTTTTTGTGTAGATAAGTATTTTGAAAAAAGCTTGTGGCAGGAACCTAAATAAATACTATTCTAATACAAATAATAGCAAACCATGGTGAAAATATTCTCAAACAACAAATCATTTTGGTACTACGTTTGTATGGGAAATTCATCCGTCGCCGGACCCTTAAGTCGTTCAGACCTTAAGTAATGTATAATTATATTTTATGTATATCAGTCATCTAGTACCCATAACACAAGCTCTGCTTAGCTTGGAGCTAGATGATGCTGTGTGGATTGTCCAGTATTATTAATTTATTATTTGTGTCTAATTCAATTGTATTTCTGCAAGATTTAGACAACATCATCCAGCTGTACAAAACTTTTAAAAACAATATTGTTAAACACTAAGCTCTGATTACAAACTTACCACTGGCCAATTCCGTTTCACATAATTCTTGAAAGCAACGGCAGCTGCTATTCTGATAGTCAAGTCCACATTATCTTTATCAATCAAGTGAAGTAGCAGGATCGCATAATTTTGGTTTACCTCCACACCCTCTAAGAACTTTTCCGCTGAGGACATAAATTAAAAAGATTTATATCAAACTGTGTTTGTGTATTAAATAAGTCATTTACTGACAAAGACATGACTGAAAATTGCAATTTAATAATATAAATAAATTATAACTAGTATTTACAATTGTAACGATTGAGGTAACTGCAGACTGTTGCAAGCAATCTACAGGTAGCGCAACTGATCCAAATCAATACCAGTCACAAGCATCTCTAAGGGGCCCATCATTAATTTTTTTTACCTTTCTGCAAGTATGTAGGTTAGGCTAGAGGAAAAACGAGTTTCGTTAAGGGTTAGACAACTAAACCGGTACCTAGCTAGGTGAAAATTAATTAATAGTAATGCATTCTTAAATTTTTTTATCATTTTGCAGAGCCCAGTAAATAATAGAATCCAGTCCACTGAACTGAGGAACCATAGCTCGTTTATCGCCTTTTCCAACAAACAATTAAATTCTTAGTGCAATATATTTAGACCAAGAAAATGACATATATTTGATGTATCAAATATTGCAAGCAAAGTTTTTAAAATCAACGTAATTTCATGAGAAATACATACCGGGCCGCCTGATATTTGGATCAGGATTCAAAGTTTGTTGCAAGTAGTTCGCTAGTGTAACCAAGTTATCATCGGTAACTTCCATTATTTAGCGTGTAATAGAATGATTATTTTGTGTCCGCAGAAATAACAGTATTCTGTGCTTCAGTTTCTTTTATCCAACGTAAATAAACGAAACAAAGCAAAGCAATGCATGTAGAAAGGCACAGCAGGCACGCAGCGCGCAAAGACAGAAGTCAGAATAAAATAAAAAAAATAACAACGCAGTGTTGCCGGCAGTCAAAATGAAAAAGCCCCGATCCGAACGCCGAACGCCAAAATGGTCCATCCTTAGGGTTTTTTTCCAAATCAATGTCGGACAAATTTCAAGATAATATACCGAAAGATCCTATGACTACGTTACAATATTTTTGAATATACCCTATCCAAAAAAAGAATTATCAAATCGGACTTCTCTGTAAAAAGTGATGCGTGGTCAAACATTACAATCAGTGAGTGAACAATCCATCATCCCGTGTTTTCCTACCCTTAGGGTTGTAATTTTTTTTCCAAATATAAATGGGGTACCTTTGGGGTATACCCTTTTCAATAAGTTATGAAAAGAATTATCAAAATCGGCCTGCCTACTCTGCAAAAAGTTAATGCGTGGTCATACACAAAAAATATTTATATTATACAGGGTGTCCCAAGAAGTAGTGATATGCTGAAGCTGGGAGGTAGGGGACCTAAAGGGCTATCCTATACATAAGGGGTGACGCCTGCCTTATAGCCTGGCCTCCACGGTCCCCATTGATTTTTTTGTATGGGGATACTACAAAGACCTCGTCTACTCGAGAGAATGCCGCAATTTGGACGAGTTAACCCGGAAAATGAGTAGCAGAAGAAACCATTAAAAATAATAGAAGTGCATTCAGACGTTTAAAAGACAACTTTTTCCGGCGATGTCGCACTTGCATTGAGCAACAGGGGGGCCATTTTGAACATTTATTGTAATGTAATTGGTTTTACTTTGCTAGCATTAATCATCATGTAAATCAAAATTTTGCACTTACCACAATTAGATTTAAATTTTTTGATTGAAGCCTTATGAATAATAAAATTAAATTTTCAGAGTAGCTACTTGATAGATAGAGCAAGTTTTTAAAAGCCAAATGGTATTTACTTTTTCTGTGATTTTATTTTTTTAAAGGCCCTTGAAGTTGTGAACTTGCTGGGTAAATTTTATCTTTCTTGGCATTTTTTTATTTTTTTATTCCATTTGAAGATCTAACGATAGTAAATGTTACCATACTGAATTGGCCTATCTATCAGCTTAGCACACAAAAAAAATCAAGCATCTACTGCAATAATTCACGTCACCATAAATAAAAATCTCATCGTACTCGGCGAGAGGTAAAAATAAAAAAAAAAATCATAACTCCGAAAATACGAAAAATCGCGGAACATACATGGGGGTGATTCAGATAGCCCTTTAGGTCCTCTACCTCCCAGCTTCAGTATATCACTACTTCTTGGGACACCCTCTAGGGCTTGCATTCGAATAATTCAAATATTCGAATACTGCAATTACAATATTCAAATATTCGATTAAATCAAAAACTAACAAAATGGCAAAGTTATAGGGTCCGGAAACAGTCGGGAGTGCCGCGTGCGACTGCGTAGTGCATTCGCGTATTCTTATTTCGGAAAAAAGAAATCGAAGTTTCATTTTCGTTGTTGTGCAAAACCAACTTTTATGTCGCTTGCATAAGATAAGCGTTAGCACGAAAACGAATCAAAATTTGATTTCGCTTTTTGTTGCAATAAAACTAAAATAGGTACCCTGTTTAAAGAGTGTAGGGTTTATTCTCGGTTTATTCCACATGACGTGACATATCGAGACATCACGATGACATACTCTGTGCATGGTCTATAGTATATACTCAGAAAAACGATGGTTTTCTGAGAGTATAAATTATAACTAAGAAGGTTTAAAGTATCTAACATAAAACCTACATCACTTTTAAGAGTACGGTCCTGTCTATCCGTCCCCTGTCTATCCCGTCTATCCGTCGTCGCTGTGTTACCGTTACTTATAGGGTCGCCACCTTTTTTTTGAGCAAATTGAGTCTAATTTACCTGGTAAGAGATTAACTAGTAATACTTAGTATTAAAACGGTGCTTATCCTCAATTGCAAAGAACTCTAGAGATTATAACGGTGAGCGGAGCGAGTCGCGAAAACTTTTCAGACTTAAGTGGCAATTGGCCAAAATGGCAAGAAAACCATGACCATGACACATATGGGCAAACTGAAAGAGCTGCATAGTGTGCGTCGTAGAAAGAGTATGCTATAGAACACGCGCAAATGCTATCGCATTCACACATAAAGAGAGAACGACTTATGCCTATAACCTAAGAAGAAATGAGATAGAGCGAATGGCTTGCTATCACTTTCTCGCGTGCCGGTTTTTTCATTGAAAAGCAACTCTAGTTGCTAAACAAATTTCCTACACATCGACGGAGCTCGAACGAGAATCATCGAAATTGTTGTAAAATTTTGATTTCTAAGTATAAATGTGAATAAAGTGTTCCTGTGGACATTCCCGCACCTAAAAACAATAAAAACTAAAGGCAACAATGGTGCGGGGCTGTGTTTTCGAATGTACAAGTGACAGTGAAGCAAAAGTGCCGAATTTATCATTCCACTCGTAAGTACAAGTTCTTTTGACTACAAAAAGGTTCAAAATTTACAGATTCATAGATTTACATGAACAATTAAGAGGTATAAGGCTCAAAAGTTATGTTTTATGAAAATTTTAATTAATATAACCTAACATTGCGAAAATTTAGAGTTGCCTGCACTAGACAATAAAATTCCCCAAATGGCGCGTTGAAATATATTTGAATACGTACATAACGAGAAACATTATCTTAAAACTAGTTTATGCCCGCGGCTTCGCACGCATTGTTTCTATGGAAACGTTTAAGGGTGTGATTTCTATCCCATAGGAACTGATTTATGGAATAAAAAGTATTTAAGAATTAGATACCTGTATGCAAAATTTCAGCCGATCCTTTCAGTAGTAAGTAGCGTGAAGAGGTAAACATCCATTCATCCATCCATCCAAACTTTCGCATTTATTATTTAAGTGTCATGTTTTTATTTGTTACAGATTTCCTGCAGATAAACATCTACGTTTGCGTTGGAAAGAAGCAACGGGTTGCAAAGATTGGGGACCCAAAATATAGTCCAAAATTTGTACCTAGTAAACATTTCTATGAAAATTTATTAATAAAAATGAAACAGCGAACTTATCTTTTCCCTCATGCTGTTTCAAGGCTGGTACGTAATATATATATAAAGAATGAAAGTCTGTTTAAGACTCTGAGAAAGTTTGTCATACCTACTTTGTATTATAATCTACCTTCCAAACAAATATAGAAATAACCAATCAAAATATTTACATATTGGGTAGTATTACTTTTATATAGGGTGTAACAAAGAGTAAGGACCAAACTTTAGCTTCGATCAAAGAACACAGGAAAATATGAAAATTTAAAACAAATAAATAAAAACGAAATTATCACTAGACTGGGTAATGAATGAATGACTGTTTTCATTTGCTTATTATCATAGAACCGAGGAAAAATGCATTTGTAAGACCTACCTATCACATCTAAGAGGCGTTGTCCGCTGCGATGACGTCGCGGGTCGTTGAACTCCACGGTCAACGACCCACGACGAAGGTGTTTTGTGTTTTAATGGAGTTGTAAAGAGGTACGTAGGCCTTTTTAGTTTATTTTACCTGAAAAGAAGCACAACATTTAGTTTACTTTTTTTTCGAAACTATTCGGGAATTTTTCTTCGGTTCTATAATCAAGTCGGAACCCACCCATGAAAGTTTAGTGCTTACTTTTTGTTACAACCTGTATATTATTTATAATCAATAATTATGATTCAATATTCTTACATACCATAAAATAGATTTAATTTGAGAAAATTTAATCTGAGAATGTAAAAGAAATGCAATCCAGTATAAAAAATAATAAATTTTATTTAACTAAAGACTATTTGATTTGATTAAGAACATATTGAAATAATCGTCTTAAAGACTGATCATACATACTTATTAATTATAACAGAATATAAATATTTGGATTAGTAGGCAGGAATGTTGGTATTATTGTGGTGTAAAAGTGTCATTTAATTTTGTTGTATTTGCACTTTTTTCTTTTTAGCTGCATAATAATTTTAAAAGTGCCATTAAATTTCGTATTAAAGGTTACCTTAGCAATATCTAAACCGTAAGATTTAATTTATTAGGAGAAATGTGATTTCGAAGTCTGTTGGCTAAGCCTGGTTAACGTGTAAGAATTTAATTCCCTAATAAAAATGTTATTTAATTACTATTAACATAAAACTATTGATATTATTTTACTATATTCTAGTGTTTAAAATTATTTCTACTCGTATCGTAATAAGTGAATATACCTACATAACAAAACAAAATTGATAGGTTCCTAACTAAACGTTGTTTCCTTTCTAGGCTTAGTTAAATTAAATGTTTACCTATTCCCACATTCGTACCTAATTTAAGTATATACTTATATATTTATTTACTAGAAAACTAATAACTTTACTGGAACTGGAACGATTAAACTTAACCAAATACACAAAAAAGTTAAAAGTTTGCTTTAAATCCTAACAGAACAGGATCAATAGGTTGTAAGTGCGCAAGTAATAAAATAAGACCTACCGGACCGAGGAATACCCGCAGGCTGTAACAAAAAGTAAGGACCTAAACACACCAGTACTTAAAACATTCACTACAAAGGTCAACCAAGGTTTGGTGGAATTTCCTGTTCTGAATTTGAACACCCAAATTTATGAACTGGAAAATCGCAAATCCAATCCACCAACAGAGACATGAAATAAGAAACCTAAAATCGGGGTAATAAAATTGCATGGCAACACTTTCCCCCCACCACCTTGCAATCTTTGGTCTTGCTCATCAGCACGCTTGCCACACATCTGGTTATATTTAATCTGTGGTGTGCGTAGTGAGCAACACATAATTTCAGGCTTTGCAGCCACTGTTGCCCAAAATGACAAGCAAGCTAAGGCAACACCAAGCATTTTCTACAAAAAAATAGGTACCTCGTAGTAACGTGAAACGAACAACCCATGTTAAAATAAGGAAACAATAAAAAATAACTTGAAAAACCAAATAAAGTATTTTCGCATACTTTACTATGCTCATAAAGTGTATAGTACATTAGCACGAAATAAAGTAGTTATTGTTAAAATACCTATTCACCTAATTTGGAATAATGTTTTTTCAAGAATTTGTGGTTGAGTGTTCGTGTAAATCGCCAATGTTTCGTTGCAACCTTTTGTTTATTTGTTATTTTAATTTCGCGCGAATCTGTGTCAGATTCCGTGTTGATGTGATGACTCGGTGGCCCTGCTGATGGTCTAGAGAGGGTGATTTCCTCCGTCCGATTTTATCGCCATACCAAAATACGGTCATGTTAAGTCGTGCACTGGCCTGACAGCTGTAAGAATAGATAATAAATTTTTGTGTCGCCATTTTAATGCTTCCACACCTACACCACGCATGCTATAACTAACAAAAATGCGCAATTCGCCCACCTTGTTTCCTTCCAATCATACTGATAATTTATTATATGTGCGAGAACGTGTCAAAAGTCCTGATCGGATTGTGCTGAAGTTTTGCATACTAGGTGTAGGTAATTCAGTAGATTCCAATTTCTACGGTTATATACTGCGTAGGTATATACACGGAATAAATCTCCAAGGAAAAGTATGTTTTCGCTCCAACCACTGAAAAGTTTCAAAACTTTTCGTCACTCTCTCCGTTGCCGTAATTTCTTTTAGCTTTATTTATTCATCATCATCATCCGCAACCCGACTTCACCCACTGCGGGGTATAGGCCTCCAAACTTTTGTCACTCCACACGGTCCTGCGCCAATCTCATCCAGGTTCGCCCTGCGGTGTTACAAATATCGTCTGCCCATCTTGCCGCTGGACGTCCAATGTTTCTATATCCAGTTCTTGGACGCCATTCAGTAAGCGCCTTGCTCCACCTGTCATCTTCTCTCCGTGCAAGGTGTCCTGCCCAGCTCCATTTTAGTTCCATGATGCGATTTCCCACGTCTTTCACCTTTGTTCGACTTCGGATTTGGACATTGGGAACCTGGTCTATATTTATTCATTACTTAGGAAAATTAAAAAAATTAGAAGCTTACTTTTTACCTGCGTTACTACGCTTTTCGTAGTGTACCAACCATCGTAATAATTCTCAAAAACTTCCGCAACTCTCCCCGCTCGTCAACATTATTTTTTTTATTTCGTTTCACACTGCCGGAATGATTACGAAAATATCAGCCTCCGTTTTTAGGGTTTTGATGATCGAAGATCGGTTTCAAAACCCTTATGGTCTCGCTTTGTCTGTCCTTTTTTCCCTCCTTAATACCGCACCGTACCGCAAAAACACTACTAATAACTGAACTCTGTTCCAGAGATTTAACAGCTGCTAGGCTATATCTATCTTCCAACAACAACAGCTCCATAACGCAGATAGTCCTAGCATCAGCCTACCTACCAAGCGACGAAGCGATACCCACACCTGAGCTGGTGTCCCTGATAGAATACTGCGAGAGGGAGAAACTCGAGCTCATCATCAGCACCGACTCCAACGCGCACCACAGACTATGGAGCAGCGCCAAGTGTAACGACCGAGGAGAAGAACTGGTAAATTATCTAGTCTCTACTAACCTCATTCTACTTAACAAGGGCTCGGAACCTACGTTTGTAACATCCAGAGCCCAGACAATCATTGACCTAACACTATCGACCTCACAAGTTGTCCACTCCATCAAGGACTGGCATGTTTCTAACGAAGCCTCATGCTCAGACCACAGATGGATAAGGTTCAACTTGGAACTGTCAATACCGAACCCGCAACCTAGGCGCATCCCACGTAAGACCGATAAGACCAAATTCTTCCAAATGGTAAGATCGGAACTTACTAGTAAGCCTAACCCACCAAAACGCATAACAGTAGGGGACATCGACTACTACATTAACCAATTAACACATATTCTTACCAACAGCTATGAACAATCCTGCCAACTAGTCTCGCCTAAACCTGGGACGAGAAGGCAATGGTGGGGTCACGAACTGCAGAGACTCCGCCGCAAAGTAAGGAAACTGTTCAACAGAGCCATAAACACTAGACAAGACATAGACTGGGTGAACTACCACAATGTAAAAAGAACCTACAAAAAGCAAATTCGCTTAAGAAAAACCGAGTGTTGGGAGAGGTTCTGCACCAACATTGAAAACAACAACCAGGCAACCCGTATTAGAAAGATACTTGCAAACGTGCCGGAAAGTACGCTCGGATGCCTCATAAAACCTGACAACACCTACACCAAATCGGATGAAGAAACCAGCGAAGTGCTACTGAACACACACTTCCCAGGTTGCCAGATAACAGACACCTGCACATGGGAGGAAACATCAGAGCAAACGCCGACTGACCTAGACTGGAAAACAGCCCAAAGTATGATAAACCACGAGAAGGTTATCTGGGCAATCAACAGCTTCCTTCCCTTCAAATCGCCAGGACTAGACGGAATATTTCCAGGCATGCTTAAATGGTGCAGTGACATCCTAGCCGACCACCTAGTCAAGATATTTAGAGCGTGCATCGCCAACAAATATATACCGCATAAATGGAGGGAAGTGAAGGTAGTATTTATACCAAAACCAGGAAGAAGTGATTATACTCAGCCAAAATCTTTCAGACCCATAAGCCTGACATCATTTCTCCTAAAAACACTAGAAAGGCTTTGTGATAGAGAAATAAGAGACAACACACTCTCTCACAACCCACTTCACCCGCAACAACATGCCTACAGTAAAGGCAAATCAACAGAATCCGCCCTACATAGTGTAGTCTCAAGAATAGGAGGCGGATTAACGTCGAAACAGCCAACGCTGGCGGCCTTCATAGACATTGAAGGAGCTTTCGACAAGACCAGATTCACCAGCATATACAGAGCATTGACTAGATATGGTGTCACGCCGACGATAGCTGAGTGGATAAACAACATGCTCAAGAACAGAGCAATACAAGTAACCATCAATAACACCACAAGAGGTGTAGTCGCCAGGGGCTGCCCCCAAGGCGGCGTCCTGTCGCCCCTACTATGGAACATAGTCGTAGACGAACTCATACGCAAGCTCAACGGCCGCGGACTGGTCACAGTAGGATATGCGGATGACCTCGCGATCCTGGCGACTGGATGCTTCGAGAATACACTATGTGACCAGATCAGGCTCGCCTTTAAAACCATCGAAGCATGGTGTAATGACCATGAACTCTCAGTGAACCCTACAAAAACGGAACTAATAATGTTCACAAACAAGCGAAATCTAGGGAACCTGAAACTCCCAAAACTGTTCAACACAGAGATAAAACTAAAAACGGAAGTCAAGTATCTAGGGGTCATACTAGACAGCAAACTGCTATGGAACAAACACCTTGACTACAAACTACAGCGAGCCACCGCTACCTTCTACCAATGCAGCAGAATGTTAGGGAAAACATGGGGACTTTCCCCAAAAATTACCATGTGGCTCTACACTGCTATCATAAGACCAATGTTATCATACGGAGCTATAGTCTGGTGGACCAGAACGGATCTAAACACCGTGATAGCCAAACTACAGCGCTTCCAAATAATGGCATGCTCAGCGATAACAGGCTGCATGAGAACTACACCTGGTGCTGCCCTAGATATCATTCTAGATCTAGTACCATTAGACCTGTACATACAACAAGAAGCGACGATGGCGGCGCTAAGACTGCAAAACATGGGGCTCTGGGGAGTCACAGGCAGCCCACATGCCCAGATTATGGACAGGGCCATTTTACACGAACCGCTAATAGCCGCCCCCTGCGACAAAATGCCCAGTAAACCAATACTAGATAAACACTACCAGATTCAACTATACGAGGACCATAAAGATGAATCAGGCGTCCACGAAGTCAGAATCTACACAGATGGCTCTAAAACAGATACGGGTACGGGTGCTGGGGTTCACTCAATGGACCTCAACATTAGTATATCAATGACACTAGGAAAACACAGCTCCATATTCCAATGCGAATGCGTAGCAATAACCCAGGCAGCCATAGCCGTGCAGAAGAGAGAGATAAGCGACCAATGTGTGCGCATTCTCTCCGACAGTGCTGCCATACTCAGGGCTCTGGAAGGAAACAGTTGCAACTCCCAGCTCGTGTACGAATGTCACTTGGCGTTAGAGAGGATATCCACCAAGAACAGGATCATCCTTCAATGGATCAAGGGACATAGCGGATCTCTAGGTAACGACGCCGCCGATGAATTGGCACGGAGAGGATCGGATAACACCACAGAAGGTCCAGCACCTTTCCTACCGCTACCATTCTCGCTACTCCAGTCATGGACTAGGCTCAGAATTAGAGAGATGCATAACGAACGATGGACACGCCTTTTTGAATGCAGACAAGCCAGAGCGGCGCTTCCATCAACATCACCGAGGCTGACAAAACGCCTACTAAACCTCAACAGAATGGACCTGCGTATCCTGGTGGGAACACTAACAGGACACTGCCCACTAAATAAACACCTATTTACCATCGGAGCGACAGATAGCCCTCTCTGCAGAGGGTGCCTCAGCGACGACGAATCAGCTGCCCACGTAGTCCTGGAATGCGAGGGAGTAAAAGCACAACGAACAGAAATCCTCAACTTGCCGAGGTCACTCCGCGAAGCCTGTGAAGACCCCAGGAAGATTCTGCGCTTCTGGACGGAGTTAGGCTGGCTATGCTAGCAAAATTTTTAACGCATAATGGACCAACTTCGAGTCTGAATGCGGAAATAGGAGTACTTACACCTAAACCTAAACCTAAACCCTCCTTAATAACTCAAAAACTACTGCAGCTATCAACTTGAAATTTAAAACAATAATACATTTCGTGCGCCTGTACAGATTTTGAGAAAAATAAATGAAAATAAATGAAAAATGAAAATGAATATTTTCCATACAAATTGTGATGCCGAAATTTTAAAAGATACCTACAGAGTCATATGGGGTATCAAATGAAAGGTACCATTTTGTACATTTCAAAATATATTTTGAAATTTTTGTAGGTTTCATACTTTTTAAAATATTTCGAAAAAAGTCGAAAAAATACCCATTCCCCCCCCCCCTATCTCCGAAGATTGCAGAGCGATCCATGTAAAATGTATGGAGCGTTTATAGACATGGATCTATATTTTACAGGAAAAATATAGAGAAGTTTGAAAAAAGAACACTTTTTGAAAAATGGTCAAAATGGGGGGGAATAATTTTCAAAAGGGGGGGCTACCTCACCGAGTGGGGTATCAAATGAAAGGTATCTGTTTATACGTTTCAAAATAGTTTTTTAAATTTCTGTAGGTTTCATACTTTTTGAAATATTTTGAAAAAAGTCGAAAAAATACCCATTCCCCCCCCCTATCTCCGAAGTTTGCAGAGCGATCCGTTTAAAATGTATGGAGCGTTTGTAGATATGGATCTATATTTTACAGGAAAAATATAGAGAAGTCTGTAAAAAGAACACTTTTTGAAAAATGGTCAAAAAGGAATAATTTTCAAAAGGGGGGCTACCCCACCGAGTGGGGTATTAAATGAAAGGTATCGGTTTGGACATTTCAAACCAGTTTTTCAAATTTCTGTAACTTTCATACTTTTTGAAATATTTCGAAAAAAGTCGAAAAATTTACCATTACCCACCTTAACCGAACCACCCATTTAACCGAAGCATGCAGAGAGATCCATCTGAAATGTAACCTACTATTCTTAGGTATTCGTTAAATTGCGAAGTCTCTAACCAGTACTTTTGGTACAATATTTGTTGACAAACGTTCAAAACCCTCGGCGCGCGAGTTACACTCGCACTTGACGGATCTTGTTTATCTTGGATATTGTTTAATAATTTTAACCAAATGTATGAAAGTTTTCAAGGCTCGCTTCGCTTGCCGCCATTTTTCTTATGATACTTCGTTTTATTATTGCTATCTAATAAAAAAAAAATTAACTGTTTCGCACCTCAGCAGACGATACAGTTAAGGCGGCTCTGGTATGTATCCATTGTGATCGCGTGTCTACTACACGGAGCGCATGGATATTAGTTGCACACGCGCTTCATTGGCTAGAGCCACCTCTGAGATCCGACCTGTTTTCAAGCGCGAAGCTTCACACAAAAGCATTCATAAAGGTTAGGTTCCTTCAGTTTATAAACCACATAAAATTCGAAAACCCTGAAAATTTTATTTCATAGAAACACTCACGCTCGTTAATGTTTAAAAATATACCGCCTAAGAGCGAGGCTACTTGCACACGAAGGGCTCCGTATGATAAACTTTCGTAAAAAAAGAGACCCTTAAAACATAATGTTTTAACGGACAGCAAAAAAGCAAAAAGCAAACACGGTCACTCATCCAAGTACTGACCGCATAGGGAACCTACGGAACCCTTAAAACTAAATCAAAATCGGTCTTTCCTTTTGGGTACTATAATTGAATATATTGAATACAATAGTACATAGATTGATACGTAAATAGGCGTTTCTGGAGTTGGGGGCTAAAAGCTGTTTATTTTTTTAAATGCACATATTTTTTTCTTCAATACCTACGTATTTTTTACTCGATTTTGTTGAATTCGATCTGGTAACACTGATTGGAATCAAAAATTAACCAAACGGACGGAAAACGGAAACGGACGGCCAGCCTTAGTTTGTAAGACGGCCGCCATCAGTGCAGCGTTGCCGGTTCGGAACTTTTTGGTTTGTTTCGGAATTTTTTCTGCCTATACGGATCTCTTCGGTCCAAACCTATTGAAATGGCCTTGGTCTATCCCAGAGCAAACTTCAACATTTAAAAAAAAAAACATCTGAGACCTACAAAAAGGGTCAGGTAGTATGGCTCAATCACAGACATAATACGAGCTGTGAAAGCATGTCCAATACTGAGGTCCAAAACACTTTCATTCAAAAGTGATAAAACTAATTTATCAATTAAAATAAGAGTCGTGAATTGTGACTGCATTGAAAATATATTTACGAATAACAATAATCTGTTGCTAGGGGCAACGATTTTGTAGAAGTGAAAGGGTATCAAAACAAAGAGGTTTTAGTACAAAAACAGTCCTTAACATCCTCCCTTTTTGGTAACCTTAACGGACCATACCAATATTTATCGCAATTGATTCAATCCGTGGCTTATGCAATGCTTTGGTCAGTAAATCCGCCAGTTGGAACTCGGTGGGAACATATTCCACACATAATTCACCATCAGCAATAAGTTCTCTAACATAAAAATGTCGAATAGCAATATGCTTGGTTCTTCTGTGGAGTTCTGGATTATGTGCGATCTTTATGGCGGCATCATTATCGACTTTTAACTTGGGTATCTCCTTTAAGTTAGATATTTCACCAAAAAGTCTTTTGATCCATACAATCTCTCTAGCTGCTTCACTGGCAGCAACCAATTCAGCTTCTGTACTAGATATCGCAACACATGTCTGTCGTCGACTCGTCCAAGATATTGCTCCTCCAGAGTATAAGCATAATATGCCTGACGTCGATCGTCCTGTGTTTCGGTCTCCACCATGATCTGAATCACTGTAGCATTCTAGAATTCCAGTGTTGCATCTCTTTTTAAAAACTATTCCATAGTCCGAAGTTCCTTTGATGTATCTTAGGATACGTTTCAGCTTCTGGATGTCTTCTTTAGAAGGGTTTTCAAGAGTTCGAGACACAACGCTTACAGCGTATGCTAAGTCTGGTCTGGTTCCAACGGTCAAGTACGCAAGTGCTCCCACAGCTTCTCTATACGGAAACAAAGTAGGCTCTACCACCTCTTTATCCAGATCTGGCAATCCATCTTTCTGTATAGGAGTAGTGACAGGTTTGCAATCACTCATCCCAAAGCGCTCTAATACTTTTTGAGCATAGTGCTTCTGTGACACTTTTATATCACCGTTCTAATCCTTTATTTCCAGGCCTAGAAAATACGATGCATCTTTTATCGTGATTTTGAATCTTCTTTTCAATTCTTTAATAAACTTTTTAGAATCTTCCTGATTTGTTGCAGCAACCAGGCCGTCATCTACGTAAAGAGCAAGAATAATTTTGTTTCTCCCACGACTTCGGATAAATAGGCAGGGGTCAGTATCACTTTGTTTAAATCCAATAACTTTTAAATAATCCACCATGCATTTATTCCAACACCGAGGTGCTTGTTTCAGACCATATAGACTTTTCTTGAGTCTACACACTTTTCTCGATCCATCGGAGTAGCCATCAGGTTGATTCATATAGATTTTTTCATTTAGTGAACCATTCAGAAAGGCAGTTGATACATCAAACTGTGTGAGTTTCAAACCTTCATTTGCAGCAACGCTTAAGACAGATCTAATTGTAGACATCTTAGCAACAGGGCTGAAAGTTTCATCATAGTCTATGCCCTTTTTCTGTGTATACCCTCTAGCTACTAGCCTTGCCTTGAATTTATCTAGAGAGCCATCTGCATTGGTTTTGATCTTATATACCCATTTACAGGATATAGGCTTTCTGTCTTTTGGAAGGTCAACCAATATCCAGGTTTTGTTCTCCTTTAAAGACTTCACCTCACTTTCCATTGCTTTGACCCACTGATCTTTATTCGGACTAGTAATTGCTTCCTTGTAGGTATTTGGTTCATTGAAATCATTTAAAACATTAGCTGACATCATGACATAATCTTCGAAACGGGTAGGTGGTCGTATCTGACTTCTATTTCGTAGAGTCATTCTTGTAGCTATCTCAGCTGTATCATCTAAATCTCTTGGTGCCACAGTATCATCTTCATCGTCATTATCATCTAAAGCATCTTCATAAGGAGGTGATCCCGGCATTGATGCTTCTGAGGACGGTTGAAATGATTCCGTAGAATTTTCTTGGCTTTCAAATTCCTGACTCTCAACGTGATCTGGCGATGTGGGAGGCATAGTCGAACTAGGCTCATCAGTGCTACTTGCAATGCGATCCGAGCTGTTATCTATGTGAAGCTCATCAGAGCTGATTGCAGTACGATCCGAGCTGTTTTCGGTGTTATCATCCTCCCTTGCATCACACATCGGTGGTGCTGAAAGTGGAAAGTAGATTTCAGCTGAGGGCTGTTCTTCTGAATCAACTTGGTTAAATGGTGTAAGTATTGACTCATTAAATGTAACGTCTCTTGACCTTATGAGTTTACCATGTTTACTTAGTAAACGATAGCCTTCATTATGGTCGTATCCTATGAGAATGCATCTCAGCCTTTCTAGACAGCTTTGCTCTCTTTTGTTGCGGGATATGAGCGTAGCATTCGCAACCAATTATTTTTAAGTGAGTAATTGCTGGCTTTTTCTTAAACCATAATTCAAATGGCGATTTTCCATTTACTGAAGTTGGTCCAGTTCTGTTCAAAACGTATGCAGCAGTATTAATCAATTCTGCCCATGTAGCGAGAGGTAATTCTTCATGAGAATGCATCATTGAGCGAGCGGCTTCGACTAAAGTTCTATTTTCACGTTCGCTTAGACCGTTTTGTTGTGGGGTATAGGGCATCGTGAGCCTTTGTCTAATCCCAGCTTCTCGTAAAATGCATCTTACGTTCTCGTTGTCAAATTCTCCTCCGTTGTCACTCAGAAATTCCTTTACAGAGTGTCCAGCCACTTTACATTCTTGTAACATTTGTCGGAGCTTAAGGTGTACTTCCGATTTTTGTCGCATGAAGTAAACGTGACGGTATTTGCTGTAATCGTCTTTGAATAGAACGAAATATCGAAATTTATTGAAGGAAAGTGGGAATGGACCGCATACATCAGCGTGTATTAATTCTGCAGGTTCCTTAGCTCTTTCTCTCGTCCCAAATGTTTGCCGGTGTGTTTTTTCCGTAAATACAACCAGTACATAATTCAGAATCTAGATGAACTTTAATTCCGAGTTCCTTTTCAATAACTCCTTTTACGTGTCTCTTATTCTGGTGGGCTAATCGTTCATGGTAAAGTTGTAGTAGGTTATCTGTTGACAAAGCGTTCAGATCAGGAGTAGACTTTGTAATAGTCTCAGCATTAAGCTTGTATAAGCCCCCATTCTTGACTCTTTTTCCAGTCAGTATAACGCGTCCATCAACTTTCAGTGAACAGTGTTCCCTTTCAGACATGAAAACACTATTATTTAGTCTGTCTTGAGTGGCCAGTACAGAGAAAAGGTTTCGCATAATATCAGGTACGTACCATACATCACAGAGTCTTAATCTGGATTCTTTGCCATTCATAATAGTTTTCAAGTCAACAGTACCTTTGCCAATAGCTTTGACAGTGGCTCCATTAGCAGTTGTCACTGTACGAGTATCCTTAAACTGCTCGAAACTAGAGATACAGTCGTTTCGGCAAGTGACGTGACTAGTCGCCCCATTGTCGACGAACCAACTTGCTGTATCATAGTTTGTAAGCATGGAATTTACATCCATAGTGACTGGCAAGAGCATTAGGTTTAGGTTGCTTGTTGTCTGTTTATTTTCAGGCTTGGCTGGTTTCCCATCAGCTTTCCATTTATGACATTGTCTGACCTTATGACCGACTTTTCCACAGTATCCACATTTCTTCTTTGCTTTATTGCTATTCTGTATGACTAGAGCTTCACCAGGACTTTCATTCTTCAATGAGACAGACCGCTCATAGGCACAGAGTTGCGTAGTCAGATTTTCTATAGTTTTGTCTGTCTTCGACATCAACATCCAGCTTGATTTGAAAGAAAAGTAAGCTTCAGGTAGAGTATCCAGAATTTTGCAGATTAATAAGATATCTGGTAATTCGGAGTTGTCTAACTTCATCAGTTCAGCTTTCAAATCTGACCAAATAGTTTTAATTTTGGAGACATGAGTCGTCATATCGTGCGACGGATCTTTACTATACTTAGCCGAATAGCTCCATACAAAGTGCGTAACTTTTGTCCTCAGACTTTCCATCGAATAAACGATGTAATTCGTCCCAAACTTCTTTGGATGAGTTAAAACGCATGATTTTTTGAAGAGTTTCATCTGACATATTCGCAGTAAGCAGTAGTAATGCGGAACTATCAATTTTGTTGTAATGATCGAGAGCTGTGTTATATTTAAAAATTTCGTTGGCATCCGAAGAAATAGGTTTCACGGGTTTCTTGATCGTACCGTTTACCGCATCCAATCCACCAGACATACCTCTTAGTAATAAAGTTGCCTTGAATTTCCAAGTAGACCAGTTCTTTAGACCTTCCAAGTGACCAATGTCAATTTTGCAACTAGGTGATTGCATTTTGAATATTAGTCTTTCTGGATTGCTTTAAAACTTGGTTTATAACAACACTCCCGTCTATTTTCTAATAACTTTCACCAACCACGCTCTGCTACCATGATAAAACTAATTTATCAGTTAAAATAAGAGTCGTGAATTGTGACTGCATTGAAAATATATTTACGAATAACAATAATCTGTTGCTAGGGGCAACGATTTTGTAGAAGTGAAAGGGTATCAAAACAAAGAGGTTTTAGTACAAAAACAGTCCTTAACAAAAAGTAGAAACTTTGCTCTACTTTTATGGTTACTTTTTCGCTTTTTCTCTCTTGTCTATTTTCTTTAACTTTTCTTCCGTGGTGAATGGAATGTTGGACTTAAGATGATATCAGACGGGTCACTTATGACAGTTGACACATTTGGTACCTATTGACTACACTATGGAGATCGAATACGGTGCGGAGGTCGCATATCACCTCAGCATTATAAAGTAAAATTCATGAGGAAGACTTAATATCCCCGTTACAAGTAATTTTATTTCTCACAAAATTTCAAAATGGGTCATTTTGTCTTATTATATTAGGTCCTTACATATGAAATTGGCGTTTTGTATGGGAGGAACAAAAAGTCGAATATTTTTTAATATAATATATTTAATTAATCAAAGTATGAACCATTATTTTCTATGCACTTTTGCCATCTTATAGGTAGTTCATTGATCCCTTTACTAAAAAAACCAGTCGGACGGGAATCAATAAAATCTTTGAAGGCGATTTGGACTGCCCCATCGGAGTTGAATTTTTTCCCTTGCAAGAAGTTATCCAAATTTCGAAAAAAATGGTAATCTGTTGGAGCAAGGTCCGGGGAGTACGGAGGATGTCTTAGACTGAGAATGTAACGCAGCAGTCGACGCGCGTTTGCCGGTTTGCTTCAGTCAATTCGTGAGGTACCCACCTTTCAAGCTTTTTAATCTTCCCAATTTGCTTCAAGTGAATTAAAACAGTTTTATCACTAACACCGCAGCCTGCAGCTAACTCGGACGTGGTTTGCGATGGATCCGCTTCCACAATAGCCTTCAACTCTTCATTATCAACTTGAGTCTCAGGCCGTCCACGGGGCTTGTTCTGCAAGTCGAAATTTCCAGAACGAAAACGTTGGAACCAAAAACGAACTGTGTTTTCTTTTGCAACACGACTAGGGTTGCCAACCATACTGTTAAAAACAGTATTATACTGTTTTTCACTACGTTATACTTTTTACTGTTGAACGAAAATAAAGTATACAGAATACTGTTTTCAACGCATCACCCACATCCACATACACCTGTTCGTAAGTAAACGTAAATAGTGTGCGTGCAGTCATTGGCGGTAGAATGTCCACTCTGCAGACGGAATCAGCAAACGGAATGTTTTTAGCCATCAAAAACTCTTTAGAATCATATAAACTTTCTTTTAGCCAATTGTCTGGTTTAAGTGCTGACAATACTAACGCTAATTTTGGTCATAATCATTCAATATACACAAACATGTTGGAGGTTGTCCCAGACCTAATAAAAGGAAATTGTCATGCTCACATTGTTCACAATTCAGTAAAACATGCCATGAATTGTTTAAGTTATGATATTGAGAACATTATATTAAAAATCTACAGCCATTTTTCTATTTCTGCATGCAGACGAGAAGAATTAAAAAGATTTGTAGCACTTGCTGAAGGAGAGTTTCATGAAATTAAGCGACATATAGGAACGCGTTGGCTATCTCTTCTTCCAGCAATAGATACCATTTTACTTAACTGGAGACCGATTTGTAATTACTTTATTAGTTTGAATGTCGACTGTCCAATGGTTATACAAAATTTATTAGTGTTGGATAGCGAACTGGAAAATAATAGAGTTTACTGTTATCTTCTTTATGCTAGTCACATATTAAATGTTTTTAACAAAACAATCAAAATATTAGAAGGAAATAATGTAACTATTTTGGATGTTTATAATGTTATGAACACTTTAAAAACTGATCTAATCCAAAGAAAAAATGATCAATATTTTGGCCATGAAACAAAAAAAGTCTTGAAAATTATTGCAGAGTCCTCCCAGGAAGTTTTTAATAGAACTGTTAAAAACTTCATACTTTTCATTGATAAGGCTAATTTATATCTAGAAAAATGGTTCGATTTCAATCAGTCTAATTGGCTTTCTTTGATCAGCTGTTTGTCCTTAGAGTCTTTGGTCACATTTGATCATTTTGAAAAAATTATAGATAATCTTAATTTGCATAGGCTCAGTATTGATATGGATGATTTATATTCAGAATTAATAAAATTCAAAGTAATTTATGAAAAACTATTGGAAGACAAAGATTTTTCTGGAATGAGTACTGGTCAAAAGTGGAGACATCTATTAGTAAACACTTCAGATGAATTTAAAAACATTACTAAAATCGTTTCTTATCTACTTTCTGTTCCTGCCACCTCGGCGTATACAGAAAGGGTGTTTTCTGTGATGAACGCAAAGTGGCGGGATGACAGAAATAAAGCTTCTTTAAATTTAATAAAAAATGAGCTTCTCATTTATTTTAATTTTAATTTTAACTGTGGAGAGGCTTATGAATCTTTTAAAAATGATGTCAACTTGATAAGCTGTGCAAGAAGTACACGAAAATATGTGTTCAAACGTTAAAAAAATAAAATACTCTTAATTTTTCTAAAATACTGTTTATTTTCCTTCCCAGACCTCAATATACTTTATTTCTAGTAAAAAAAGTTGGCAAGCCTAAACACGACCGCCATACACATCATTCACCCTTCGAGTTGTTTCCGCAGCACTAGTGCCACGGCGGAACTCGTACTCGTAAATAATGCGATATTTTAAGTTTTCCATTTTGTAAAATGAGTGACGCAAACAGAAAAAAACAGAAGAAAAAAAACAAATGAATGACGATCATCGAAGCACAAATACACGAGTCTATAGCTGTACAAATTTGAATTTGGAATTCCTTACCAAAGAGGAGAAATTTGTGATTAAAGTGGCCAGTACGAAAAACGCCAATTTCATATGTAAGGACTTAGTATTTCAGATCATTTTTTGTTCGGATTGGAGCTTTTTCATTTTAACTGCCGGCAACACTGCATCAGTATTGTATTCCTACTTAATGTTCTGATGCTGTGTGCCCATACGTAGTATCTCTACCTAGTCTGTGTGTGTGCCGCTGTGGTCGCCCGCCATTCTGTTCTGTTCGTTCTGATTCCAGAAAAATATTTTAGGCCATTTTGATGGTTTTATTTGCTATTTTCTTTGAGTAGATTGTTTGTTGTGGATAGTGGTCATAAAAATAGTGAATCATGTCGTTCATGATTATTGGACGTAATGGAAAAACAAAAGAAACATCAACGGCACAGCTATGAAACCGTCGTCTGCAAATAAGTATATCGATTTTACAAATGGCCGAGGCTGGCCGCAAGACAGCAGGAAACGTCGTCTTCGTCGTTGAATAAGCTGCCTGTTGAGAATTTACTGACCTACAATTTAATCTTCTTCATCTTTCAACACATAGAAAATGACACCCAATATATTTTGTGATCGTTCCGTTCATTCTGTCAACATCTGTAGTAATTTTATGACTAATTTGGACTGCCTTTTCCCATTAGTTTTCCAAATGGCATCATAAAATGTACTTATTGGAAGAATTTTCTGTCAACAACCTTATTAAATATCATAAATATAATATATTTGACTAATGTGGATCACCCTCTCCCATTAGTATTCATGACATCATAAAATGTAAATAATGTTTGAAGATTTTGTTTTCTCTGTCTACATGTGTTGGTAATTCTCGTTTGACTAATGTGGACCACCTTTTCCCACATTTTGCTGTGTCATTCTAAATGACACAGCAAAATGTTAAAAATGGTTTAAAATTTTGTCTGTCAACATCTGTTGGTAACTCTGTTTTGACTAATGTGGATTGGAGCTTTTTCATTTTAACTGCCGGCAACACTGCATCGGTATTGTAATCATTTGTTTTGTTCTGTGCTGATAATAGAATATTTTTTCTGGGATCAGAAAAAATATTTCAGGCCATTTCGATGGTTTGATTACATTCTCTTTGAGTTGTTTGTTTGTTGTGGATAGTGGTAGTAAACAATACCTAATCATGTAGTTCCTGATTATTGGACGTAATGGAAAAACAAAAGAAACATCAACAGCACAGATACAAAACTGTCTTCTGCAAATTTATTGATTTTACAAAAGGCCAGGTCATGGCTGGCCACCTAATAAAGAAAGGCAGCAGGAGGCATCTTCGTCGTTGAGTAAGCTGCCTGTTGAGAATTAACTGACTTACAACGTCATCTTCTTCATCTTTCAACACATCGAAGATGACACCCAATTTAATTTGTGATCATTCCGTTCATGTGGACTGCCTTTTCCCATTAGTTTTCCAAATGGCATCATAAAATGTACTTATTGGATGAAAATTTTGTATAATTCTGTCAACAACTTTATTTAAATATCATAAATTTAATATATTTGACTAATATGGACCACCGTTTCCCATTAGTATTCGTGACAACATAAAATGTAAATAATGGTTGAAGATTTTGTTCTATGTCAACATCTGTCGGTAATTCTCGTTTGACTAATGTGGACCACATTTTCTCATTAGTATTCTCACCTATTCCTTAGTGACATCTTAAAATGTTAAAAGTGGTTGAAAATTTTGTTCTCTGTCAACATCTGTCAGTAATTCTGTTGTGACTAATGTGGGTGGACAACCTCTTCCCATTAGTATTCCAAATGTATAATTTATTTGAATCAACTGTCTTCTGCATTTTCTGCCTGTCTTACTAGGCCTTAAATAACCTATGAAATAAAAGATAAAACTTTTTAAACTTTCGCGATTTGTAAACATAGTTAATGGTTTAATCGGGTATTTATCGCGTAGGGGATATAAAAACAAAAGGTACGCGATAAATACCCAATTAAACCATTAACTAGAAATAAAAGATGATTAATTTGCCAAATCGTCAAAAGGCTGATTTATACCTTGGAAAGATTTGACACCCTACAGTCTAGCTAGGGAATTCAATAGTGTGTGAAGTAAGTCCAGCATTTATGAAAATACAGAAAGTCAACAGTATTGCTACTGTTAATGCTGTATTCGAGGAAATCTGGGTGTAAGAGTAGTAAATGTGTTTTTATGAAAGGTAAATGTGTATAGGTATAGTTTTGTTTACAGCGAAAATCAGTGTTTTGGAATTTTGGTATTAATTGATTTATTTTATTTTCGGAAGGCTTACGAGCTCAAAATTTTTAATAAAAACTTAAAAGTTTTCGCAGTGTTGTGGCACTTCTATTGAGACGCGCGGTAGAGCGTCAGCTAAATTCGGAAAAAACGGCGACACAATAGCAGTGAATGAGTAACCTAACCTAACGCGAACCATTGGGCACGCTTTTGGTCCCACCTGTATCTCAGACATTATCAAACTTACAGACTTGCATTTTGCATGTCTAGCAAGATCCATGAATGGAATAGGAATATCAAATTGTATAAATAAATAATCAAGTTTCTTGAGTTATTATGGTTCCGTGAAGTGTCATTTTTAACAACTAACTCGTCAAAAAGGCTGACGACCTCCGTGGCGCAGCGGGCGAAGGTCCACCTGCGACGCAGGAGGTTGCGGGTTCGATTCCCGCCTCGGAACAAATTTGTGTACGATCACAGAAATTTGTTCCGTTGGTCTGGCTGTTTTCTATGTATAATAAAAAATATCTATCTATGTAGTGTAGGAAAAAAAGTGGACATCGACAACTCCGCCCGATATGCGCCTTGGGATACAATTTACCTGGGCGCGCAGGCACAACAATAATATGATGAGGTTATAAAATCAGAATTAAAATGATTTGGATTGAATGCAGGAAAAATCCAAATCATTTTGATTCTGCTTTCAATAACTCATCAAGTGATTATTGCGCCAGCACGCCCAGGTAAATTGTATCCAAAGACGAATTTCGGGCAGAGTTGTCGAAGTCCACTTTGTAAATGTCAGTATTTTTAATGCAGGAAAAATCCAAATCATTTTAATTCTGATTTAATTAACTCATCAAGTTATTGTTGCGTCACCACGCCCAGCTGATTTGTATCACTAATGAAAATGTCACTAGTTATTTTTGTAACCAAAAGCTCCAAACTTATTATGAAACTTGAAAATTTTCTTCATTTGGCATATTTTTTTTAACAAATTTGCCTCATGTATTACATTAGGAGGCAAGTGAGCCAACACACAACATAATTTGGCAAAATCAAAAGAACTGGACCTATTTAAATTCGAAGAGAAAAATAGGTACTTAGTTCTTTTGATTTTGCCCATATAGCTTTTTGGTAGTGATAATAACAACCGTTATATTTGCCTGTAAAAACACGTGTTTGATCGCACTTAAAGTTGCGATCTCGAAGTCACACTTACCCACCTAAATTTTGAAATTTTCACCGCCAACCTTCAAAAGGATAAATAGACTTTTGTATGTTTTCTCTGTTTTATTTGGAAGTAACGCATACACAAGCAGAATCAGTCTATTCTCGTCAATTTTCTCAGTTAAATTGGCATGCAGAGTGTTGCTTGATAAAAGGGATGTGGGGTCATTTTGAAAGTTCCGTCGAAATAATAAGTGTCCTGTTCTTGGATCATACTTATAGCTAACTCGGTAGCAAAAATAATAATTCTGTCTTCTGCTGAACATCCATTACCTTAGGAAATTGTCAGTTAAAAAAGTTGGTGATTCAACATCTTTTGTCTTGAAATGTACCTTTAGTCATTCCCAGATAGCGATATCTCGCTCTGTAAAGGGAACTTTTGCTCGTAGAAAATTCCGGCACTGCTACTATGTTACAACAAGACCCCTGTTCTTCTAATTTACTAATTTCATCTATGAAGATGAGGGGGAACATCTATGAACAGGGGTCTTGTTGTAACATATCTATGAAGATATGTTCTACTGGGGCCATAGATGTTTGTACTTTTAATTTGCATGCGTCATTTTTCTATTTCTCTTTTCGACATATCTGGTGGACACAAATGTTTCGCTTCACGTACCTTTCTCATTTGAGTCTAGCGTAATGCTAGTATAACACTCGGGTAAATGCAAAATAAAGGTAAAAAATAATAGTTTAATTATGTATAGGTAAAAATATTTAATTCTCAGATGCATTCAATAAGTATACTCCTACCGATGATATATTTGGAGATGGAATCGTTAATCCAATATAGTTACTACCGAAATCTATTTGTTAGATTTTGTCGGTTAGGTACTAGCATTATTTCGTAGCAATCTCATCTTGCTATATGCATCTATTTTTACTTGGGCACTAATTCGTATTTCTTCACCTATAGGTATATAGGTGAAGAAATACGAATTCCCGGAGAATCCCCTAAAAAAAGTCGAAGGATACTACATCGACTTTTTTTAGGGGATTCTCCTGGATGAAGGGGAGAAGCGGTCTTTTTCATTGGGTTTTCCTACTAGGTATATCATCAGCACAGCAAGAAAAGTACCAGTAATCTGTTCTCGCCAACACGTAATGAATACCTATTCCAGTGTCAGAGGTGTTAGCGTCTGTTATAGTTAGGGAGGCTCTTGTAGCGTGTTTATTTATTATCGTTCTGCTATCATCATGAAGCTTTTCATAATTCTAAATCAGAAATACTTTCCCGGGTCATATACGAATGTGGCTACCATTTCCATCTTTTGACCGATACGTCTTGTTTTTTTCAAGTGTTTTTGAACACGATTTTTTATGTAACGCTGACTATGATGCCATTTTGATGGTTTTATTTGCTATTTTCTTTGAGTAGATTGTTTGTTGTGGATAGTGGTCATAAAAATAGTGAATCATGTCGTTCATGATTATTGGACGTAATGGAAAAACAAAAGAAACATCAACGGCACAGCTATGAAACCGTCGTCTGCAAATAAGTATATCGATTTTACAAATGGCCGAGGCTGGCCGCAAGACAGCAGGAAACGTCGTCTTCGTCGTTGAATAAGCTGCCTGTTGAGAATTTACTGACCTACAATTTAATCTTCTTCATCTTTCAACACATAGAAAATGACACCCAATATATTTTGTGATCGTTCCGTTCATTCTGTCAACATCTGTAGTAATTTTATGACTAATTTGGACTGCCTTTTCCCATTAGTTTTCCAAATGGCATCATAAAATGTACTTATTGGAAGAATTTTCTGTCAACAACCTTATTAAATATCATAAATATAATATATTTGACTAATGTGGATCACCCTCTCCCATTAGTATTCATGACATCATAAAATGTAAATAATGTTTGAAGATTTTGTTTTCTCTGTCTACATGTGTTGGTAATTCTCGTTTGACTAATGTGGACCACCTTTTCCCACATTTTGCTGTGTCATTCTAAATGACACAGCAAAATGTTAAAAATGGTTTAAAATTTTGTCTGTCAACATCTGTTGGTAATTCTGATTTGACTAATGTGGATTGGAGCTTTTTCATTTTAACTGCCGGCAACACTGCATCGGTATTGTAATCATTTGTTTTGTTCTGTGCTGATAATAGAATATTTTTTCTGGGATCAGAAAAAATATTTCAGGCCATTTCGATGGTTTGATTACATTCTCTTTGAGTTGTTTGTTTGTTGTGGATAGTGGTAGTAAACAATACCTAATCATGTAGTTCCTGATTATTGGACGTAATGGAAAAACAAAAGAAACATCAACAGCACAGATACAAAACTGTCTTCTGCAAATTTATTGATTTTACAAAAGGCCAGGTCATGGCTGGCCACCTAATAAAGAAAGGCAGCAGGAGGCATCTTCGTCGTTGAGTAAGCTGCCTGTTGAGAATTAACTGACTTACAACGTCATCTTCTTCATCTTTCAACACATCGAAGATGACACCCAATTTAATTTGTGATCATTCCGTTCATGTGGACTGCCTTTTCCCATTAGTTTTCCAAATGGCATCATAAAATGTACTTATTGGATGAAAATTTTGTATAATTCTGTCAACAACTTTATTTAAATATCATAAATTTAATATATTTGACTAATATGGACCACCGTTTCCCATTAGTATTCATGACAACATAAAATGTAAATAATGGTTGAAGATTTTGTTCTATGTCAACATCTGTCGGTAATTCTCGTTTGACTAATGTGGACCACATTTTCTCATTAGTATTCTCACCTATTCCTTAGTGACATCTTAAAATGTTAAAAGTGGTTGAAAATTTTGTTCTCTGTCAACATCTGTCAGTAATTCTGTTGTGACTAATGTGGGTGGACAACCTCTTCCCATTAGTATTCCAAATGTATAATTTATTTGAATCAACTGTCTTCTGCATTTTCTGCCTGTCTTACTAGGCCTTAAATAACCTATGAAATAAAAGATAAAACTTTTTAAACTTTCGCGATTTGTAAACATAGTTAATGGTTTAATCGGGTATTTATCGCGTAGGGGATATAAAAACAAAAGGTACGCGATAAATACCCAATTAAACCATTAACTAGAAATAAAAGATGATTAATTTGCCAAATCGTCAAAAGGCTGATTTATACCTTGGAAAGATTTGACACCCTACAGTCTAGCTAGGGAATTCAATAGTGTGTGAAGTAAGTCCAGCATTTATGAAAATACAGAAAGTCAACAGTATTGCTACTGTTAATGCTGTATTCGAGGAAATCTGGGTGTAAGAGTAGTAAATGTGTTTTTATGAAAGGTAAATGTGTATAGGTATAGTTTTGTTTACAGCGAAAATCAGTGTTTTGGAATTTTGGTATTAATTGATTTATTTTATTTTCGGAAGGCTTACGAGCTCAAAATTTTTAATAAAAACTTAAAAGTTTTCGCAGTGTTGTGGCACTTCTATTGAGACGCGCGGTAGAGCGTCAGCTAAATTCGGAAAAAACGGCGACACAATAGCAGTGAATGAGTAACCTAACCTAACGCGAACCATTGGGCACGCTTTTGGTCCCACCTGTATCTCAGACATTATCAAACTTACAGACTTGCATTTTGCATGTCTAGCAAGATCCATGAATGGAATAGGAATATCAAATTGTATAAATAAATAATCAAGTTTCTTGAGTTATTATGGTTCCGTGAAGTGTCATTTTTAACAACTAACTCGTCAAAAAGGCTGACGACCTCCGTGGCGCAGCGGGCGAAGGTCCACCTGCGACGCAGGAGGTTGCGGGTTCGATTCCCGCCTCGGAACAAATTTGTGTACGATCACAGAAATTTGTTCCGTTGGTCTGGCTGTTTTCTATGTATAATAAAAAATATCTATCTATGTAGTGTAGGAAAAAAAAGTGGACATCGACAACTCCGCCCGATATGCGCCTTGGGATACAATTTACCTGGGCGCGCAGGCACAACAATAATATGATGAGGTTATAAAATCAGAATTAAAATGATTTGGATTGAATGCAGGAAAAATCCAAATCATTTTGATTCTGCTTTCAATAACTCATCAAGTGATTATTGCGCCAGCACGCCCAGGTAAATTGTATCCAAAGACGAATTTCGGGCAGAGTTGTCGAAGTCCACTTTGTAAATGTCAGTATTTTTAATGCAGGAAAAATCCAAATCATTTTAATTCTGATTTAATTAACTCATCAAGTTATTGTTGCGTCACCACGCCCAGCTGATTTGTATCACTAATGAAAATGTCACTAGTTATTTTTGTAACCAAAAGCTCCAAACTTATTATGAAACTTGAAAATTTTCTTCATTTGGCATATTTTTTTTAACAAATTTGCCTCATGTATTACATTAGGAGGCAAGTGAGCCAACACACAACATAATTTGGCAAAATCAAAAGAACTGGACCTATTTAAATTCGAAGAGAAAAATAGGTACTTAGTTCTTTTGATTTTGCCCATATAGCTTTTTGGTAGTGATAATAACAACCGTTATATTTGCCTGTAAAAACACGTGTTTGATCGCACTTAAAGTTGCGATCTCGAAGTCACACTTACCCACCTAAATTTTGAAATTTTCACCGCCAACCTTCAAAAGGATAAATAGACTTTTGTATGTTTTCTCTGTTTTATTTGGAAGTAACGCATACACAAGCAGAATCAGTCTATTCTCGTCAATTTTCTCAGTTAAATTGGCATGCAGAGTGTTGCTTGATAAAAGGGATGTGGGGTCATTTTGAAAGTTCCGTCGGAATAATAAGTGTCCTGTTCTTGGATCATACTTATAGCTAACTCGGTAGCAAAAATAATAATTCTGTCTTCTGCTGAACATCCATTACCTTAGGAAATTGTCAGTTAAAAAAGTTGGTGATTCAACATCTTTTGTCTTGAAATGTACCTTTAGTCATTCCCAGATAGCGATATCTCGCTCTGTAAAGGGAACTTTTGCTCGTAGAAAATTCCGGCACTGCTACTATGTTACAACAAGACCCCTGTTCTTCTAATTTACTAATTTCATCTATGAAGATGAGGGGGAACATCTATGAACAGGGGTCTTGTTGTAACATATCTATGAAGATATGTTCTACTGGGGCCATAGATGTTTGTACTTTTAATTTGCATGCGTCATTTTTCTATTTCTCTTTTCGACATATCTGGTGGACACAAATGTTTCGCTTCACGTACCTTTCTCATTTGAGTCTAGCGTAATGCTAGTATAACACTCGGGTAAATGCAAAATAAAGGTAAAAAATAATAGTTTAATTATGTATAGGTAAAAATATTTAATTCTCAGATGCATTCAATAAGTATACTCCTACCGATGATATATTTGGAGATGGAATCGTTAATCCAATATAGTTACTACCGAAATCTATTTGTTAGATTTTGTCGGTTAGGTACTAGCATTATTTCGTAGCAATCTCATCTTGCTATATGCATCTATTTTTACTTGGGCACTAATTCGTATTTCTTCACCTATAGGTATATAGGTGAAGAAATACGAATTCCCGGAGAATCCCCTAAAAAAAGTCGAAGGATACTACATCGACTTTTTTTAGGGGATTCTCCTGGATGAAGGGGAGAAGCGGTCTTTTTCATTGGGTTTTCCTACTAGGTATATCATCAGCACAGCAAGAAAAGTACCAGTAATCTGTTCTCGCCAACACGTAATGAATACCTATTCCAGTGTCAGAGGTGTTAGCGTCTGTTATAGTTAGGGAGGCTCTTGTAGCGTGTTTATTTATTATCGTTCTGCTATCATCATGAAGCTTTTCATAATTCTAAATCAGAAATACTTTCCCGGGTCATATACGAATGTGGCTACCATTTCCATCTTTTGACCGATACGTCTTGTTTTTTTCAAGTGTTTTTGAACACGATTTTTTATGTAACGCTGACTATGATGTAAAACACGATAGGTGTATCTTTCAGGATAAACATAGAGGCGATGAGGAACACTTACGAGTATGTTACTATCGAGTTCGAGGTACCTTTTTTATTTTGTTTTATTCGGTGAGGAAAATCTTTTACGAATAAACTGGTCTTGGGGCAGAATTATGTGGAAGTCGACGCCCAGAAAGGACGTATAACCCACTAAAATTCTCTCCGGTGTCCCTCTCTCGACATTTTCGCCGAACCACGGGAACATTTAAAACATCCACGGCCCGACTGGCGGACTCCCCTCTTCCTCCTATACATGGCCGGCGAGCCTACCGATCCACACACACGCCGACCCCATTCTTCCGTCGCCTTTCCTCACCCCGATTAGGAGTACCTACGAGGTGTGCCTGCAACTGCATTCAAGAATGTACGAACAGTCCGTGGTCAAATACTTTGACATGCTTGAAATAATGTATTTGGCATTTTCCATCGTTATTCTTTCGTCGTCATGTATTTTCAACAACTATAACAACATAATATGTTTCCAATACCTCTAGTTGTTTTGGGTACATCCAGTAAGGATTGTCTGGTCTATAAACCGTAGGTGGCATTGGTAAAAACAATATGTCCATTAGAAATCAATATCTTACTTTTTTTTGGGCTTACATACTCTTAATAAGCAGTTAGACAAGTCAAAGAACAATGGCAACTTTTCCTTATGGTCTGTCCCAAAAATTTGAGGAAAGATAAGAAATATACCATTCGATTCATCTCAAAATTTTGAGGAACTCTGCATTTTTAGTTTTTCCGTAATATTTGCAGAAAAAATAAAATATTTTTTTGAAGATTGGCAGAATAATTTCATATTTGGTTTGGTTCGACTCCTCATTGCAAATGGCGCGGGGTGACCAAAAAGGTTTCAATTCTAGAGGTTAGGTAGTTTCAGGTTAGGGACAGGATTAAAACCAACCTCCTTTTTTCAGTTGGTAGGTAGAATAGAGTAGGTTTATCGGCCATGGATGAAAATAGCTAACTAATAATTTGGAAGGTAACACGCTAACATCATATGCCCTGCTACATTTTAGGTAGTTTTTCGAACTAGATAGGTATGTAGGTACCTAAACTATACCTAACCTGTTTACCTACCTACCTAGCCCAGCTAACTTAAACCTGCTTAGGTGGATTGCCACGGCTTCACAATTCGTTCCAAGAACGTGTCACCTACCTGTTCTGTTCAAATAAAATCCTTAAACCTACCGGTGGCGTTAAGGCCATCGTCATCAGCCTATATTAGTCCATAGCTGGACATAGGTTCGCCCCCGTAATGAGCGCCATATCGCCCTGTCTTCAGCTAGCCGCATCCAGCATCTGTCTACCAATTGCGTCCTACACTACGTTTGCCTAGTCGCGGTCTCCACTCAAGACAAGAACACGTTTACTCCAGCGCTTTTCGATTCTTAACCACATTTTATACATTTTATATTGTAGGTATGGTACCGTACTTACCTGAAATGAAGACAAGCAATTATCCGTTATTTATTTATTTTATTTATTTATATCAGTTATCTCAATAGAAGTCGGTAGGTAGGTTAGGTCCTACCTACCTACATTCATCGCCAATTATAGCGATGAACAGATAAATATTCCAATTCAAAGCACGGACCCGCTTCTGTTGTCTTGCAACAAGTGTAGTTTAGCGATTTCTCTTGCCGTGTGCACATACCTAAACGGTTTTGGAGTCTTCTAGGTGTATTGCCTAAATATGCCTAAATGTTTTTTGTTAGCAAAGTAGATAATTTTGTTAAAAGTCCTAATATCTCAGAAGAAGGATTGAGTGTTGTTGAGTGTTGTCCTACTAGGTACTTTATTCTAGCTTTACCAATAATATACCTATCTATTCACTAGCTAAACTCGATGTGGAATATTTGTAAACAAACCACGACAATAACAAAACTAAAACTCACTTGCTTGGGCGGCGAGTTTCAGTTAAGTATAATAAATTGTAAGCAATATTTATTGAAGGAAGGATCTCAAACCGACAAGCTATGTAAATTGAGTAGACGCGGCAAAACAGTGAATTTTAGGTTAAGTATGTGTGGTTTGTTAACCAACATGTTTGGCTAGTGTATATACAGAAAATGGCCGTCTGTTGTGCGTTCGTTGGTGGTTGAGCTTAACGACGACGCGACGCCGCCTCTGTGAAAATGTTGAGGAATAGCGGTTAAGGGACAACCTATTTTGAAATGACCCGGAGTAAGATAAGTAAAATCTGTAATGTCTTGAGGCAACTTTCCTAGAACTGGACGAGAATTTAAGATGCCTTCTATTTCAATCATTACTGTATTAAATTGTTCGTAAGTAAGAACTCTGAGTGATGACATTCTTTTCAAATGGAATTTGGCAGATTTAACTGCTGCTTCCCACAAGCCACCATGATTGGGGCTGCTGTAGCTAGGAATGAAATTAAACTTAATTTCTTTTTGTAATGCATAAGAATGGATTCGATCTTAAAATTCTTTACTGTAATGCAATTTGTAGGTATAATTCTTTCAGTTGATTATTAGCACCTTTGAAGGTGCTTCCATTATCACAATAAACATCTGATGGTATGCCTCTACGCAAGATGAATCTTTTGAATGCAGCTAAAAATGCAGTAGTCATGTCAGAAACAACTTCTATGTGAACGGCCTTGGAAGCAAAGCAAACAATTTTGGCAACATAACCCTTACTAATTACACTGTTTCTTTTGGATGATTGCTTTGGACTAAAAGGCCCACAAAAATCAATTCCTATCTTTTCATAGCAACGGGCAGGGACAACACACGGTTCTTTGTAAGGGATGACATTAGTTGCTTGGAAGCTTTTGCTTTTTGCCTACAGGAAATGATAGGTACCTACATTTGTGAATTAGGTACACTTTTGAATTCTCTTACAGAGTTAATTATAAAATACTTCTGTGATAGACTGCTCAATACCAACTTTAAGCCTCCATGCATTAAAGTTAAATGTTCTTGTCACATCGTGCGATTTGACCCCGTTAGACTTTTTTTGTGGGGTTTCCTGAAGTCACAAGTCTATGCCAATAAACCGCAATCGACTGGTGAACCTCATGTGGGTTTTGGTCGTCCCATATTCGGCAATTGCGCTTGTTGGCATAGCCATTCATCCAAAAATGCGCCTCGTCGCTAAAGTTGATTTTTCGGCCAAAATCAGGGTTCTCTTCCAAACGTTCGGATCCGTGCCACTGTTCAAAGCCGCGGCGGACATTTAAACGATGTCATATTCCATAAATAATGGCATTAATAGGCCTTTCGAATAAAAAAAAATTACGTTAATATCTCACACACAGCTTGTTTTATTAAATTTCAACATCGACCCGTCTTTGTTGAAAGACCCTTTCTGTAGAAAGCAGAAACAACTAAAAACAAAAAAATATATATATATCCCGACAAAGCGAAACGAAGAACCTTATATCTTAACTAGCTGTACCCGCTACTTCGTGCGCGATTGCCTTACCTGCCGACTAATTAAGTTCACATTTAACCATAGTCTCTCATATTATGAAACGCCGCCGTGCAAAAAATCGTGTAGGGTCTACGGGGGATAGCATATTGTTATCTTCAATCCCATTCTTTATCCACACGACTTTTAGCTACGACTCAGCCAGCGCCAGTTTTAAGAAGTGTCCTACTCGTTTTACTTACTCACAGCTGGGGCCCTATTCTGCTATACTAATCGCTTCACTATGCTGTCATAAATGTAAATTAATAGTTTCAAACTTGACGCGCGTCTTCCATCTGCATTCATCATAATTTCTTTCATCCAAGGTAGAATACCAAAACGTGTCATTCTGTGACGATAGTCACAGTTAACTGGACCAGCTAAACCACCATATATCATGTAAGGTAGGAACCTAACTTATTTTTCCAAGACATTAGTAGGTAGGAACCTAACTAATGGGTGCGTCTTGGAAAAATAAATAGATAGGAACTTACCTACCCTTTATCTACTAATTTTTTTCTTCAATGTACAGATTATTTCATCAATCTACTGATTTTCTACTCGACTTTCTACTGATTTAGTCAAATTCGATCTTGCAACACTGTTTCTAACAAAAAGAATGCATGAAATCGGACGACGCGTAGACCCGTCGTGATGCGCGGTTAAAGAATTCTACTTTTTCCTCTCTCCCAGGGGAACCTTACTGAATTCCAGGATAAAATGTATTCCATGTCCTTTCTTGTAGTACTTATAAACTCTTCTCTCCAAGTTACATTCCAACTCATTACCTATGCAGTTTCGGCGTGATGAGCGTTGAAGGAATTTGACTTTCATCCCCTCTGCCAGGGCAACCTTACTGAATTCCGGGATAAAATGTATCTTTCCTCATAGTAGGAACTAAAATCATGCCGAGTTGCATTCGAATTCATTTAGTAGTTCCGTCGTGATGCGCGGTTGAAGAATTTTACTTTCATCCTCTCTCCCAGGGGGACCTTACTGAATTCCAGGATAAAATGTATCCCATGTCCTTCCTTGAACTCAAATCGTACCAATTCAGTCCAACTCATTCAGTAGTTTTGGCGTGATGCGCAGTGAAGGAATTTTGCTTTCATCCCTTCTCCCAGGGGAACCTTCATAAATTCTGGGATAAAATGTATCTTTCCTCGGAGTATGAACTCAAATTATGCCGAGTTCCATTTGAATTCATTCAGTTGTTCCGTCGTGATGGGCGGTTAAAGAATTTTACTTTCATCCTCTCTCCCAGGGGAAAATTACTGAATTCCGGGATGAAATGTATCCCATGTCCTTCCTTGTAGTATGAAATCAAATCGTGCTAGGTTTCATTCCAACTCATTTAACACTTTCGGCGTCATGCGCGGTGAAGAAATTTTACTTTTATCCCCTCTCCCAGGGGAACCTGACTGAATTCCGGGATAAAAATTATCCTATGTCCTTCCTCGTGGTATGACCTAAAATCATACCTAGTTTTATTTCAATACCTTTAGTAGTTTCGGCGTGATGCGCGGTGAAGGAATTTTACTTTCATCCCCTCTCCCAGGGGAACCTTGCTGAATTCCGGGATACAAAGTATCCTATGTCCTTCCTCGTGGTATGACCTAAAATCGTGTAGAGTTTCATTTCAATACCTTCAGTAGTTTCGGCGTGATGCGCGTTTAAGAAACAGACAGACAGACAGACAGACAGACATGAATGAAAAAAATTGCAGTTTTGGCTTCAGTATCGATAATAGAGTGCCCTCCAAAAAAAATTTTCAAAATATCTTCAATGTACAGAATTGGACCTGTTACAGTTTTATTATAAGTATAGATAGATTACAGCTAATAAACATAAGTTCGTTCAATTTCTTCGTACTCAATCGCGTTCGTCTATCATTTAGAGTTAGGCCTGCCTTGGAGAAAAGGCGTTCGCATGGTACTGAAGTTGCCGTTATATTCAGTCTTTTCAGCATATGTTGGTATAGGTAGGTGTGGGTAAACAGACTTTCGTTCTCTCCACCAGTGCAAAGGGTTTTCGTATCTTTTGATCAGAGGTTCTTAAATGTATTTGTCGAATTCAACAATTCCTGCTGCTATGGGGTTTCGTGAAACTAAATGAGAAACTTCCTCATCAAACTCGTCCCAGATGGAACTTCCTCTTGCATCAACTCGCTCCTCATTAATGCTAAGGTAGTGTTCATTGTGTGTATTCGGTTCAACATATCACATGTCGAGTTCCACCTCGTCTTAACATCTTGTTTAAGTTTTAGATGCGCAATGTCCATTTGAATTTGTGTTTCCTTTAGTTCTTTTGCACCAGGCCCGCTTCTGTGGAAATATTCCACTATGAGTTTTACTCTATTTAAAGTGTCGGTTATTGTGCCGGTAGCTTTTTGAACCACCAAGTTTATTAGGTGCGCGAAGCAACTTATTGAGCGCCAACCACCTAGATTAACCGCTGATAAAATGTTTGGGGCGCTGCCACTAACAACCACGCCTATTTGGTGTTCAATGTTCCACTCTCTAAATTATGCTTCGAGGAATTCACATAAATTCACGCTCGTGTGTCTTAGCTCAAATTGAATGCAGCCAAGTATGACAGCAAATAGTTTGTCGGTATCCTGATCTATAAAGTGAGCCGCAATTCCGATGAACCCATCATTCAGATCTACAGATGTCCAACAATCCGTTGTTATGCAAATTGCTGTTGCTTTACGTATCTGTATTTTTACCGATTCTAGGACTTTGTTATAAACTTTTGGCAGAAGGCTCTCTGACAAAGTCTTGCGTGTTGGTAGCGTGTAACCTGGATTTAACATGTCAACTAATTTGCTAAATTCCTTCTCATCCACCATTCTTAAGGCATGATAGCCTTTTGCTATCATTTTAACAAGCTGTTCGTCTAGCTCCTGTATCCTGCTTGTTCAAAGGAAGAGGTTTTTTAACCACCACAAAGTTACTCATTGCCGACACTTGCCTGCTGGTTCGGATTCTTGAATTATTAGGGGGGCAGTTATCGCGGCGGAGGCTGTGGAAGTGGTGTGGTCTGACGACGTAGTGGGGGATGAGGATGTGGTGAGGGCTATGGAAGTAGTTATAGCAGTACCTGGGATAGTGAGTATGGGTACTCTACATGGTCTTTCCCCGGTTTCGATGTTGTTGTCGACCTCTTCGACGGTGGATTCTTGCCTGGTTATATTAATATTTACTGTAGGATGGAGTGCTTTCATATGCCTACTGAGGCTTCCTATCAAACCTGCCGAAATAGCGATGATTTTGTGTATGTTAATTTTATTTTTTAATGTATTTGTAATATGGGTCCTTAATTTGGATGGATTCATCAGGGTAGTTCGCCGGAAGCCCTCTAATCGAAACCGGTGCGGTGTTGGACCGCTGGATATCACATCTGGCTTCAGGGCGGAGGTCCCTACAACGCAGCTGTACATCTCACGCGTCCACTACGCTGTGCAGACCAAGGCTGTGGAGGACTACCTGAAGACGAAGACTGGGCTCTCGCTGCGCGTCGAAAAGCTGGACTCTCGCCATAATTTAAGCTTCTGTTCATTTATGGTGAGAGTTCCAACTCAACATCTATCGACCTACATGAGTGAAGAGTTTTGGCCGAAGGGTGTCAAGTTTCGACGGTTCACTGGCCGCCTGCAAGGGGACACCGCCGCCGTGCACCGTCGTCAGCTGACACCATGATTGCGTCATACACGTCGCCGTCGCAATTAAAATAACGTGTGCAATTTTATTTAAAATAAGTTTTTATATTTTTATGTATGTTAGATTTAAGGTATATATTAATATGGACCGTAGAATAAGTAAATAAGATCAAAACTTTTTCTAATGTTGTCTGAAATAAATGTATTATTATTATTATTATTATATTATTAATTTTGTGCCTGAAATAAACGGATTTTATTTATTATTTATTTTCTTGCAGTAAACGCATTTTGCCGACTTTTTAGCTTCACTTTCGTCAAAATGGTTCCAAAGGGGACCAAATTTCCTTTTACTTGCCATTTCATCAAAAATAACCACTTAGATCACAGTAACACATTTAAACTTTGTAGAAACTTCGTGTGTAATTATAAATGAATTTGGCGCCAGCCCAGCCAGACTCAACACGTAAACAAACACAATAACACGTCTGAACGTAGGTACAAGTTGGTAGCGTTCGGCACGCGCGCGCTGTGTCATTGCGACCAATCGAGTACATTTGAGTGCAGAGTACTTATCTAATACTGGGATTTTATCTCTAAAAGATATCACAATAATTTATCATAATTATGAATATTAGCTAAAAAGATGTTATGCGCAGATCAACTTGTCGAACATCAGGGAGCAGTGACCTTAGGTAAACATCTGTATTCCAGTGATTGAAAGCCCGGCATTTCCTCGTGCATAGCCGTAATAATCATGCATTTCTACATAATCCCGTTGGAAGTACTACGCCATAGTAACATTAGTAACAACGCACATTATCTAAGTCCAGTCTTATAATCTAAGGCCAATATTTACGGCGGTTAGTTTCGCTATGCTCGGTTCCCGCTATGCACTGATCTTTAAATACCTACCAAAAAGTGCCGCTTTGCTCTGAATTTCTCAGTGCTACCTTTAACAATGGAAGGTACAATTCGATAGAAAAGTGTTTCTAAAATATACTCTTAAACCTAGCCTGGGACTGCATAGTTTGAGGAAAAAAGTTTTGGTAAATAAAAATCTAATTTAAATTTAAGAATTGCGTATATTTCGATTAAATATATAAAAACGCTATGAAACATAAATCAACTCAAAATAATGAGATTAAAACTAACCAAGAAAATATTTTTTAATTAAGAGATCAAATGACACGTATCAAAATAACATTTAAACAGTTTTTAACACTAGAATCACGTCATGTACTTGCTCATATTAAAATAAAACATATTATTAATCAAATGACACGTTTCAAAATAAAATCTATAAAATCAGCCAAAAAATTATTGACCCTTTTTCAAAATAACATTTACAAATTAAATAGTTTTTAACACGAGAATCACTTGTGCTTGTTTATATTAAAATAAAACATGCAAATAATCAACAATCGTAAAAATAAAATAGAATACTAATTATAAATCAACGAAAAATATTATTATCAACAACTAAACGTTAAGCAACATCGATGAAACAACGATCCTAAAATATTACACAAAAGTTCAAATTAACATTTACAAATAAAACAGTTTCTAACATTAACTACTTATGGTTTAAATTAAAATAAAACATGCAAATACATAATCAACATTTGAACTAAATAAATAATTGTAAAAAATAAGATGACAGCTATAAATCAACACAAAATATCAGACAAAGATTGTAGCTACAGATTGGTATGAATTGTTTTTTTACCATGTTTTTTTGCAAAAAGAAGTTACATTGGAGATTTTCATCAACAAATCACCAAGAGTAATGCTATTTTTTCTATAGGCTTCTGTGTAATGTAAAGTTGTATCTGGCTGTCGGTGAGAATACTTGTTTTTTTTCTATGATTGATATTTTGTTTGTTGAGTCTGAAGCTGTAACAATAAATATATTAAACAATTGTGCTAATTTACCTTACGTTACTTTTACTATTGATTTTAAATATGTAACTTACTTGGCTTCCTTTATGTCATAGTGGCAAGTGTCTTCGGCAATTGTTTGCAAAAATAATATCAAAGTAGGGTTTCTGCCAATGGATATGTTGAATTTACCGTTCCAAGCTTCAGCCAAGTATGTCGTTCTATGGCGCTCATTATGGCAACACCAAATGGAGTTCGGATATTCCATCCACTGTGTAACGAAATAATCGTTTTTAATAATCCACTGCTTCTTCGTCAAAACTAAAAAAAATCATGTATTACATCTGGCTGTCTACGTCCTTATATTATTTTACAATATTGGACAACATGTGTTAATTATATGAGGAAAACATACCTATTTTCCATTTTAAAAAGCCATCCATCTTCAATGTCTTGTTTCGGCAGATACGCCAGACTCATGCACAGCTTGATATGTTTTGCGGTCTCTTCATGCATTTTAGATGCCTGTGATATTTAAACATAAGCATTTTCCTTTCGACAGTCCAAGAATCTGATTCCGTGCATAGCGGCACTTTTTGTTAGGTATTTTATGATCAGTGCATATCGGGAATCGAGCATAGCGAAACTAACCGATTTACGGAACCTACCAGAATAACTGAAACCTCAGCAAAATGTATGGAATATTTGTTTGCCAACATGAAAAACTTATTAATAAACAAATAATAAGCAATTTAAAATCAGACCACTTGGGTCAACTAATTAAATTGGAAATACAAGTAAAAAATAATAATTGTAAACAAAAAATAAAATACATACCTGTGACCACAAGTCGATTTGAACGGTTGAAATTGGATTGGAATTCTAAACCATCACCTAATTACTCACATAACAACCCAAATGAGTCGTATTGTAGTTTTTTTTTATAAATTCACCAATGTGTTCAATTCAATATTCAGATCCAAATCGATCATGGTCTCAGAAAAACTTAGCTTTAGTGAGTGGGCAACAGTAGGTATACATACGAGTAGACGAACATTGTATGAACTATATAGTGAAAAAAAATACAATTTTAGCCAGGAGATTAAAGAACAGTAAAAATTACTGAAAAATGTTTAGAAAAGTTTGTCATACAGCAAAATTAAATTTTATTAGCTCCAAAATTAGAAATAGTGAAAATGTCATAAAATCAACGTGGAAAATAATAAATAGTGAGACTGGAAAGGTCAGTACCTGCTTTAATGATTACAATTTAAAGATTCATAATTGCACAATCAAAAATGAGATTGAAGTAGGTAGCCCAAGTTTTTGAAAACGTTTTTACTGACATTCCAATCTCTACTACAAAGTGTCTAAACTCTTCTCAATTATCGCTGAGTCCTTACTTATAGAAAATGTACCTAAATGCGAAAATAAACTTAATTTCAACTATGTCGATGAAAAAGATATTAAAAAAGCCTTTCAACTTTTAAATAACGTTTCAATTCTGACGTTTTAATTTGGGGAACATTTCATCATCACCATACGTTTTTTTGGTAAACCAGCGCACAAAACTCATCCGGGTTTTTTTTGTTCCTTGATGTGTTCAGAAGGAGTCGCCAATCATCATCAAGTAACTGCAAGTCTTTTTCTGCAATGAGATTTGGGAATTTAACTGCAAGTGGCGCAAGCGATTGGTATTTCCTTGATGCTACAATGTCGGGGTTTAAAATTTTTATGATTTTGGGTGGGGGCTCCAAAAGAAAAAAATCCCTCGATGTAAAAATCTAATATTCATCGCCTGAATTGCAAGATATCTTCTGGTCGTAGGCTGGAATATAGAAAACATCTATGGAAGACTCTATTGTGAAATGCCAATAGACATTGCCAGAAAATAAATAGAGAAAATGGCTAGGACTTTAGTATTGCACTTCTTGAATGTTGTTTGATTCGAAAAGGCTCAGTTGAGATAGGCGCCTGGGATGCCGAGGTGCCTGGGGTGGCCGCTTCTGTGTTGTTGTTGGCTCCAGTAGCAGCTGCGGAAGGCGGACCCTGGGATCCCGCCCCACCTCCGCCTTTGGAAGCCAACTTAACACCCGAGGGCCCGGAACCCAAAAGGCGCCGGGTCGAATGGCGTCTCAATATCTTTGCTTTGCATCATCGTGGGTATTTTTTATTGTTCCTTTATACCTGTAAACGAAACTGTTAGTGGCTGTGGGTTGCCCCTCAGCCGCGACACAAGGGGGAAGAGTGCACGAAGCACCTCGCGCTCCATTCCTTCTCCTTCTCCCAGTGATGATGATGGGTCGAATGTTATTTCGTGCGTTATAATTTCGCTTCACGGAAAAATATATATCGTTGAAGTTAACATGATATATGTCGTGTTAGTTAAGAAGTATTAAAAATACTTTTATGTCATCGTGCTAAGGTGAATAAAAAATATTTGCACACCACACTAGACTCATAAACCTACTTGTGGAATTGGCATTGCAGTTGACGTATTCCCTAACTGATATGATATTATCTAATTTTAGTAACCGTTTTTTCTTGTTACGTTCCTTTTGTGTAAAAAGGGGCCATTCATACTAGAAATAAAATAGAACCATCACACATTAATAAAATATCTTTTCGGCACTCTCGTTCTAAATCGGTGAAAAGTATGCTTCGCACACGGAAAACACTTAAATAAACAAATAATAATGTAGCCGAAAGTAAAAGGAGTTAGTGTTATGGGTAAAAGATAACTGCTTTTTTTACAATTGCGAACTAAAAATAAAATTAAACCAACATAATTGTAAATAATTTTATATTTTTTTATTACAGTAGATGTTCGAACTGGTGTCCTGCTTCTCTGATGCATGCTCTGCATCTTGTAATAAAGGATTTTTTAGCAAACTTCCGTAGTTGCGTTCGTTAATTTTGTCCGCAGCGTTTTGAACTCGACGTCGAAGTTCCTCTATTGAGGAAATGGGTTTTTTGTACACCAGTTCCTTCAAGTTGCCCCAGTAAAAGAAATCCAATGGATTCAAGTCCGGCGACCGCGCTGGCCACTGGATTGCGCCAGCACGCCCGATCCATCTGTTTGGATACGCTTCGTCTAAATATCGCCGTACCTGTACGGCGTAGTGTGCCGGACACCCGTCAATCTGTAGCCACATTCTATGCCGTGTGGCTAGTGGCACTTCTTCTAACAACCCAGGTAGGTTGTTGGTTAGAAAATCCAAGTAGCTGGATCCATTTAGATTTCCCGGTAGCTCGAATGGACCGATGATTTTTCCATTTAAAATCCCAGACCAATAATTTATTTTAAATTGGTACTGGGACCTTTCTTTGCGCATTAAATGCGGGTTAGTTATCTGCCAACTATGTAAGTTGTGCAGGTTTAAGTAGCCGTCTCTTTTGCAAGAGGATTCATCACTCCAGAGAATTTTCGCAAAAAACTCAGGATCCCTTTCGATTTTGCCTAACATGTCTCGGCAAAAAGTAACTCTTGCTGGGTAATCCCTCGGCTGCAGAGTCTGAACGCGAGTAACATGATAGGGATGAAATTGATTTCTCCTTAAAATCCTGTGAACTGTTGACTTGGGTATACCTCTTTGTCGCTGAATATCTCTTGTTGATACGGTTGCATCTTCTTCAATTGCTTCAAGCACAACATTGTCGTTACCACCAATTTTGTTACGCCCGCCGCTTGTACCGCCAACGCCGCGACCTGGTATCCGCCCTTCAGAGTAACAGCCGTGCACCCTGATAAAAACGCGATAATCGGGATAACGCGCATTTGGGCATCTTTCTCGATAAAGTGATGCAGCTGCACTGGCGTTGCCTCTACATTCTCCATAAATAAAATGCATGTTAGCATACTCTTGGGCTGTGTACCAATTTTGAAGCATTGTTAAAGGAGAAACTTAAACAAAATGTTGATCAGTCCGGGGACGCGCCAAGTTGTCTTGCTTGATGTAGATCCAACACAGTCCAGTCAAAATGCAAAATAAAGTCCAGAAGAATCCCAAATTATCGTAAACAGCACCAACCAATAAAAATCCAATCGCAAAGCACAAAACAAGTTCCAGTAGAAAGCCAAATTGTCGTATAAAAATAATTTAAGAAAAATGAAACGAGAGAGCACTTGTAACTAATGTCGAGTGACGCGTAGAAAATAATTTTCCACAAATGGCAAAAATTATTCAAAATAGGAATGGTCAAAAGTGAAAATACTCCTTAATTGCACTTTGGCTTCACCAAAAAGGTGGAAACCATTGCTTTGAACCTCGTTTGATCGGAGTTCGTATCTCCTTTCCAAATTAAAATACCACCAAATAAGAGGCCACACATAACACAAACTCTGTTTACTTTCGGCTAGATTATTATTTATTTCTTTGAAAATAAGAAGCATGTTTATGAAAAAATAGATTTTCTGTGTTTTTAAGTAGAAAAGTTACCGTTTCAGAACGAGAGTGGCGTAAAGATATTTTATTAATGTGTGATGGTTCAATTTTATTTCTAGTACTAGCTGTACCCGCAACTTCGTTCGCGATTGCCTTACTTGCCGACTAATTAAGTTCACATTTAACCATAGTCTCTCATATTATGAAACGCCGCCGTGCAAAAAATCGTGTAGGGTCTACGGGGGATAGCATTTTGTCATCTTCAATCCCATTCTTTATCCACAGGACTTTTAGCTACGACTCGGCCAGCGTCAGTGTTAAGAAGAGTCATACTTGTTTCACTTCTTACTCATGGTTCCGTTCAGCTGGGGCCCTATTCTGCTAAACTAATCGCTTCACTATGACATATCGTCAAAGAATGACACGTTTTGGTATTCTACCTTAGATGAAAGAAATTATGATGAATGCAGATAGAGAGACGCGCGTCAAAGTGTCAAGTTTGAAACTATTAATTTATCTCGCACGCACTATCTGGAGTTTTATTAATCTAAGGATTCTATGTGACTGAGGATTCTGCGACGATTCCATTGTCATAGTGAAGCCATTTTATTACAGAATTGGGCTCCTGATCCATTTGACTGGACCACCGTAATTTTTTTTTTCGTTAGTAGGTAGGCTCAGTTGGTTGTTTACCACAGAAAAAAATATTTTTCTGTGGTCTAGTCAGTTTCATTGGACCACTTACTCCAACCAAACTTTGGTGGTACAGTTAAACCACCAAATATCATGTCCATGAATATCGCATGGACCATTTGCACATTTTACCTACTTTGCCTGAAATAGGCATTGACGCACTCATTAGTTAGGTTCCTACCTACTTAGGTAGGAACTTACTAATGGGTGCGTCTTGGAAAAATATATAGATAGGAACTTACCTACCCTTTATCTACCGATATTTTTCTTCAATCTACAGATTATTTCTTCAATCTATTAATTTTCTACTTTACTGTCTACTGATTTAGTCAAATTCGATCTTGCAACACTGTTTCTAACAAAAAGAATGCATGAAATAGGACGACGCGTTAATGAATTCTAAATAAGAAAACATTTTGACTTTTATCCCCTCTCCCAAGAGAACCGTGCCTACTGATATCACAGATAAAATGCATCCTATGTTCCCTCGTAGTATGAGCTCAAATCATGCCTAGTTTCACGGGGAACCTTACTGAATTCCGGTATAAAATGTATCTTTCCCCGTAGTATTAACTCAAATCGTGCCGACTTCCATTCGAATTCATTCAGTAGTTCCGTCGTGATGCACGGTTAAATAATTTTACTTTTTCCTCTCTCCCAGGGGAACCTTACTGAATTCCAAGACACCTAACATGTATTCCATGTCCTTCCTTGTAGTATGAACTCAAATCGTGCCAGGTTTCATTCCAACTCATTCCGCAGTTTCGGCGTGATCCGCGGTGAAGGAATCTTACTTTCATCCCCTCTTCCAGGGGAACCTTACTGAATTCCGGGATAAAATTTATCTTTCCTCATAGTATTAACTAAAATCATGCCGACTTGCATTCGAATTCATCAAGAAGTTCCGTCGTGATGCGCGGTTTAAGAATTTTACTTTCATCCTCTCTCCCAGGGGAACCTTACTGAATTCCAGGATAAAATGTATCCCATGTCCTTTCTTGTATTATGAACTCAAATCGTACTAATTCAGTCCCAACTCATTCAGCAGTTTAAGCGTGATGCACGGTGAAAGAATTTTACTTTCATCCCTTCTCCCGGGGGAACCTTACTAAATTTCGGGATAAAATGTATCTTTCCTCGTAGTATGAACTCAAATTATGCCGAGTTCTATTCGTATTCATTCAGTAGTTCCGTCGTGATGCGCAGTTAAACAATTTTACTTTCATCCCCTCTCCCAGGGGAACCTGACTGAATTCCGGGATCAAATGTATCCCATGTCCTTCCTTGTAGTATGAAATCAAATCATGCTTGGTTTCATTTCAATTACTTCAACTGTTTCGGCGTCATGCGCGGTGAAGAAATTTTACTTTCATCCCCTCTCCCACGGGAACCTGACTGAATTCCGGGATAAAAAGTATCCTATGTCCTTCCTCGTAGTATGACCAAAAAACATTCCGAGTTTCATTTCCATACCTTCAGTAGTTTCGGCGTGATGCGCGTTTAACAAACAGACAGACAGACAGACAGACAGACATGAATGAAAAAAATTACAGTTTTGGCTTCAGTATCGATAATAGAGTGCCCTCCAAAAAAAATTTTCAAAATATCTTCAATGTACAGAATTTGACCTGTTACAGTTTTATTATAAGTATATAGATGAATGGCCCCTTTTTACCCAAAGTGGCGATATCTCAGTGTTTCATTCTATAATATTTCGTAGTTTTTTATCATTTAAGAATCCTCTTGAAATGGACATGTTTTTTATGTACATGGCTTCTTAGGTTTTCATACCTTTTTTTTAAACCACAGATGCTTAAACTTAGTAAAATTAAATGAAAAATTTCAATTTTCCACTTTAATACTGTCTTGAAAATTACTGCTCCTAGTTACCAAAATTATTCAAACGGTGTTCAATTACGCTATATTTTCTTAATATATTCCAAATACAAAAATAAAAAAAATAAAAAAATTGTAGGCACCAAGTCTAAAAATGTGAACAAAGGTATAATTTTTTCCAAATTTACAAAAAGTTAAATATTTTCCGAACGGGTCAAGATAAAAAAAAACAAAAAAATGTTTCGGATTGGCCTTGGGCCCCCGCACAAGCCGTTTCAAGATTATCCACTCATTATGGGACACCCTGTATATTGTTTGATCTACAAATAAGTTAACCTAGTTAAGTTACAGGTAGGTAAAGTTATTCTGTACGTTATGAAACTGGAAATAAATTTATCTTTATTTTCTTATGAAAAAGTGTAGGTCATGCTGATGGTTGCACAATTAAATTCAAATTTAAACTATTCATACAATTTTTTTAAGTACATCAATAAATGCTGGAAAGTAGTATAGATTTTCGTGGTTACCAATGTTTTTCAAAATCGAGCACGTAACTCCTAACATCACTTTTTGATAACTCTCACGGTTTAGGACTTGGCAACTGTTTTAAGGGCCATCCATCCAGCCCTAAAAAACATAGGACTCGATACACAGGATATTAGGTGAGCAGAAGTCTGTCTGAAAATCAGCGCCGCTACTCGCTGTGGCTTGTAGAGGCATAATGCTGAGACAGAGACCTTTTTGGCCCCTTTTATTTATTTTTTTATTTTATTCCTTTTAATATTGTATTTTAAGTAGGGTCAAATAAATGGATTTTCTTTCTTTCTTTCTTTCTTTCTTCTCAAGTAATTAAAGTAAAATTATGAACGATAATTATATAGGTATTTATTGTTAGCTTTACTTAAATTTAAAAATTATACATCAAATCTTATGTTTTTAACGTATAAATAATACAATGTGGGATCACTTTTTGTTAGCACTTCTTACAACTCTTGTGCTCATATCGTCGTAGCATTGCCATATATTTCCACGCCTACAATGTGCTTTATAGTGGCCCATTGTTCCAATAGCTGGTGGAACAAACTCTTTAATTGAAATCAATTCGAGTTCTCTGTCCTTTAAAAGTAATTTTGTAGGTACCTCATATACAGAAATACAATTATCTGATATTTCAAAAGCTATAAGATTGCGTAAGATCAGTTCGATGGATTTGATACCATCGCAATGAGTTCGACGGCATGGTATCATGTCTATATCATTAACCAATGTATTTGCACCTTCTTATTTATTTTATTTATTTATTTATTTACTTATTAATTAGAACGGCGATTGCCAATTACACTAATTAATCATAATTTATATTTAACAGAACAATTATTTTACAAACTAACATAAAATTAAATTAAAAATTATTATGTTCTAATAAATAAGTCAAAGTTAAATTATACATTAAAATAAAAAAATAATAATAATAATAATAATTATACATTATGAATAAATCTTTTATAATTATACATTATGAAGAAATTGGTCATTCTTCCTTCTCACAATAGAGCAGACAAACTGACATTAGGTCCTTCCAATCGTCCGCAAATATGTCACAGTCTGGAAAAGCCTTAAGTAACCCGTTGAGGGCGTCGAGAGCGTGAGGCAGCGGCGACTGATGGTGCCCTACAGTGCGGCAAGGTGGTAGAGCTAGGAGCCTGTGACTTCTACCGCGGATATAATTGTTCGGCACGTAAAGGCGAAGCAGCTCGTTCTGAAGATCAGGACTATCAATAATGTTCCTAAACATTTTAAATACGGTTGAAAGCTGATCATACGCTCGTCTAGTTTTAAGCGAGTTATAACCTAGATAACCTTGCAGGAATTTCGTGGGATACATAAATGGGTAATATCCTGCCACGCGCTTGTAGAGGTGTCTTAGAAATGCTTTTTGAACTTTTTCTAGGAGCAGATCATATTTTTCCTCATGTGGGCTCCATACACAGGAACTGGTCTCCAGCTTACTACGGACCAAAGCGCTGAAAAGGAGCCTTATCACGTACTCGCTCCGAAAGTCACGTGCATTTCTAAGCACAAAACCCAGCCTCATGTAGGACTCCTTAGCTACGATAGAGATGTGGTCATTGAACGTCAGTTTCCGGTCGAATGTGACTCCCAGATCCTTGATCATCGTTGTTCTGCTGATCAAAATGCCGTTGATATTGTAATTATAGACAATTGGGTGCCACATGCGACCGAAAGTCATGACAGAGCACTTAGATGGGTTGAACTCCATTTTATTTTTGACGCTCCATTGATAGACCGCATCAATATCGTGCTGTAGATCTAAGCAGTCGGGGAGAGTGTTGATAGTCGCGTAGAGCTTTAGGTCGTCGGCATACAAAAGGCACTTTGAGTGTCGTAGAACGGTTGGTAGGTCGTTGACCATTATCAAAAACAGGAGCGGTCCTAAAACTGACCCCTGATTTACGCCCGATCGCGTTTGATAGGGCAAAGATTCGTACATGCCGAGTCTGACATATTGCTGCCGATTACGCAGATAGTCGGCAATGAGCTGTAAGAGGCTGGGAGCAAAGCCTATGGAGCTTAACTTTGCAAGCAGTAGGTCATTGTTTACCCTATCAAACGCTTTTCGAAAGTCAAAATAGAGTACATCCACCTGACGCGCTTTATCTAGCTGCGTAGAGATGTAGTCTACTATAGTCAGTAAGTTAGTATTGACTGACCTCTTTGCCCTGAAGCCATGCTGCGCGTTACATAGGTATTTTTCTACTTGTGTGTAGATGAGATTGTAGAGTATGTTTTCAAAGATTTTAGCAGGTGACGACAGAATCGCAATAGGTCTGTATTCTTCAACTGGTAGCTTGTTCGAGGTCTTGGGTATTGGGGTCACTCTAGATACTTTCCATTGCGCAGGGTAAACTCCAGTTTTCAGGGCCAAATTGAAAATGTGTCTCAAAGGAGCCACAAAATGCCTTCTCGCATGTTTAAAAATAACTGGAGGAATACCATCTGGTCCAATAGAGCTACTAGGTTTTAATTTATTTATCCCTTGGATTACATCCTTTTGTGCAAATTCAAATATATTTATATAATTACTATTCCGTTCGACATTATTGCTGTTAGCAGTTTGAGCATTAAGGAGTGGTATATCAGGTTGAAATACGCTTGCAAAGAAGTCTGCAAAAGCTTCCGCTGCAGCAACTCCCGAACATGCAACACCCTTATATGTAACATTGGGTTCGAACCCGCCCTTGGTTCGTAGACTAGAAATGTGGCTCCAAAACTTACGCGGATTTATTGAGATCCTATCCTCAATCTGCCTCATATGTTCGGCATAAGCGGACGTGACCCGAGACTTCAGTGAAGCCCTAAGGTCCGAGAATACCCTGTAGTCCTGCTCCGATTTGGTGCGCCTCCAGGTAGAGTGCAGTTTGGTTTTTATTTTCGTATCACGAATTATGTCGGGCTTAAACCAAACAGGATATCTAGGAGTAAGGGACCTCTTACGGCATTTCTTAGGTATACAATTATTAAAAATGTTATAAATGGTATTGTAGAGTTCATTCGTTGCATTTGGGATATCATCACAATTTAAAACGTTATCCCACGAAACTGCTGCTAGTAAAGTGAGTAACTGCTCATAATTACACTTATTGAAGTCTTGAATATCATTTGCACGTTTATCATGTAAACGTAAGACAGATACTTTTCTAGTTATCTTATTTATAGGACAATTCAAATTGGTGCACGATTCTTTATCTTCTGCAGAGTAAAGAGAGCAGTCAATCAGGATACGATCAAAAATGTTTAACACATTGCATTCGCAATCAATTTCAATTGTAGCGTCCTTTTGAACGTTTTTGAAATAGTTTTTAGCAATGGATGTTCTTATTTTATAAACGTCTTTATTTTTCTGCTCACACATAGATCTGATGAGCTGGCAAAGCATAATGATCACTATTCTGTATTGTTTGATTTATACTACATCCATCAATATATACTGTAGCTAATGCTTGGCACACAGAGTCCAGCGCACAAGTGTCTGTTGTGGTTACAATTTTATTGTTAATTACAAATCTGCCTCCATTTGAGAGTAATAACACTTTTTTTTGTACTGTCTGCCTTTTCTGTTTATTGTTCACCATGTCCAGACCTTTCCAATTCTCTATCAAACTAGGATTATCTGAGAAGATGGAGTCATCTGTAAATTCCGACTCAACTTTTTTTTTTTTTTTTATAAACTGTTCTCTTACTTTCTAGCCTTTTTCTTGCGTTTTTATATTTTTTTCTTTTGAACAGTTGTATAACTGTTTGCAATTTTTAACTCTCCTGTAAGATATTCCATATGCTTCATAATAAATTCATCTACACGTAATCTGTGAGACTAACTGACAATTTTAAGCAATAGCAGTTTTATGTTTTTAAAAAAGGCTTCTACGTTGGATGATGTAGGATTGTTTATATCTGACCCGTATAGATTTTTCATTACATTAGACCATAATGGAAACTGACCCATCAATCGTGATAAAACATCAATAAATGCTGGAAAGTCGTATAGATTTTTGTGGTTACCAAAATCACTGTTATTGCTCAGAGTAATTATTAATTTTTCGGCATCAATTTTATTGTAAAACCATCTTGGAGATTTTGTTCCAGAAAATTCTATATTTTTACGTTCAGAGTTGAATTTTAAAACGTCTTCGAATAATGAATTGCTTGGATGTTCAAGATTTCATTATCTGGGATTTCAACGTCAGTGTCTTTAATGCAAAATGAAGACAGCTTTTTAGATTGATTTTGGACTTTAGACATCTTGAAGGATTTCCATCATTATTCGTACCATCTTGTTGATTTAAGCATACAATAATCAAATCTGATATAATAGCTTTTGCTTTGGCATAATCATCGCAGTTCTTTAATTCTATAAGACATTTTATTTATAAAAAAATCACTCTGGTATCAGTATGTTTAAAACACGACAGATTAAATAATATTTTTATAAAATGACTTGTGTCGATTCTTATATAACATTGATCACCAACTATGGCCTCCTCTAATCTTCTGTATGAATCTTCTACATATTTAGCAGTAGACTCATGTTTAGTAAAAGCCTTCACGGCTGCTCCAATCAAAGCAGATGAATCGTCTAAGTTGATTTCATTGGGAACAGGGTTACATTTGCTCCAAGCCTGGAGCCATTGATATATTGTATCCATTGTCTGGCTTTCAGATATCATTTTCCGGTGTTTTCATTATAAACACGTACAAAAATATATGTCTTGTCATTAACATCTTCTTATTTGGACCAAATTCTTTGAAAATGCTTCCGGTAGCATCAGTACTGAGAACTAGTCTGTTATGTTTCACAATTTTTTTGCAACAGGCTTCTTGTAAAGTTGTCCAGTAATACACGTAAAAAGGATACAGAGAAATGTGCTTAATAGCTTCTTTGTATGGTGTAACACGAGTCATCACCCACAATGATAATATTTGATTTTGATCATAATATGAACTTTGTTTCAATTCATGTTTTATTTGTCGTAAGCAGGCAACCGTTGGTATATGGGGTGGCTGTTCTATGTCACCAGCATCCATGATTTCATTAGCTAACGTGTTGCGATATGCTATTGCAGACTCATATTTTAAGGTAGCCGACATATCAACTCGCTTAGCCGGTGATAGTTATTTTTTAAGGTATATGATTGAATGATGCATCAACATTTGTTACAGTACACAGACAACGCGCTATTTTATCGACAGGCCAGGAAATGACAACATTTATTAATGCTCTGCACTGCTTGCAAAAGCCTTTGCAAGTAATTCTATCATTATTTTTATTGAATATTGATTAAAAATCCATGAGCAAGGCATTTTCATGGATTTCCATATTTCTTCACGCAAAAGATGAGCCCACATATGCTTCGGTAAGCGATATTTAGTTTTAATAACGCTTTTTTCATTATGCGTGACCTTGCATTGCTTACTAAGTAGCTGAATTCTCTCCCATTGGTATAAATCAATCTAAAATAAAATTTAACAGACTCACTTGGACACATTTTTTTATGTTGTGCTGTACCGATGTTGTCAATAGGTCGATCTTCTTTCCGTTCCGTTTCCGACACATCGAAAAAATAATCAAATTCTTTTTAACTGAAAGATATAGCCCTTTTTCGGTAATGGAGCTGGATAAGTCGCATTTAATTTCTGTATATACTGGGTCACTTGCTTTAGGAATATTGACAACACTTTGAAAAATGTTTTTTTAGCGCGTAAATGCTTTTTTTTTGATCTTCTAAGGAAACCACAAATTTCCTTCCCCTCTTCATTATCGAAGAAATATATTTTATACTAAACCTGCTCGGAAAGTTGCCTATTCCTTTTCCATTAATAGAATAGAAAGTATGTAAGTAAGTAAGTAAGTAAATCATTTATTTGTCAATAACACACACATACAATTGGTTTACTTATAACAAGTTGGCAAAATTTAACACAATTATAAAAATTAAAAGTAATAACAGAAAGTAGAGGCACCTCATACCAGTGCTAATCCCGCCGCTAGGTTCCTTTTATTTACAATTTCTTTACAAAACTAACGATGTTTTCGACGTTGACATAGACATGATTTTATAGTAGAAACCGGGATGAAACACTAAGTAGGTACCTGCTAACAATACAAAACGCTGTTGAGTATTTTAAACAATAATACGTGTGTGTAGCAGTGGCAAATGGGTAATAGCTCAGTGATAATATTGCTCTATGAGCAAACACTGATTTTCAGCTACCACCTTCAGTGTCTTATGTCTTTGCAGGCCTAAAGGAAACCATAGAGTTTTTCCTCCCGGTTTCCTATAGGCCTGCAAAGACATACTTTCTATTCTAAAAATGGAAAAGGAAAGGGAATCCATGTAATTTTTTTTTAATTTCCTAAAAGATCGGCCGGTAGCTATGGTTATTTTCGTTCGGTCAAACGACAAAAAGTTTTTAATCCAAGTCCATTAGGCCTCCTCCGATTTCCGAACAATTATTTTGAAAAAAGAACCCAAAGGCTGGCGCGGTCAATGAGGTTTTACCAACATCATTGGGCGCGGAAAGTTCTTCTAAATTTTAATAAATTATATTGATTCCAGTTTCACAAGGTACAAAATAACTTTATAACTGCGACGCAGGAGGTTGCGGGTTCGATTCCCGCCTCGGAACAAAATTGTGTACGATCTGCAGAAATTTGTTCCGTTGGTCTGGGTGTTTTCTATGTATAATAAAAAAATATCTATCTATGTAGTGTATTGTATTAAATATATCAGTTATCTAGTACCTATAACACAAGCTCTGCTTAGCTTGGGGCTAGATAATGTTGTGTGAATTGTCCCGCATTATTTATTATTTATAACTAAACTAGGTTAACTTATTTGTATACAACAATATAACATTTTTATTGTTTTTATACAGTTTTTAGTAATAATAAATCCTGACCCTCCTCTGTGCTGTATTACGGCATGAGGCAGGGTAAGCTTCAAACCTTCTAATAATAGTTAGCATAATAGTTGATGTCGACGAACGATGCTGTTGTATGGTTATAAATAATTACCTATCCTACTAAAGAGGGATCGCCGTAGCATACAAAAGACTTCAACGCGCACGCACCTTTTCCTACACATAAAATGTAATTTCGTAGACCAACGTAGCAAGTGTTACGACAGCAACGGGTGGCCTAGCGGCGTGGCCACATTCAAAGCTGCCAAGGAGTATTCAGTACATTGGTGACGGGTTTTCTTTTAGATCTCTTTTTTTGAACATACGAGTAAGTGGAGTTACCATTCACTCCACTTTCAATACAAAAAAAATCTATTTAAATGCTTATAAGTTTTTAGTTTTTCATAAATTGAGCCCATGACTCCTTTCACGACTTTTCTCTAACTTACGATTTCAGATTAGGCCATCTACTCCCATTTCAAAAAGCCACCCTGTATACAGAAAACTTGTATTTGTCGCATTCGCAAGATTAAATTTGAAGTCTATTGAGCTCTCGAAAACTTGATAGCATTCCTTTTCTGCACACTCATACTAAGCGAGCATATAGCATCGAATATCTTATAGGTGTAAAATACGTCTAGGAGATCAGTCATGTATTCCCTGATGGCACACATCTTGTCAACCTGAGGGTGTAAAATACGAATAGAAGATCATATTTGAAAACCGAGGGGCGTTCATCTTTTTATTTAAATGTTTACAATAAATGTGGTTTTTTGCTAACCCGAGGGTGTCAAATAATATGAACTCTAACATTCTATATAATATACAGCTAGATACAGCTAGATTACCACTAACTCACTGACATAATTGCTCTCATTACGGATGTAAGCGGGTTAACTAAGAACCTTATTTGAGTTGGAAGAACACCAATATTTCATCCCTTAACGAGGGACATCTTCAGTGTAAGTGCGTTCCACATCTCTCCGAGCACTGTAATTGTTCTCCCTGTTCATCAGGGAGACAATTACAGCAGTTGCTCCCCAGAACCTTTTGAGAGTGCTACCAGATGCCGTCGCGATAGAGGAGTTTTGATTGCGGGATCGTTAAGGGTTTTTTTCGAACTGAAATAAAAGAAATCACGCCCCCTCCCACCTTTTTTTCACCCCCCCCCCCTTTAGAGATCTCGCAAACGAAAAAATTTTCAAAGTCGTATGGTACAAAACATACCAAAAAAGACAATTTGATCCCCCTGCCTCTCTAAACACCCCTTTCCATTAAAAATCCGAAATTTGCCCATTTTTTACCTTTTTTTTCGGGTGTAGCTGTGCTACTACGGGGAACAGCACGGCGAGCGAAACGAGCCGTGGTTTTACCCACCCGTGCCCCCCCAGAACCCCCTCCCTCTGAATCCGGGGAGAGCAATGCGACTGCGGGGAACAGCATGGCGACTGAAACGAGCCATGCTATGACCTCTCGCGCCTCCAGCTCCGCTGGAACCCTCATCCAAAAATTTGATATAGGTATCGTTTTTGACTAATATAGGGGTGAGGATTTCGAATTTCATGACGGTGGGGTAGGATTGCGGTGAGCGAAGCAAACCGCGATGCGGCCTCCGAAGAAATTGCTTTAAGCAATAAGGCTGCCTATCGAACGTTTTTATTTAAATAAAATAGAAATTATTTTATAAATTTTGTATAAATCATCATTTATTCATTCATTAGCTACAAGAATTACTGGGACAAAAGTGGTCCCAGTGGTTTTGTAGAATAAGCCAATTCGTAATCTACACCATAGAGCTAGTCGAAAGCGACTAAGACTTAGTACAGTACATAAATCCAGTTTTCAGTAAACAAGAAGACCGTGTCACCTCTTTACTGTGTGCAATTGATAGCTACGATGCTACGATGATCTACGAACTAACATTTTTTTGAAGTAAGGAGGTGCGTGCGCGTTGAAATCTTTTGTATGCTACGCCGATCCCTCGTAGCATCGTAGAACGTGCTACGAAGGTCTACGACATTTTTTTTTGTATGTAAAGTGGAGTGAATGGTAACTCCACTTACGTTCAAGAAAAGAGATCTAAAAGAAGACCAGTCATCAATGTACTGAATACTCCTTGGCAGCTTTGAATGTGGCCACGCCGCCGCTAGGCCACCCGTAGCCATCGTAGCACTTGCTACGTTGGTCTACGAAATTACATTTTATGTGTAGGAAGAAGGTGCGTGCGCGTTGAAGTCTTTTGTATGCTACGGCCATCCCTCATAGCATCGTAGCACGTGCTGCGAACGTCTACGTAAAAGTAAGGTTCTCGTTATTGCGAAGAAAGTGGGAGGGGTAGGGGAAAGTGAAATATATCACAAGAAAGAGAGCAAAATTACCTACACAGTGGTGAAATCCGCAACTCTCTACGACGTCTATTTTGAGAGATATTAGGAGTTTTGTGATTCCCTCCTGGAATCGTAGCACGTGCTACGAACGTCTACGAAAAAGTAGGTTTCTCGTTACTGGGAAGGAAGTGGGAGGGGTAGGGGAAAGTGAAATATATCACAAGAAAGAGAGCAAAATTACCTACACAGTGGTGAAATCCGCAACTCTCTACGACGTCTATTTCGAGAGATATTAAGAGTTTTGTGATATTTTCGCGCAAATGTCCATTCGCTCAATTGTCCTTCGCTCAAGTGTCCATTCGCGCAAGTGTCCATTCGCGAAAGTGTCTCAATTCGCGCAAGTGTCCATTCGCGAAAATGTCTCAATTCGCGCAAGTGTCCATTCGCGCAAATGTCCATTCGCGAAAGTGTCCTGATACTTACTAATAATACAACCTCAACAGCCTGTATTGGTCCACTGCTGGACGCAGGCCTCCCCCTGATAAGCGCCATATTGGCTTTTATCTCATGGGGTCCCATAATCCCCACGCTACTAATCCTACTAATATTATAAAGCCGAAAGTTTGAGAAATTAGAATTTTTGTTACCTAGGACCTCCAAAACTACTGAACCGATCAAGATGAATTTTGGCGTACGTTTAGAGCATAGGCCAACTTAAATAATAGGGTACCTATTTTACTGAAAACACGCGTGCAAAGCCGCGGACAGAAGCTAGTGTATACATGTATAGTAACATAAATAGAAACTAAGGAAACTGAAACAATCAAACCAAAAGTATTTATTTTCAGAAATGTAGTGTGAAGTAGGTAAATGCCAAATTACCTATGACTGCACTTTTGCTCTCCATTTTTTGACAGGCACTGGGCTGACCCAATCGTCTTATATCGATATATCTTTTTTTCCTTGATAAGTACAGGATCAAGGTTTGAAGGCTTTGAAGGAAGCAAATAGGAAGCAATTATTGGTATTTATAAATTTCAGCGATTCAACAGCGCACATAGTCTACGGGCCAGGTGACCGGCCATTCTGACGTCAGAATGAACGGTCACCTTGAAATGTTGAATATCTTTTAAAATATAAAGGAAGCAATTTTCTTATTGTAGGAAGCAAATGGGAAGCAATTTTTGGATAGCATTGCAACGTTAAATACGACAGGTGACTCATCATCCTGACGGTAACCAATTTTCTTATTGATTCGGTTGTGCCACGACTCAACCATATTGATAGTACGATGTCGCTCTTCATACCAGCTGAGACATCGTAGCCATCCAAACATTTGAGACGTATAAGTTAAATTGTTTGTAACTAGAAATAATAGCCGATTTTTCGAAAATCGTCGGGTTCGTGGCTTAGGCTCCTACTGGTACGCACCTGTGGCTGACGCCCCCGGTCAGGAAATTTCATTCGAAGAAGTTTTTAATCATTACTAGCAGGCATAAAAGTGATTCACAAAACTAATCAATTAGGTATATATTGAGAGTTATAATCAATAAATTATTGAAGGGAGAGTGAGCACGAAGTTCTCTGTGGCAGCTTGGGTGATTTGGCTGTATCAATAAAACTAATACATACTACACAGCATGGGAATCTGTGGCACTCATTGTGTTTAACTGGTTTACGTATCTACATGTACAAGGTAGTACCGGCAAAAATAATTTAAGTTGTGCACGAAAGAATACCCGAAATGCTTCATTATATTATATTCAATATTGCAAGAATGGATTATTTCTGATGCTTTTTCAGGGGCATAATGTAGGGCTCGGTCGCTGCCTAGGCATCTGAAACTGCCCTTTAAAACCATTTGTGCGCTCTATGCCATTTCTCACTTGGCAATGCCAATTCGTGAACTGCTGCTCCCCGGCATTTTGAGCGTTCAATATCGGCGTAATAAGCCAGGGCTCCAGCGGATACCCAGAGTCACCTGTAACAAAATCAGAAGTAAAAAGAGGAATTCATCCTGTACATGCAAATTTAAAATCCGAATAAGATCATTATTACAAACTGGTAAAAGGAATAAAATCAGTGGCATACACTTGTACAAGCAGCCACATCTTTATCAGAATATAAAATTGAGTAGTGTCACCCAACAGGAAGAAGTTTCCGATTCTGCTGTCGGAAGGCCTTTTCATTTCCCCTCGGATATTCGAATGCCTCCAAATGAAGGCATCGTGCACCCTTCCGGGATACCGAGATTTACAGCCAAAATTCGGCATTCTGAATCAGCAATCTGCAAATAAGTGAAAAATAGTAGCACCTATTGGCCCTATGTCAGTATTTCAGTGCCCTATTTTCAACTTACACTACCTATCCCAACCTTCATTCCTCTCTATTGCCAGGCAGTTGTGACAACTCTATTAAGAAATATAGAATTTATAATGGTATACACATACATAAATTTACAATAAAATTAAGTAGTTTAAAATTTGACTTATTTAAGGAAATTATGTAAGCCATGAGGAATAAGTGATTTTGATGTAAGAGTTCATGCTTCATTCATCATCACAGAAAACTATAAATTGTTTGGAATGTACATATTTAGATATTTGGGCAATTTTATATTAATTATTAAGACATATTCGACACATGTTTTCATACACTCCCATGCGAAGATTCAGTTCAGATCTCAATTCCTCCATTTAGAATGAGAAATTTAATAGTAGATACCTTCGATTTTAAAAGTTTACCGAGATAATGGCCCAGCCTTATTATGACAGCTCTACATTTTGAAAGTGTAAAAAGAAAGAATAATTATTCATAGTCTGTAATATTACCAGCTGCACATTGATGGTATGCCCATCCTTTCTCCGATTCTTTTACTGAGCCACTTGTGGCCCAGAAGGAGGGAAAATTGCAACATGTGTGCAGTTGATGGCGCCAAGTATGTCCGGAACATGATATTTTTGTTGAAAGCCTGCAGCCACACTGCTCCGTGCAGCTTTTGTCCCGGGGAAATGGATCCATTCTGCAAACAACCTGAAATAATACCAAAAAAATGAACCCACCGGTCACACTTAAATAGCTCCTTAGTCTCTTAAAATAGGTAGGTAGGTACATAAAATATGGTTATTTATATCAATTTATCACTTATAAGCAATGCTGTATACTCCTATAATTTTGGTTTTTGAGCTGTATAAGTCCATTCCAAGGCAAGTGTGCGTATTTTTGATAGTCTTGCACACAGCTTTTTCCCTTCTGACGCATAATGACCAACACGCTCAGATATATACAGTGATTGTACTTCATTATTTCTTAACTACATCAATCAACTGTACCTATATGTATCACACAGTGAAAACTGTGAAAAGTAAAAAAAGTTTCTCATCTTAATTTTCATCAGAATTTACAATAATTTTAGGCTGCAGCAATTGCCAGTAGAGCAGCTGTAGCTGAGGCCAACCTATTCGAGCCAGCTGCCAACCTTCACTTGCTGCTACTTGTCTTTGTAAAGATTCTCTCAAGGGATCATCTGTAAAAAGATATTTTTAATTCCTGAAAATTAACTTATCTAAATATTTAAAAATATTGGAAGTCAATCATAGATAATCCTGAGAGCCATCATGGTAAGTTCCAGTGACTTTTAATTTACAAAGTAGGTAGATGGGAACTTTTCTTTTGAGGTTTAGGGGAGCACTAATGAAGGTTTTTTATATATACCTCGTTTTCGGTGTGCTGAGTCATTTTCCGCACTGCCTTCAGTGCCTTCTTGTCGTCCAACAGCAGCTCAGAGAAGTTCGAGGGAGGACTGTGAGCAAGTGAACAGTCGAACGAAGACTCAAAGAAGCGGACTTGACTCCAAAAAGGCCAGCCACGGGACCCAAATTGTCTCCAGCCTACTGACAAGCCCGGCCTCAGATTGCTTGCGATCACTTAGATTGGGATGGAGTAATGGAGTCGAGTCCGGCCCACCAATTACAGTAGCAAATGGCAATGGGGAACGCAACAATGGGGATCATTTTGGCAGCCTTAGCGTTGTCCAAATCTTTTGAAAATTGAATTGGGGAAACGTTTTGGCTTAAATATTCTTCCTTTCAAGTTTCAGAAGATTTGGACAGCGCAAAGGCTGCCAAAATGATCCCCATTGTTGCGTTCCCCATCGCCATGTGCTACTGTAATTGGAGGGCTGTTCTCGGACGAAACCAGAATGTGACATGGTAGCGAGCGACCGTCGACGTAGAGTCTATAGGAGACCGGGAGTGGGTCTTGCATGATGAGGGCGGGGATTTCTATTAAAGCAAAAACGGAGCTTATTTTCATACCTGGTGGCATTCGGGGGCCAATCCAAAACCGTCACAAACTGGCTCCTTAAGAAATCTTTTACTACTTTTGCGGTGTTTCGGATCATTATCCTGTTGAAAAGTCCAAATAATCGGTAAATTATGCTCAGCATAGGGCAGCATGGTTTCTTCTAAAATATTTTTGTACTGGTGTATCCATATTGCCTTCTATCTTCCTGACAGGTCCGACACCAAGTCCTGAAAAACAGCTCCACACTTTGATTTCCCCCTCCATGTTTCATTACTTTCTTGGTGTACTTCGGATACATTTCTTTGTTCGGGGGGCGTCTAACATATTGTTTTCCGTCAGAATTAATCATATTAATTTTTGTTTCATCTGAAAAAGCACATTTTCCCACTCTCTTTCAGTCCAGTGTTCATATTTTTTAGCAAACGCTAACCTTGCCTTAACATTTTGCTTTTTCAAAAGTGGCACCTTCCGAGACACTCTTCCGTACAAGTTTGCCTCACATAGTCTCCGTCTAATTGTCCTTGCAGACACACCCGTCGACCCTCCTGCCCCGTATATTTCCGAGCGTATCAGTTCTGATCCTTTGAACGGTTCCTTTTTTGCCAACAACACCATCTTAGAGTCTTCTCGCCGAGAGGTTTTCTGGGTACGTTTTCGGTCGTATTGAACTTCTTGAAATGCTTTATAGCATTCATAACCATGTCCTTAGAACAGCTCAAATGGTTTGCGATTTTTCTGTATGACCAACCTTTGCTATGAAAGTTTAAGATTATCTTTCTAGTGGACGAATCGCAACTCTTGTTTTTTCCCATATTGATTGTTACAAAACGTATTAATTTGAATACAAAAAGTAAAATGTTTTAATTAATGTCGACGTTTCATGCAAATACGCGGCAAAACAATCAGAAATCGAATGTAGTTATTTTTCTTTTTTTTAAATTCAGAACACTGCGTTCACTGTCTTTAATTAGTTGGCCAGCTACAGGTACGTTAAAAAAGTTTGTATTATATTTGGATAGTGAGCAGTGTCTTAACTAATATGCAACACAACACAACTTTTTTTGTCCCCCATTTTAAGAATACAACGTCATGTATGATTTAGTAACTATTGCATTATATTTAATAACTACTTTGGCCAATGGTAGTGCCAAAATCAAGTTTATTGTGATCAATTGGGGGGTGTCTCTAATCACCAACTGATTTTAGCTATTCATCAGATATCGGAGACTCTAACTGGTGCCTGTGTTGTAAAGTTACTTCATCCAAAACGACTACAGGGTTTCGAGCGTGTGGTACTCAATCCAGCATTCGCCGACACAAAGGGAAACGTCACACACCATACAAAATTTATGTTGGAAGTTTTTTGCACCATTTTAGCAGTGCATCTAACACAGCGCGCTCTTTTAAGTTTGTTTTGTTTAGCGTTTGTCCGTTCTCCCTCGGGTACCTCTCGGTGTTGAGGGTAATGTGACCCAGGGAAGTATTCAACCTGTTTGTGTTGATTGGGTTTCGAGGGAGGACATCAACGCCAAATCTTTGGCAAAGTTGTTCTGCTAATTTGTAGCGGAATACTCGGTGTGTAAGCTTCCGTTCGTTAGGCCCGATGTTAGCACAGTGTATTATATAGGTAACAGTTTAGATTAGATGAGTTCAGAAGTCGCCTGAATACTTTTATATACCACTTAACTCCCCTTTTGCGTTCTAACAAATATGATGACAGTTTCTGGTCTTTTAAATCGACCCCGCCAATACATTTATTGTAGTCGTGTACAACTATTGGTTTTGAAATGGGTTGACCAGCTCGACGTCCGGGGTGCATTTCATTTCTGTGATAAGTCGATACTGTGGTGACAAGCCGAACATCTTTCCAGGACTCAACAGATACGTCACCACAGTGCCGACTTATCACTTGGTTTCTGGGGACTTGTCGTTCATGTTCATTCAAAGTTGGTTGTCGTGGGGAGTTTGGTTGCGACGCTTGTTCAGGGTCCCCACGACATCAGTATGGTTGCGTTTGAAGAAACGAGTGAGTGGCACCGAGTTATAAAAGTTGTCCATGAATAAAGAATAACCTTAACCCAGGTAATCTGACATTAACTGAATAGCTATTTTAGCTGATGATGCGGTGAAGCCTATCACCGGCGCCAAAGACGTAGTGCCCTTCCCAGAATACAGCGCTATTTTTAAGCAGTAGCCGCTCAACGCCTCGCAGAGCTCATATGTCTTCACGCCGAACCTTGCTGCCTTAGTTGGGTACATGTACCCAACTAAGACGTCCTTTCCACAGCAGCAAGGATTCGTCAATCGACAGTTGCCTGCGAGGCGTATAAACGGCTGGAAATTTAGTGTTTGTCGCCAAGTACCTCAATCTATATGGAGTATGACGAATATTAGATATACTTAGGTATACTAGGTATGTATGTGATAAACATTAAAAAAAGTAATTATAGGAGTGCTGAAATAAGGTCATACAACAATGGGGTGGTCGTTCCACCACCGGTTCGAAGTCTAATTCTTATGACATGATTCTTAGCTGTTCCATCTGGATGTGATGACTAATTCATCTGGCTTTGATGGTTAGTCCATCGGACCGTGGTTCATCGAGCTATGATGGCTGTTCCACCTGTGCTCTGGTGCGTCGAGTTATGATGGCTATTCCACCTGTGCTCTGGTTCATGGAGCTATGATGGCTATTCCACCTGTGCTCTCGTTCATGGAGCTATGATGGCTATTCCACCTGTGCTCTGGTTCATGGAGCTATGATGGCTATTCCACCTGTGCTCTGGTTCATGGAGCTATGATGGTTATTCCACCTGTGCTCGGAGCTATGATGGTTATTCCACCTGTGCTCTGGTTCATGGAGCTATGATGGTTATTCCACCTGTGCTCGGAGCTATGATGGTTATTCCACCTGTGCTCTGGTTCATGGAGCTATGATGGTTATTCCACCTGTGCTCGGAGCTATGATGGTTATTCCACCTGTGCTCTGGTTCATGGAGCTATGATGGTTATTCCACCTGTGCTCGGAGCTATGATGGTTATTCCACCTGTGCTCTGGTTCATGATTCTTACTATTACGGGGACGCATCCCCTTATGGCCTCCAACCTCCCCTATAGCCATCCCGAGCCTCGCTCTTTGTCTCTGATCTACCTGTCCGCAGACAGACCAACGCATTGGTATACACACACTAATAATTATCTGAAACTGGTTCTAATATCGGTGGCAAATGATCTCAATTGCATGCACAGTAACTCAAAGTTACTCACCGATGTGTCTCGCTCGTTGTCTCGTCACAGAATGAATTCTCCGCCGTCCGTCGGCGTAGGAGAGCGCTGCGCGCGCGCCCGCCTCCTAGCCTCAACCGGTCTTGTAGCCAGTCAGCTAAAATCTATATCAACCTACCTACTACCTAAGTAGGTACTGAGAATATTTCTTCGCCTTCGCGACATTCCCCCCCTCCAAGGAAGAATGAGAAAGAAAGATATTCAATATCATTACAATTTATCAAATAATGATTTATATCTAAATCACTTAATCTGAATTTACTGGTGATTAATAAGTGTCTAATTAATCTGTCTAATTAATAAGTGCCTGGTCCACCCTTTGACCTTTTCTTTGGCTTCAACTGCCGAAGCCCTGGTTGGCCTCTTACTGATCTCTACTGTTTCAGCTTCTGATTTTGGTTGCGCCGCAGCTTCATGTTCAATGTTCCTCGGAACCTTGATCCCTGATCGTGGGAACTTGGTCAACATTCGGAACTGCACTTTGGTCTTTGTTCAAGTAGGAATAAATTGTACTGGTGAATGTGTCTCTTTTCAATATCTTCACTCTTGCCACTTTTATCTGCCCATCTAAACCTTTTACTAGTTATGCTTTTTGTCCAACTTTCGAGTGTGCCTTATTTCCTCTGATTTTATCTGAAAAACCTCTTATTTTATCGATTGTTTAACATCTATCTATACTGCAAAATCATCTACATACTCGCAGAAAATCTTGACGAGTAAACACGTACTCTATCTCAGCAACTACCGTCTTTGAAGGTCTTGTATTTACAATAGCTTCAAGCTCTTTCAGTTCCGTACACTACTGATTGTGATTCACTTCCAATGTCTTCTTATTTCACTTCTCTCTATATTTCACAATTCTTGTCAAAACCTCCATACCATGGAGCTAATTCTGGTATAAACTTCCAGCGTAAATTGTTATCAATGTATCAGCTGTAAGTTTGAATTATTTGACGTTATCTGATACAGTCAACAATGGCAATTACTTACTGCTACATAGTTCTTATGGCAAAAAACATTCTTCAGCAGATAGTTCTTTTACTTCCTCTCACTATGTGGGTCCTATAGTAAGGCATGTACGTGAATAGGCAAATTCAGCGTTTCTTTTGAGTATTTAGCTTAGCACATTTGATTATAGTTCAGTTTTATTCTTCGACAATATCTATAGTAGTAGTATTCGCAAGACCCTCCTCAACCAAGGAATTCGTCTGTTTTTCATTACTATGTTTGGCAACCGTTAGTCACTGCCTAGACTTTTGTCAGAAATTCGACCTGAATTTTGACTTTAATACTTTGACTGCCCTTAGCTCTCACGGTACATGTATTAAACTTGCTGCAAAGTGACACGCCGCCCCCCTCTGGGTCGTATACCTTACCAATCTACATATTTGTCTGCCATGGTACTTACACCAAACGGATGCAGTTTTGTAGGTAGTTAGGTAGGTATCTGATTTGTAGTGACTTAATTTACTCTGCTTTATTTTACAAGTATTATTCGAAAATACGACAGTGTAGTAAACTAATTACGACTTTCTATAATTTCACTGATTTTGCCCGACCAAACACAAAATAAAAATACTTAGTAACAGAAACCTTTTCCGTCGAGAAAAAAAGGACTAATTGGTAGTCATTCTTTATTATCAATCTTATCACCGCCTGATTCATAATTTATTTATTTATATTACAATCTTCTCGTAACATTCTCATTTATTTTTATGTGACGATTTTGCACCTAAAAGTGAATACTGATAGGTTCATTTGATCAGTAACGAACAAGCAACTTCAGGCCATAGGTAGTTGACTCGGCAATGTTCGAGCGCTCTTTCTCAGATCTATCTACAATGACTGAACAAGTTTTAAGCAGCGTGTTGTTTACTGCCGTATTCATATTATGCTAACTATCTGTTTCAATTGACTCCACTCACAGCTGGCTGTGCAAACTCTTTAGGACAAAATTGCCCGCTTATGCGCACCAAATTCACTGCAATATTATCATTTGCGATTACATCTGCAGTTGTGTGCCTTTATGACCTTCTTGAAAGCAATTAAAGCAACGGTTTCCTAGTCGAGCTTTCCCATCTTCAATAATTTTGTACTTTGTACATCACTTACTGGTCCCAGGTCGGGCCAATAGTTGTTACTGGGGTTATTCTAGCAAGAAAAATTCACAGTAGCAGCCCGGAGTCAGGAAGTTGGCGGTGTTACACCCCCGTGTCTCGGAAAGCACGTTAAGCCGTTGGTCATGCGCCTGATCTCTCCCCGGTCGTGTCGATCTGTCGTCCCATCGGATTATGAGAGTGCACCTGTGTTTGCGCACACTCTTGTGCACTATAATATGTCCTGCGCATCTGGCTAGTCTCCGATGAGACTGGCCGCCGTGGTCGAAATTCGGCTAGGAGGACATCCTTATTATTACTTTGTACATTCGTCATTATAATGATCTTGACAACAAAATATGCATTTTCTCGCAAATTTCTTTTTAGTTGGCTAATCTCATCATTTTTAGGGCGTCAATGGGGGCGGTTAGCACAGGATCGTGGTGGATGGCACAAACTTCGGGAAGCCTATACCCAACAGTGGGTAAAATCCGGCTGTGGATGATGATGATGATGGCTCATCTGAACTTTCTGAGTCATCGTTTTGTCTTTTCTTTGATTGAGTTTTACTAAATTGTCTGATATTATTTTTGTGTTTGTAATTTCTAGAATTGTTATTTCTACGTTGCCGATTGTCTGTCTTTTCTTCTGATCTTATGTGTAATGCTCCTGTTGTAATGTTTTCCGTTATGTCTTTTCCTTCATTATTTGCCGGTTCTTTACACCTTTACACCTTTCGTGTCCTTTTTTTAGTCTATTTGAGGTTTCTTTAGCAGATATTATGTATTCTAGATATTTTCTGATACCGTCTATTTTTTCTTCTTCATCTGTCATTTTTATTCTCACTTCATAAATTAGATCTTCAGGGAATTTCTCCATTATCATCACTCGGAGATGGTTGTGATTCACGTCTTCGCCAAGGAAGCTCAATACGCGTAGGTGTCTCTCTATTTCATTGAGTACATGCCTGCAGTCTTTTACTTGATTTGTATCAACTGGTTTTATCCTGTATAATGCCACATAATGCGCGTCAATAATCGCCACAGGTTTACCGAACCTTTCCTTGAGAGTTTGGACAGCTATGCAATAATTTGTGTTAGTTGTGTCTAATCCTTCAATGGCTTGCTTTGCGTCGCCTTCAAGAACGGATTGGAGGCACAAAAGCTTATCTACTTCATTGATATTACTACCTCTGATTTGATGAGAATTGGTCCCAAAACTGGTACCATTTGAGAATGTCACCATCAAATTTGCTCAATTCCATTCTCGACAATTTATTAGAAATATTAAGGTTTTCGCCATATTTTGTAGTTGCACTACATTTTCGGTCATTGCGTGTGATACAAATATCTATCTCTGATACTAAATCTTCGGCCTGAATTTGTACAGACTCGTTAATCTCGTTAATCTTATCATGGTCGGGTTCTGTAACTAATTTGCAGTAGATGTGGATTTCTGCTACAAACCTCTGAGTTGCACTCTTAAATTTAGCTCCGGTCAATTATAACTCTATTGTTATCTTCACCATCAGATATTTGTTTGAGGGCACACTGGGCGGAATTTATGCATGATTGGATTGATTCGTACAACAACTTCAAGCGAGCTTGGAGGATCTCCGTTGTGTCTAATTCAAGTGCAGTTCCTACTCGCAAGTGACTATAAAAAGCAACATCTTGTTTATGTCGACCTCCGTAGTGTCTAGTCAGTAGTTCAAGTGCAGTTCCTACTCGCAAGTGACCATAAAAAGCAAGATCTTGTTTATGTCCAAAATCTATAAAAATATTGATTACTTAGCAACTTACTTGTACTTTGGCTATGGTCGCTATGGCGCTCATTAGGGAATGCCTATGTCCAGCAGTGGACCAATATAGGCTGATGATGATGATGATGAAATTTTAATAACAACTCGGTATCGACGTACCAAGGTACCTATCTAGTAGGTTTCAACGTAAGTTTCTACCAAAGCCTCACAACATGAGGTTGATTTAGAAGGTATTAATTGTTAATCAATTAAACGACAGCATCTATTTCCAGCAGTGGACTAAGGCCCCTTTCATTCTGCAGGTAGGCATTTATGGCAAATGTACTTTCACGATCAATAAATGAAACATTTTGTCTGAACTCACTAAATTTAACGTAACTTTGTCTCGTACGAATATGGATGTACTTGCTTGCCTCTTACTAATCTTATATGTAACATGTTGGGTACCTAGGTGTCTAGTGCATAGGTAGATCATTTATTTTGCTCAAAGGTTGCCTGGAACAAATAAGGCCGCCTATTGCGCCAAATCCCTCAGTCTATTATTATTTATTTAACTAGCATAAGTTGCTTCTGTTGGTTTTTTATTGTACTATGAACAGGTAATCTAAATAACCCTCCTACTTGTGCGGTCGGGTAAATAGTATTAAATTTTTATGTGTAGGTAAAGTGTAAAATCTACACAATTCCTTTAGTGTAAAAAACAACGGTCATACAGAATAATTGCCTACTACCAAAGTACTTTAATGGCAGTTGAAATTTTTGTCTACTTCACAAATTTGCAAGAACACAAAGTCGTAAAATATTTTACGATCTAATTATAGAAATTTTACTGAGTTACTCCGTCAGGCCGGGCGAGCACCATTAGTAAAACTACCCACATGACATTTTATAAAATAATGTTCGGATTCTATTTTTAGACTGTAAGGTTCGATTCGAATAATTGTTCGAAAGATCCCTGCATCTCCACCATGTCGCCAAGTACCTCAATCTATATGGAGTATGACGATACCTAAGTATATTAGATATACTTAGGTATACTAGGTATGTATGTGATAAACAATAAAAAAAGTAATTATAGGAGTGCTGAAATAAGGTCATACAACAATGGGGTGGTCGTTCCACCACCGGTTCGAAGTCTAATTCTTATGACATGATTCTTAGCTGTTCCATCTGGATGTGATGACTAATTCATCTGGCTTTGATGGTTAGTCCATCGGACCGTGGTTCATCGAGCTATGATGGCTGTTCCACCTGTGCTCTGGTGCGTCGAGTTATGATGGCTATTCCACCTGTGCTCTGGTTCATGGAGCTATGATGGCTATTCCACCTGTGCTCTCGTTCATGGAGCTATGATGGCTATTCCACCTGTGCTCTGGTTCATGGAGCTATGATGGCTATTCCACCTGTGCTCTGGTTCATGGAGCTATGATGGTTATTCCACCTGTGCTCGGAGCTATGATGGTTATTCCACCTGTGCTCTGGTTCATGGAGCTATGATGGTTATTCCACCTGTGCTCGGAGCTATGATGGTTATTCCACCTGTGCTCTGGTTCATGGAGCTATGATGGTTATTCCACCTGTGCTCGGAGCTATGATGGTTATTCCACCTGTGCTCTGGTTCATGGAGCTATGATGGTTATTCCACCTGTGCTCGGAGCTATGATGGTTATTCCACCTGTGCTCTGGTTCATGATTCTTACTATTACGGGGACGCATCCCCTTATGGCCTCCAACCTCCCCTATAGCCATCCCGAGCCTCGCTCTTTGTCTCTGATCTACCTGTCCGCAGACAGACCAACGCATTGGTATACACACACTAATAATTATCTGAAACTGGTTCTAATATCGGTGGCAAATGATCTCAATTGCATGCACAGTAACTCAAAGTTACTCACCGATGTGTCTCGCTCGTTGTCTCGTCACAGAATGAATTCTCCGCCGTCCGTCGGCGTAGGAGAGCGCTGCGCGCGCGCCCGCCTCCTAGCCTCAACCGGTCTTGTAGCCAGTCAGCTAAAATCTATATCAACCTACCTACTACCTAAGTAGGTACTGAGAATATTTCTTCGCCTTCGCGACAGTGCTTAAATAATCTAAAATAGACGCTATTTTAGCAATTTTTTTGTCATGACCTCTGGTCATGGGCGGGCTCGTTATGGTGTCGTTGTCAACGAAGTGTAAAAATTTCATTAACATCCAGTATCGGTCCAGTGTCATAATTTTTCGAAAACTAGTCCACTGAACTGACTGTCCTCCACTGAAGGGCTATAACTGGATCCATATTGAGATGTTAGTGATATTAATTGGGTCAGTTTAGGGGCAACGTTGGACGGTACGTTATTAGGATTGTTTATAATTCGTTCAATTAAAAGGGATAGGAGAATTTCAATCATGTTATTGTTTTGATGCAATGAATGATTGTTGCCAAGGCCGCAATCATTAGTCAGTGTTGACATTGGGTCCGATACAATCTCTCTGTGAGCAGATATGTCATAGGATTTTCCTGATAGGATTCTGGGGCGGGTTGAGGAGGAAACTGTGGACATAAGAACGGTTAGATTGGGACAGTTGGGAAATGCAGGGAACTGGAGAATTGAAAGTTGAGTCTTGAGGTATGTTGAGAATATTGTGCAACCTCAGAGTATGAACGAAATACTGAAGGGAACTGCGAGCTTGCCACTATATATGAAATAGAATTTTGGGCCATAACAATTTTAATAGATTATTGTGTTTGTATTTTTTTATATTTGGAGGCCTGTATACCCAGCAGAGGGTGAAGTCGGGTTGCGGATGATGATTGTCTTTGTAGTTCTGGACACTGATTGTGGGTAGAAAAATGTTATCCTTTACAAAAAATGCATATTGAGTCAATCTCCAAAACCTCACAGCTGTCTCCAAAATGTTCTTTGGAGCAGCGGAAACACCTAGGCTTAGATCGACACTGAACTTTAGTGTGGCCAAATCTGCAGCAGGAGTGGCATTTAACTGTCGGGTATTGATAGACTTCTACTGGAAGTTCTGTATGGTAGAGAAATACTTTCTTGGGAAGTGTTTGTCCTTGAATTGTACTACCACTTATTGGGTTGGAACCCAATTTATTTTTCCTTCTACTTGAACTTTTCTGTTTAGCCTCCGAGCTTTGAGAATAACTCCCGTATTCTCCGGGAGAATAAAATCTTTGGCTAAGTCATCCATGTGAATATTTGTTGGGACTGAGCGGACTAAACCCATCCTAGTTATCTTATAAGTAGGGATTGATGAAATATATTTGGCCCTACCTAAGATTGGGGACAAAATAAATTTATTGGCATCGCTTGCAGTTAAAAATTCTACTGAACACTTGTTCCTCCCAAGTTTCTTGATGCCATCAGCACAAATATTTGTGATTTTGTTATTTGTAACAAACTGGCCAAATTTGATTGGTCTCAAGGATGACTGTGTTGGTTACATCGGACTCGTCGCGAGAGACGTGGACAATATATGGACCTTTGTCATTGGCAGAATATGATAGTACAGATCCTTTAACTATTGGGGGGATGGGTGAACATACACTTGCGAGCTTTAAAATGGAATCGCTTCATCGCGAGTTGATCAAAACTATTTTTTTACAATTTATGTACAATGAACTATAGATTGTGGTATATCATTTGAAAGGTAATTTTGTTACCTTTCAAGTGATATCAAGAAGATTTAAAATTAATTAAATTGGCTACCTAAATTTTGGGAATTATTGCAATAGGTCGAAGTTGCATCTATCGGCTTCTATCGGCGCCGGAGCTGGATTTGCTGAATTTCTCCCTCGTATCCGCTGTTTTAGCTCGTCCCACATATGCCAGATTGGGTTCAAGTCAGGAATAAGGGCTGGCCAGTCTAGTGTGGGAATGCCGACATAGAAGACGTCTGTCGGTACTGTCTAGTCACTGCTGCGGTGTGGCAGCGGACATTATCGTGCATTAAATCAAAATTTATCGTCGCCAATAAATCCTGCGTAAGGGAAAACATAACTTAACTCATAGTTCACTGCAAAGAAATTGTAAAAATTAGTCTTGAACAACCCTTCAGGAGAGGAAATTGACCTTTTAGCCGCAGGATTTTCGTGTGTTATTTATTATTGACTTTTTAGCCGCAGGATTTTCGTGTGTTATTTATTATTGACCTTGTAGCCGCAGGATTTTCGTGTGTTATTAAATGAAGTTTTACGCCGGTAACATTTTTGTTCTCCTCAAGAGAACGACCAGGATCAGAATCGCAGAAGTCAAGTTCGCCATCAAATTCAGGCGAGACAGCTTGCTTCTTCCGAGCTCCATCACACTCCATGTTTGAGGCTGCAAAATGCAAACCTCACAGGAGTGGAGCCGCGAAAAGAAGACTACTATACTTACCACCGCACACAAAACAAAGATCACAAAGGAAAATAAAAAGAAAAACAACTAAATTTCAGAAAAATATCAGATTCGGTTTATTCGCTTAAACAATTGAACGCAGAATTAGGGTCCGGCGACGGATGAATTTCCCATACAAACGTAGTACCAAAATGATTTGTAATTTGAGAATGTTTTCATCATGGTCTGCTATTATTTGTGTTAGAATAGTATTTATTTAGGTTACTGCCATAAGATTTTTTCAAAATACTTATCTACACAATGACTATGACAACATTTATTGATTGATGTAAAAATGCGATTATGTTTAATTTCATTTCAGAAAGGTATTTTGAAAAAAAATTGTGGCAGGAACTTAGATAAATACTATTTTAATACAAATAATAACAGACCATAGTGAAAATATGCTCAAATTAAAATCATTTTGGTATTACATTTGTATGGGAAATTCATCCGTCGCCGGACCCTTAAGGCCAGGTAGTCCTGCAGCAGTAGGCGTAATGGAAAACGCGCGCCTGCCAAGCCGACGCGCTCGTGTTTTTTGTAGTTATTTAAACATGGTGATTAAGAAAATCATTTGATCAAGTCAAACTCTGCGAATTTGTTTAGAAATATTAAGTGTCCTTAGTTGAGTACAAAAAAATGTGTGATATCAGGAGTTCGCTAGTCATAGTATTGAAAAAACGTTAGAAAAATGGGTAACTTTGGGATCTTTTTCTATCGAGCGAAGTTCATTAGATCCTGTAACTGAATGCGACTTTGACTAGACTAGATCCTTAAGTAATATATTAGGTCCTTACATATGAAATTGGCGTTTTTCGTACTGGCCACTTTAATCACAAATTTCTCCTCTTTGGTAAGGAATTCCAAATTCAAATTTGTACAGCTATAGACTCGTGTATTTGTGCTTCGATGATCGTCATTCATTTGTTTTTTTTCTTCTGTTTTTTTCTGTTTGCGTCACTCATTTTACAAAATGGAAAACTTAAAATATCGCATTATTTACGAGTACGAGTTCCGCCGTGGCACTAGTGCTGCGGAAACAACTCGAAGGGTGAATGATGTGTATGGCGGTCGTGTTGCAAAAGAAAACACAGTTCGTTTTTGGTTCCAACGTTTTCGTTCTGGAAATTTCGACTTGCAGAACAAGCCCCGTGGACGGCCTGAGACTCAAGTTGATAATGAAGAGTTGAAGGCTATTGTGGAAGCGGATCCATCGCAAACCACGTCCGAGTTAGCTGCAGGCTGCGGTGTTAGTGATAAAACTGTTTTAATTCACTTGAAGCAAATTGGGAAGATTAAAAAGCTTGAAAGGTGGGTACCTCACGAATTGACTGAAGCAAACCGGCAAACGCGCGTCGACTGCTGCGTTACATTACTAAACCGGCACAATAATGAAGGTATTTTAAACCGAATCATTACCTGTGATGAAAAATGGGTTCTTTACGATAATCGGAAGCGCTCAGCGCAATGGTTGGATCCTGGCCAGCCAGCCAAATCCTGCCCCAAGCGAAAATTAACCCCAAAAAAGTTACTTGTAAGCGTTTGGTGGACTAGTGCCGGTATTGTTCATTACAGTTTTCTCAAATCTGGCCAGACTATTACGGCTGATGTCTATTGTCAGCAATTGCAAACCATGATGGAAAAGCTAGCGGCTAAACAACCTAGGCCGGTCAATCGCTCCACGCCACTGCTGCTTCACGACAACGCTAGACCACACACTGCGCAACAGACGGCTACTAAATTAGAAGAGCTTCAATTGGAAAGTCTAAGACATCCTCCGTACTCCCCGGACCTTGCTCCAACAGATTACCATTTTTTTCGAAATTTGGATAACTTCTTGCAAGGGAAAAAATTCAACTCCGATGGGGCAGTCCAAATCGCCTTCAAAGATTTTATTGATTCCCGTCCGACTGGTTTTTTTAGTAAAGGGAACAATGAACTACCTATAAGATGGCAAAAGTGCATAGAAAATAATGGTTCATACTTTGATTAATTAAATATATTATATTAAAAAATATTCGACTTTTTGTTCCTCCCATACAAAACGCCAATTTCATATGTAAGGACCTAATATATAGTTTTTATTTATTGTAAACACTATTTTCTAAGTGTCAGATGATTTTAAATCACAAAAATGCGGCCTCTGCTGGCCTACCAAGCCTTAAGTTTTAGCCGTAGCTTTGACAGTAAAGATTATGACAAGTTTTAGTATTCTACTCGGCATTGTCTCTCCATTTAGCATCGTGGGCTCGCCTAGGAATAGATAACAAATAAACGAGTTTTACAAATTTTTGACAGCTCTTCCATCGTAATTTAGTCTAGGTATTATGTCATTTGGTAATTTCGTGTTTTCGGTTGTATTGTAAGTATAATTTACAAAGCGGAAAAATTAAAAAATTAGTTATTTTATAAGACGCATAGCGGAATTGATCGTCGCCTTGTCGAGCGCCGGAACCGCCGAGAATCTAGAGCTCATCTGCGAGAGACGCTGGACCCCTTGCAGGACCTCACCGATAGGGAGTTTGTAAAAACACATCGTCTTGGCAAGGGGAGGGGACAATAAAGTTAACAAAATAAGTTATGCAGACGACATGGTCCTGTTGAGTCCTTCAATAAGTGCTCTCAGGCTCAGTCAACAATCTTTTTTGATTCTATCCTGTATTTCGTTTTGCCTAAGTTTTTAACGTCGATGTTATGTACCTAACTAGGTAGTGCTACTAATCAAAACAATTTATTTTGTAGATATTGATTGCATTGGCATTTCTAGCCACCGGGTCTTAACAGGTTGGCGAGAGTTCGCTACGTAACATTTCACAGCCTGCTGTTTCTAGAGCTGTGAGGGAAGTGGTTGAGGCTCTGAACCAGATCTACCACATATATGTTCCGTCCGTGGCCAACACGAAGAAAAGAACTATACAAATTAAAGACAGAGTGAGTTGTCAAATATGATACACTTTAGCATTCCTGTGATAATATCTTTAAAACAAGAATACTAACTGTCGAAATCATTGTTTCTGTTGTTTTTAGATTCTACCGAAAGTTCGGGATACCAGGTGTCCTAGGCTGCATTGATGGTACCCATGTGGCCATCATAAGACCGCAGGACCACAAATTTATTTGAATAGGTATATGACTTATTTACAAGCAGATATGCGAATCTTAACCTTCTTTGTGTGGACCCTAGCACGCCCGGTTCTGACTCCAATGTGTGGCAGAGTCGTCCACTAAGTTCCCACTTATCTGAATTAACAAATTAACTCAATTTACTACTCATATTATATTTGTCTTGGAAGAGCGAGATTCCCTAATACAGGTATTTCTTTTAGGTAAAAGGGAATCTCAAACACTTGTATTATTGTAAATTAAGTTAAAGAAATAAATAATTTTGTAATTTTTTTGTTATAATTAATGGGGAACAAGTAGATTTATTGGGTAGGAAACAAATCATTACATAGGTATACCTCTATAAAAGTGAAGTTACAGAATTTACATAATTGGTTCTTTCGATTTTATTTTATAGCGGATGACACTGCCCTACTTTTTTGCGGGAAGACGTGGACAGAAGCTTTTTCCTCTGCGGAAGCTGGCTTGGATAAAGTATATAGGTGGTTACAACGTAATCTGCTTACCCTAAATACTAAAAAAACCACGTTCACATGCTTTTACAAAACGAAAGCATCAGAACCCCCTGCTACCCTGCCACCCCTTAAATTACATAGGCACACTTGTGAAGACGATAGCCAGAGCTGTAACTGCGAAGAGCTCGCTAGGTCTGTGTCGCTTAAATATTTAGGTGTCATAGTAGATGAGAGGCTCTCCTTTAAGAAGCATATTGAAGCTCTATCTGGCAGAGTGCAAAAGGTAGTTCACGTCATGAAGGGACTTCGTGAGGTGGCAGAGTTCGAAACTTTAATAGCAGTCTACTACGCCCTGTGTCAGTCATTACTCACGTACTGCCTGATCGCCTGGGGTTCTGTCGGGAAAACGTTCCTGATTCAGGTTGAACGAGCACAACGCTCTGTACTAAAAACTATGCTCAAAAAGCCCCGAAGATACGCAACAGACCTGGTTTTTAAGGAGAGTGGTGTACTTTCGGTAAGAAAGCTGTTCCTCCTAAAAATCTGTCTGAATGTTCACTCATCGACCTCATTTCTGCAAAAAATATCATTCAACCAGACAACGCAATCCAAACAAACTCTTGGTTCCCTCGGTCTCTACGACATTTGCCCAGCGTTTCGGAGATCATATTAAATGTTTTGTCTATAATAGGGTTGTGAAACACTGTTGCACAGACCTTAAATCTTTTTCTGTCGCCCAATTAAAATCCGCTGCTCAAATCTGGTTACACACTCTTTCATACGATCAAACCGAAAGTCTATTGTTAAAGGTCTCCTAAAGCATGTCTTTTTTTCCCTTAATTTTTGTTTCTAATATTATTTTTTTTTTTTTTAATTTTTAGTTTGGTAGTTACATTCTGATTTTAATTTCAAATCTTAATCGTCATTGTTTTTTTTTTTTATGTTTTTCTTTTTTCATAATTTTATTTTGTATAACTCAGCATAGGTTTGACAGTCAATTGAGGCTCTTTTACTCCTTACCTGTTAACCATATTGGTTCCCACGATACAGGCCCAGCCTAGTGTGGGAATCGTTGTAATTTTGTCTCTGTAAATGATCTCTACTTACACAGAAATTATTTGCTTAATTAGTTATAATTTTGTAATTTTAATCCTGTATAAGTAGCAATAAACATATTTTTCATTTTTCATTTTCATTTCATATTAGGTGATAGTTGATATGCATTACGGAACACAATGGTGACGCCAATACTAAATACGGTGCATGGGACTCCACAGCATCATTACTATACCAAGCAAGTGACTGCACGCAACACAGTAGAACGTTGTATTGGTATTTTTAAAGCGCGTTTCAGGTAAATTATTTAAATATCTAGAAGGCTTTAACTTTAAAAGTAGGAACCTACAAACTGTATATTATATTCATACTTATTGATTTTTACAGATGTTTGCTGGTAGCACGGACTTTACATTATAACCCAGTGATGGTTGGAAAGTTTGTAAATGCCTGTGCAATTTTACACAACATGGCCAATGCAAGCAATGCACCGGCACTCCACTGTCTCCGGATGAAGTTAAAGAAGAAAACATTCGTCAGCAACAGGTAATTACCGATTTATCAACGAACCTCCCTAAAACATACTTACCCCGTCATGGAGAAAACAGAAAGGAGAAATTAGCTGTTACCCCTCGTAGTTTTTACTAAAAGCCCAATATTGTTACAATTTTCTACAGATTGCAGAATAATTGAGAGCCGGCGCTCAACCCGGAACTTCTTGGAGGTCGAGCATTTCAACAGGCTCTCGTTCATAGATTGTGGATGAAGAGACATTAAATATACATAAAAAGGCGTGTCTGCCCGACACCATCTCAGTTGCAGGAGGCTGTGATGATTATAATGTAAATAGAAATTATGTTAATACAGGGTGGGTATATTAATAAAATATATGATATGTAATTTGAAAGCCTAGTCTTAAAAATATTATGTTTAGTGCAACAGTCTGCAGCGATAGTGCTGATAGCTTGACTATTTAATGTATTTACACTTGTACCCAGTTTCATAATTCAAATAGTGATTATATCTTTCTGTTTTGGTAACTTGTAAAAATAAATCCCATTTTATACACACGTTTATTTTATATTTACACTAGGTACAAAACAACATAATATTCTCCTGGGTCACTTGCACCGGCCGGGCTAGCTGACGTGTCCAAAAATAAAAAGTTTGAAAATAATCATCATTTATGATGGCCAGTATCATAAATATTGTAAAATCCAAACGGGGCAATGATGCAATAATAATTAACGGCTATGAGTTTTGTGTAACAAAAAAAAGACGAGGGTAAAAAATATTGGTGCTGCGTTTGAAAGCAGACCAAGGAATGCAAAAGTACGTTGACCACAGAGTAAAGAAAGGAAACGTAAATCATTCGGTAATTAAAGGTATGAGTGAGTATTCACATTCCCCGGACGCAACGTTATTACATTCAATAACATTAAAAAAATTGTTGAACCAGACAGCATCTACGACATCAGACAAGCCTGCACAGTTAATTCAAAATTTATTAGAAGAAATGCCTACGAGCAGGGCATGTAACCTGCCTAAGAAAAATGGCAGATCATTTACCGCGCAAGAAAAACTTGTGCAACACTCCTACAACATTAAATGTTCCAGCCGAGCTAAGGAATGTGGACGGTGAGAGATTTTTAGCGCGCGACACCGTATATGGGCAAAGCCTATTCTTATAGTCCTACGGAACTCGCCCATATGGCTTATGGACGGCACTTTCAAAATTGGCCCAGGGATATTCACACAATTATACTCAATTCATGCAATAGTTGGGCATGATACAACTAAGAAAATAATTCCACTTCCACAACTAGTTAAGAAAAAACACGTTTTACTCCTTATTTCATAACCGGTTATTAAAATGGAATAAAAAGTGGCCTGTCATCCGAAAATAGTTAAGAAAGGAGAAATACAATTCTGCTCATACAACTAGCATAGACATAAGAATCTGTACTCATTATCGTTTAACCTAAAAACCTTATTGTATAAATTACCTATGAGCCCCTAAACGCAGGAATTAAATATTGAATCGGTATAAAAATAAAGAAATATTGTTCATTGGTTTTTTATAACCTTCTTATTACCGACTTCCAAGGAAATTATATTAGCAACATTTATGCACTTAAAACTAATATTTAAATGTTGCTATGATTTCTAGGCAATGTCCAACGGTGATAGACCTATTTTTTTATTGATCTATTGCCTCAGAAATCTCTTCATCGATTTCTTTATATTTTTGGCTTGACGATTCTTTTACCTACCTATATATAATTAGGTACCTACTAGGTTATAGGTACTTTATATTGTACCTACATGTTTTACTAATTACCTACCCTACTAGATACATATACGGTATATTTAGTAATACAGTCAGTCTTTTTTGTGTAGCTCTATTTTTGAAGTAAATTATTTGTATCGATCGATCGAGAATTAGGGGGTGTCATACTGTATTTGTATACTTAGATACCTACTCTTTGTGCAGGCGACTGTGCAACATAATATGATTTTTTATTTCATAGCTAGTTTTCCATTTCAGACTGAAGACTTGTCTGTTAAATTTGTCGACAAACTTAGCGAAAAACATACAAGAGTAGTGCCTTTGGAAGAAGTAATCAACATAAATTATAAACTTGATGAAATTGACATATACCTACTACTCATCTACTCCAAAAGCAACATCATCACCGAGTAGATCATCACCAGCACCAGGTTGCAGTGACACACAAGCCCCAACGGTTACAACTGTTACTCACAATTTGGTTAGCGTGATAAAAATAAGATAGTGTGCAAATTTAACAGTTTATTTTTGTTTTTTATTTAAGTAGTATATTTTTTATTACTGAGAGTTTTTTGATGGCGGACACGAAAAAAAAAATGCAGACAATACAGTTTGGACTACTTGAAGTACGGATTTATTGCATCTCCATCAAATCAACACTTGCCGATGTGTCTCATATGTGAAAAAATATTCAGTAACGATGCCATGAAGCCTTCAAAAATGGATGACCACTTTCATTTTTTCAAGCACTTAAAGAAAAACTAGAGAAAAGGCCATCCATAAGATCGATGTTTGCGTCCTCATCTATTAAAGACGATGATGGTTTACGAGCGTCCTATAATATATCTTTACTAATAGCGAAGTCGGGGAAACCCCACACAATTGGAGAGCAGCTTATCTTACCAGCCATTGCGGAGGTCCTTAACAATGTATTGCACAAACCCGCACCTGATATTATAAAGAGAATACCTTTGAGCAATAACACCGTTCAGAGACGCATAGACGAGATGGGACGCGATGTGGAAAACATTTTATGCAAGTTCTTACAGACCAACAGATTCTCTCTCCAGTTGGACGAGTCTACATTACCCGGCAATGAAGCTCTGTTGTTAGGATAATATCCTCATCTTTGATATATCGAACATATTATGTTCGATATATCAAAGATGAAAATATGTGCCAAGAACTGCTTTTTACTACATATTTAGACACTGATACCAGAGGAGAATCGATTTTTCAGGCCGTGGAACACTTTTGGTAATTTTTTTACTAAAGGTATAACATGTTTTATTTGTCCATATACTCAAAATCATTGATACAGTAGGTGGATAGGTACAATATATAAAGAAATACATTATTTGTGTTGTTCGTCTGCTTACAGCACCTCGAAGAACTTTCTCAAGAGCACAGCAGAAGGAAAATCAATAATTAATGCTCACTATGAAAATGGACTGCCGACTAGTAGCCACCGACGGAAAATAAGCAACTTGATAATTAAACATCTCCAGGGTGAAGACCCCGAAAAACCCCCGAAAAACGAATTGACTCTACAATTTTGATGGATTATGCTCAGCAAATCAAGTTGCTTTTTTGTAAAGACAATATCAGTAGGTACATATTTCATACCCTATGTAAATAATGCCAATCTTAAAATTAAGCGGTGTGCTAAAGGGAAATTATATGACTGCCTGGAAAACCGTAGGATACAGGGAAAACACGAAAACACGAACATCTAATCAGAGTGCACCAAGCACATCTCATCAGAGTGCAAATGAAGGAGAATACCTACGTAAACATATTTTAGGCATAACGCGATGTAGGCTCTGTAAGACCTAGGCTTATAGCGAAGTTGTCCTTAAGCTAAGCAGTCCTATAGCAACTCAGGCAAAAAGATAGTGAGGCCGAAAGAGAACTGTCAATGACGTTTAGGCATAACGCGAGTTAGTTGTACTGCGTAATAGGTATACACCGCGTAAAGGTGTTTATTTATTTCTCTAAAATGATCTTCAGCCGCATCTTAGATCTAAGTAGTAGTTTTAAGTACTAGTCACCATGATCAGTCTATAATGTTTCCTTCTCTCGACTAACGGGAATAGTCTCAACCATGTGGAACCAAAGTGGATTTAAAAATTATACAGAACTAGCTTCTGCCCGCGGCTTCGCAAGCGTTGTTTCTATGGAAACGTTGTAAAGTTATTTCTTTGCCATGAGAACTGATTTATGGGATAATAACGTCTGTGTTTACCAATAGATAATCGGACAATTCGGCTGCTTCGGCGGTTAACTTTCGACGTTTACATCTGTGTTCACCAATAGATAATCGGACATTTAGGCTGCTTCGTTGGTTAACGGTGACGTTTAATGTATGAAAACTTGTGTCAAAAACATTAAAACAACTGTTTAACATTTAACCATCCGTTGGTGAAATCGGGTCTTAATGTATGAAAAATTGTGTCAAAAACATCAAAGCAACTGTTTAAAATTTAACCACCTGTCGGTGAACTCGGGTCTTAAGTCGCTTATGTTTGATTCCAGGGTTAGACTTACCTGTACGCAAAATTTCAGCTTGATACGTTCAGTAGTTTTGGCGTGAAGAGGTAACAAACATCCATCCATCCATCCAAACTGTAGTGTTCCTATTCTATGTCCATAGACTATTAGTACGTAGTTTTGTTCATACATTAAGCATGCTGAGAGAGGGAAGGTTGATAGAAGAGCCATAGCATCAGGATCAATTATAATCAGGCTCCACTTAAAAATAATTGAAGAGATGCATCTATACATGGCAAAGAACCTTCCTGGGAGCACAATCAGCATAGGCGGGGAGGAAAAGAAGAAAAAGATAATAAACGAACTACAAATGTCCTCTCTTAAAGAAGGGTTCAAAACATCATATAGCTTACAAGGGACAGAGGATGCTTCCAAATGGAATGAATTTATGAACCCATTAATGTTTGCAATAGTCCATCAATGCTGGGTTGATGATGGAGTAAGAGCTAAAAATGGATTACCCATGTCAACTGATGAAGAAAAAGCCTTAATTAAAATTTGCATGATGGGATTCTATTATTTGTTAATTAAAAGGATTAATTTGGGAATTGGTTTCTTATTTGAAAATTCAGACTTTTACAATAGAATGAAATGGTCAGAAATAAACAAAAATCAATTGAATGTAAAAAATAGAGAATGGTTTGATGAAATACATGATAAGATTGATGATGAAGATTATGTTGAAGCTTCACCGGGGTTCTTGATGGGTATGCTCAACGCGTGTTGAACAACAATGGGCCTGGTTGCAATAAGTGGTGTTTCTGTTGAAAATACAATAGTCCGAAGTCTGAGGTCTAGCGATGATTCTATGACTGTTTTTGTTGCAGACTCCATACAAAATTTAGCTAAATTGATCAGTATAATCTATAGCGTCTACAGGCTTTTTGGTATAAATCCCAGCAAGGAAAAAACTATACTCTTTCCTGAAGGATATGGGGAATACACTTCATGGTTTCAAGATGGGCACTTTGTTGGGCAATATGGTGTGGAAACAAGCTCGTTAAAACCTACTGGAGCAAACCCTCAAGATGACTTTAATGCTGTCGCTGCAAACACTCTACAATTGCTCGGAACACAAATTATAAACGTCTTTGGAGCAACATCGAGAATTGTGATAGGATGTGATAATGTCAGGAAGCTGTGGAATATAAAGGAAAACAATTAGGGTAGACCGGGGTCACTAGTAACACGAGGCAATAGTAACATTCCGAATATCTCCACTACTAGGCGTCTTGTGTGTGTGTGCGAGTGAGGGGGCACGCGCCTTACGTGTCCTGACTTGCTCACCAGTGGACAGCGCGCTCGCTGCGGAACGGACGTCTGCAGGAGTATTTGTTTATTTTCAAGCAACCAAGGTAATTTTTAATGCTATTTTGATTGCTCTGTCACTCTGTGGTTTCTGTGTTTTATATAATTATATATTAACCACGCGTTTGCCTAGGTATCCAGCCTTATAATTCCCAATATTGTGTGTCTAAAGCTCAACAGTGTTCCGAGGAATTTAGTTATTTTTCCAAAATCTATACTTGGGGTCAATTGTACCGTCGTCACTGGGTACAGTTGTAACGGTACAATTAACCCCGTGGTACAAATGACCCCAAATACAATTTATTAAAGTATAATATTTATTTAATTTAAGCTTGTTTATAAAGCGTTAGGTACTTACTTAAACTTAATTTTTTTTAGATGCCACGGAACAGAAAAAGGAACACAGATCGGGGGTCTAAAAGTATTCTGCTTTACGAACAAGCATACCTAGAGGTTGTGGAGAAAAAAACAAACGATACGAGCTGCTGCAAAAATGTTTGAACTCTGCCATGGATCTCTCATGCGCTTTATAAAAAAGAAAAAAGCCAACCCTGAAGCTGTCATCACAATGGGATATTTGGTGTTGTATGTATTGATGAACATTTATTTCAGATTTGGATGAGGATATCAATTTTCTCAAATATTATTGTGAATCGTGGAGCCTTGTAGAGGAAAAGTAGCACTCAACAGTAAAGCTCAGACTCAAAGAATTGAATGAAAGTCAAATGCCTATTGCAGGTTATCACCTACTCCAGGAGGATTTTAATCACATCCATCCTGGTTGTGCAAATAATTTTCTGGAAAACTTCCAATTGCATAAAATAAACTGTTGGATCTTTTGTTCAAAATAAACCAACGCAAACGCAACAATGATTCTACAATTCAAGAAATTGTGAAGAACATAGTAAGTACCTACATCAATACCAATATTATAAAGTAACTGGCCCATGGCAGTTTAATAGTTTTCGTTTTAGTTGTCTGTCTGTCCGCCTGTCCGTCCGTCTGTCTGTGTGTCTGTCCGCCCATCTGTCTGTCCGTCCGTCTGTCTGTGTGTCTGCCTGTCTTGCCGTTGACCTGTGATGTACCTATACATTTTTAGAGATTGAGTTCCAAGGAGCTTTAAACTGAAAATAATTTAGTAATGACAGTTATCAAAATTTGTTTTTGTTTTAAACTTTGAAAAACCATTGTAATATTATCCTACTAATATTATAAAGCCAAAAGTTTGTGAAATCAAAATTTTTGATACCTAGGATCTCCAAAACCACTGAACAGATCAAGATGAAATTTAGCGTTCGTTTAGAGCTAAGCCTAACTTAGATAATAGGCTACTTATTATACCGAAGATACGCGTGCGAATCCGCCAGAAGCTAGTATTAAATAAATAAATAATGCTGTACAATTCACACAGCATCATCTAGCCCCAAGCTAAGCAGAGCTTGTGTCGTGGGTACTAGATGAGTGATATACTTAATAGAATACATTACATAGAAACATTTTTACTATATATAAAAAATACCCAGAACATCCGGAACAAATATTTGCAGATCGTATAAACATTTGTCTAATGCGAGAATCGAACTCGCAACCTCCAGCGTCGCGGGCGGGCCTTCGCCCGCCGCGCCACATCGGTCGTCGTATATTGTGAGTGGATGTCTGTTCCTTAGAATAAATTAACTTTGTTCCGTTTTTTTATTTCAGAAAAAACTGACGATGTGAAATCCCAAGAGGCTACATCTATTTACACCCTGACTCTGTTGGCCCTGACGCTGGCTCAACCACAATCCAAAAACAAGAAAGCCACCTGGCGTCCATCCAGAATAGAATCTAAAGACGGTTTCATCACGCACATCACAAGGCCAATGGCAAGTCCATTGGCCTTGTGATGTGGAATGGAATGGAATGGAAACCATAAATAGAAAAAGATAAAAGTTTGCAAAACTGGGGGTAACGTTACAACCCTTTATTTTGATTGTTGGACCAAATGCTGCGGATATTCAGACTTATTACGTTGTGGTGAATGAAACATTTTACATCGTCAATTCCATATTGGAAGCTGTGGATGCTTGTTTTAAAAGCATATATTCCTTGCAATGCAACTACCCCCAAAAGTCCTCCGCTGTATGGACTTTCATCCAGAAAGCATTCTATAGAATGAAAACACCTTGGGACAAGGAATTTGTTGCGGTTAATACTCTACTAAGCGATTTCAGTTAAGTGGTGCTTTATGTACTTGCTCCTCAGTTGAGTATAATACATATAACACATTCACATCACTCAAATTTATACCTTCTACTGAACCAAAATGCCGAAATGTTTTGTATGTAAACCTGAACTTCATAGTATTAAAAACTTATGCAATCACTTAAAAATAATTCATGGTAACATAACTTTTTACGAATGTGTTGAAGAAGATTGTAACAGGAAATTTATCCCCGAATACTCAAACGCAACTCAGATTTAAGCCCGTCTCAAGTGACGAATTTCTGATAGATTTTCATTGAAAACTGTCAAAAATCGAGACTTGAGACACGCTTAATTCTGAGATGCGTTTGAGTATACGAGCGAAGCCTCTTAAATTCATTTAAGAAACATTTTAATAATCACATATCTTTGCAAACCACAAGTGTAAATGACAACTGTAACGATTATCCTGAATCCTCAACCGGTGTTGAAGTTCAAGATATTATATCTGGGGCAACACAACCAATAAATTATCCACGTAGAGAAAATGATACAGATAACAAAGAACTTGTCGACCCTATGGCAATATTTATTGCGTCACTCTATGCGAATTTTGTGATTCCTAGGAATGTAGTGGAACTGATCGCCAAAAATGTATCTAATTTACTTTTAAATGTTGTTTCCCCATTTCAGCATCAATTATCTAAATATGTAGAAGGCAAAATAACACAAGTAGTGAAAACAGAACTAGAATCATTTTTTTAAGTAAACAATAACATAAAAGAAAATTTTTCGTCTGAATACAGACGTTTGTGGTACTATGAACAAACATTAGGTAGGTACTTATATTCCCCCTAATGAATTTAGTATAGGAGAAAACCTTCAAGCTAATACTACTAATAACATAACACTCCTTTATTTGACACCTCATGACCTACCCGGACAATGTATTCCACTGAATTTGGTATTGAAACGATTTTTTCATTTACCAGGTATCTTAAAAGAAACATTAGATTATTACACTCAATTATCTTATGAAAATAATCATAATCTAATCAACATAATACAAGGAACTATATGGAAAAGACGAGAACCATTGCATATCTTTTTTAATCAATATTATTATTATTTAAGCTAAAATTTTATGTAATTTGATTTTATTTGTGAATTTTTTTGTTTTGTCTATGGATTGTGATCTGAAATAAATGAGTTAATAATTGCAAGTTTGCAACATAGTACAAAGTTTATTATAATACAAAGTATAATATAATACTCAGTCGGAAGACCAGCGTTGGTTGTACGCAAATACAACCAACTCATGCTGAGACAGGGACCGTTTTGTAACTTTAACAAACTGTCTACGTTCTTTTGTTTAAAATTTTGTATGTCTGTGTTTGAGTTACAAATAAACGTTTCTATTTCTAATAAAGGAGAAGTCAGATACCGTGAGAGTTATCGAAAAGTGTCGAATAAGTATTATGTGCTCGATTTTGTAAATAATAAGTTCTGCATTTAAAAATGTCTTGTTTTTTTGTTTTAGAAAAGGGAATTTTTGGACGTTTGGTTTCTGAATCTGAACGTGTTACCTCTACTGAATTCGCGACGACAATTGAAGAATTTGAAACAATTGAGCTAACAAGGATATGCAGATAATGATTGTTTTTGCTTGTGTTGCCTTGAATCCTCTGCCAGTAGCAGATCCAATGAGAATTGGCTTCAGTGCCTGGAATGCCAAGGCGGCTGCAGCTGGTCTTACGAAGATTGGACTGGGGGCGTGCTGCAATACGTCTGTCATAATTTAACAGATTAGATTAAGATTTTTCACTGATTTTATAAAGACTGTTCTCGTAATAATGCCATAATTACTTTTAAGATTTATTGCTCATTATGTTCATGTTTGTAGTTCCAACAATTATGCCAAGTGATAGGTAATTAAAGTATTTTTATTAAGAAATAGGTGTGTTTTGTTTATAAATCTTATTAAAATATTTTTATCTATAAAATATAGTCTAGATTAGAGGTGTGTAGATCCGGAGTCAAACGGCTCCTGCAGAGCTAAGATGCGCACCACGAAAGACGTCGCGCGCGCGACGACAATTTTTGTCGTCGTCGGTTGTTTTCTCGTTTACCCTAACATGCGCACCACAAACGATATAATACTCGTTGTCGAGTAGTCCTTCTCGCGAAGAGACAGCCACCAGTTTAGTTCATTCAATTGTTTATGGTTTTTGTGAATTGCACGGAAGAAATAAACTAACCTTCTTAGTTTTCACCTCCATAACTGGTAGTTTGAACATTTTCACTGGTAGAATGGTGGTAAACAGTTGAAAAAACCACGAACACAAAAAAAAGAAGAAGCTATTTCAAAATTTGCGCGCGAAATTCTCTGCTCCAAGTTCTGTTTTTGTACCTACCGATTGCAAGATGGCATCGCGCAAAACGTAAGTAAAAATGAAATAATCATTCAGTTTAGTAGCTACAATAACTATTAAGCACTTGCCTATTTTACAATAAATTATGTACGTACCTACTAGGGATTAGTCCCGGGAATTCCCGTTCCCGAATTTCCCGGGAATTCCCGAAATTTTTGGCTGATTTAAGAACCGGGAAATCCAAAATCATTTCCCGGGAAATTTCGGGAATTTCGGGAAAAAGATTTTAACTTTTACCGAAATAACGTAACTCAACATTTTCACTTCCTTTTATAGCATTTCACATTATCAGGTACCTAACCTACGCGGTATTAGGCAGGGTTGACATGATTTGTATCACTTGATATAAATCAATTGTTATTTTCCCTGCAATGAAAACAGAGAGCAGTCAAAAATGTATGAGAGTGCCCAAAATTGAGCTTCCGTGTACACTTGCACAATGTACCTATACCTGCTTTATTGGTTGAGGATTCAGTAAATTCTCCGAAATTAATAATGCCATAAAGTTCAAATAAAGCGAGTTGTCGAAAAAAAGATGCTTAGCCAACATATTTGCAGCAAGTCGTATCTGTTTTACAATTTGTATAAAGAACTAGTACTCCGGTAACGTTCTGCCCGCAACTTCGCACGTGCTATTGAAAACGTTTAAAATTTATTTTTGGAAACGTGCAAAATTTCAGCCCGATTCGTTAAGTAGTTTTGGCGTGAAGAAGGAACGGTACAAACTTTCATATTTATAATATATTTTAATATTATTAGCTGCGCCCCGCGGCTTCGCCCGCGTCTAAATTTCAGTTATTTATTGCACAACAGGGGGTTTGCAATAAATAACTTTAGGGGTCGTTTTGTAAAAATAAGAAATACGTAATTCATTATTTACTTTATAGTTTATTTATACTGAATTTTGAGTGAATCTAACCAAGGAATAATATTATCCATATAAACTTAACCACCCTTTTTAACCACCTGAGATTATTTTTTGCAAATTAGATTAACTGAGAACTTAAACTATCTACACACCAAATTTCAACCACGTCGGTTAACTAGTTACTGAGATACGTGGTAACAAACATTCACACAAACTCATGTATTTATAATATTAGTAGGAAGTGTGATAAACGGACTTAGACACCGAAAAACAAACTTGAACCAAACATGTAAGACAGAAATGAAAATGTTTCAATCTTGGTGTCTTTCCTTTCTGCTAGTACTTCGTGTGATTAAACCTTTGAACCTACCTTTCCTAACAACCTATAAAAACCTTAAAACTGGATAGACCAAAGCGATTATGATAGAAAAAAAAAATATTAAATTAAATAATTCCGATTTAAATCAAATTAATCGTATTTTCTTTTTTAACCATGATTTTTATCAAACCTGTTATAAGAAATGTTAGTTATAGCTATATAACTTTTGATCTGTAATTAATTATAATTTTTTGGGTCCCGGTCTATTGTCCCTTCGTTCGACAACAAGCCTTAAGGCTTTTCTTGCTATAGAGCCGTGACGGAAGCCAGCTCTACATAGTCGATTGCTGCCATCTTGCTCAGCAAAGTACCTTGCTGAGCAACATGACAGCAATACTCCATGAAGCTGGACTTGAGCTTGGCAAAGAGAAAGTACCAGAGTCAAGTGCATTGCTGCAATTTATTATCCTCTTTGTGCATGTTATTCTGATCGGCTCTGACTTCTGAACCTGTAAAGCGCGATGATATCGCCTGCGTGGGTATTATTAGGTAAAAATACCAGATACCAGCATCTGGTATCAGGTAGATAATTCAAATACATTCGAACACTTCTTCGAACACAACGAATCGATCGTTTACGGCTGGCAGAAATAAATGCATAGTAGGAAGAGACCTCTGAAGTACCCCGACGACATTGATCGCCAATTGATTAGACAAACAGTCATCAATGACGACCGACAAGAATGGAAGTCAGAATCCAATTTAATTTATTTTTTAATACTGTGGGCTAACAAAGAACACTTAGTCCAATTTTATATTTGTCTCCGTTGAGCCTGGCCACCGTGGCCTATGTATTGGATAGAAGAACATTAAATATTGTTTGAAAAGCGCTCAGGCTTATTGTCGAACGAGGGGACAAAAGACATGGACCTAAGAATTTGTTATTCATTTTATTAACATCTCAAAAGAAATACAGCTTTAAGTAACATTCCTAACACCGCATAGGTACCTAATATCAGCGAAACGCCTAAAAAGGACGTGAAGTATATTAAATAATCTTATTTCGGTAGTGGTATAGCAGTAAAAATAATTTTTCGAAATTTCCCGGGAATTCCCGGGAATTCCCGGTTCCGACTTTGAAACTTCCCGGGATTCCCGGTTCCTCGAAAAGGACCCGATTTTGGAATCCCTACTAGGGATTGGTCCCGGGAATTCCCGTTCCCGAAATTCCCGGGAATTCCCGAAATTTTTGGCTGATTTAAGAACCGGGAAATCCAAAATCATTTCCCGGGAAATTTCGGGAATTTCGGGAATAACGTAACGTAACATTTTCACTTCCTTTTATAGCATTTCACATTATCAGGTACCTAACCTACGCGGTATTAGGCAGGGTTGATATTATATGTTTTTTTTTTTTATATTATACCTACATCAATTGTTATTTTTCCCTGCAATGAAAACAGAGAGCAGTCAAAAATGTATGAGAGTGCCCAAAATTGAGCTTCCGTGTACACATGCACAATGTACCTATACCTGCTTTATTAGTTGAGGATTCAGGAAATTCTCCGAAATTAATAATGCCATAAAGTTCAAATAATGCGAGTTGTCGAAAAAAAGATGCTTAGCCAACATATTTGCGGCAAGTCATATCTGTTTTACAATTTGTATAAAGAGCTAGTACTCCGGTAACGTTCTGCCCGTACCTTCGCACGCGCTATTGGAAACGTTTAATATTTAAATATCATAAAATATCAGCCCGATTCGTTAAGCAGTTTTGGCGTGAAGAAGGAACGGTACAAACTTTCATATTTATAATATATTTTAATATTATTAGCTGCGCCCCGCGGCTTCGCCCGCGTCTAAATTTCAGTTATTTATTTTTAACCACCTGAGATTATTTTTTTGCAAATTAGATTAACCTATGTGTTATTTCAGAACTTAAACTATCTACACACCAAATTTCAACCAAGTCGGTTAACTAGTTACTGAGATACGTGTTAACAAACATTCACAAAAACTCATGCATTTATAATATTAGTAGGAAGTGTGATAAACGGACTTAGACACCGAAAAAAAAAACTTGAACGAAACATGTAAGACAGAAATGAAAATGTTTCAATCTTGGTGTCTTTCCTTTCTGCTAGTACTTCGTGTGATTAAACCTTTGAACCTACCTTTCCTACCAACCTATAAAAACCTTAAAACTGGATAGACCAAAGCGATTATGAGTTTATGATAGAAAAAAAAAATTAAATTAAATAATTCCGATTTTAATCAATTTAATCGTATTTTCTTTTTTAACCATGATTTTTATCAAACCTGTTACAAGAAATGTTAGTTATAGCTATATTACTTTTGATCCGTAATTAATTAAAATTTTTTGGGTCATTGTCTATTGTCCCCTCGTTCGACAACAAGCCTTAAGGCTTTTCTTGCTATAGAGCCGTGACTGAAGCCAGCTCTACATAGTCGATTGCTGCCATCTTGTTCAGCAAATTACCTTGCTGAGCAACATGACAGCAATACTCCATGAAGCTGGACTTGAGCTTGGCAAAGAGAAAGTACCAGAGTCAAGTGCATTGCTGCAATTTATTATCCTCTTTGTGCATGTTACGGCTCTGACTTCTGAACCTGTAAAGCGCGATGATATCGCCTGCGTGGGTATTATTAGGTAAAAATACCAGATACCAGCATCTGGTATCAGGTAGAGAATTCAAATGTATTCGAACACAACGAATCGACCGTTTACGGCTGGCAGAAATAAATGCATAGTAGGAAGAGACCTCTGAAGTACCCCGACGACGTTGATCGCCAATTGATTAGACGAACAGTCATCAATGACGACCGACACGAATGGAAGTCATAATCCAATTTTATTTATTTTTTTAATACCGTGGGCTAACAAAGAACACTTAGTCCAATTTTATATTTGTCTCCGTTGAGCCTGGCCACCGTGGCCTAGTATTTGGATAGAAGAACATTATATTGTTTATTATGTGGGTACGTAATAAGGTATTTTTAGATTGATGTTTTCGCTTAGAGGACTCTAAAAACAACGGGAGCTCCTCGGTGTCACTCTTACAACAACTTTGAACTTCTGTACTTTCATTGGATTAAAATGAAGAAACGAATCGAAGCTAAAACGGTGGCCACAAAGCTAAGCGTCTCATACTATACGAGATCAGGCGATATTTCACACAAGGATAGGTCAAGTCCGGCCTCATGGAGTATCAGCAAAGCACTTTGCTGTGGAACATGACAGCAAATGAATGTGTTATGCTGGGTTCAGTCAAGACTCTATAGAACGAAAAGCCTTCAGGCTTATTGTCGAACGAGGGGACAAAACCATGAACCTAAGAATTTGTTATTCATTTTATTTACATCTGAAAAGAAATACAGCTTTAAGTAACATACCTAATACCGCATAGGTACCTAATATCAGCGAAATGCCTAAAAAGGACGTGAAGTATATTAAATTATCTTATTTCGGTAGTGGTATGGCAGTAAAAACATTTTTTCGAAATTTCCCGGGAATTCCCGGTTCCGACTTTGAAACTTCCCGGGATTCCCGGTTCCTCGAAAAGGACCCGATTTTGGAATCCCTACTACCTACTAAACTATTGTATTAGGTACCTAATTTATAAATTGAATGTAGTTCTTCTTAAACTCTATTGGTAGGTTAGGTATGAACGTAATTTATTGATCCTCAGTACCTACTTAATTTAACTTTTAGTGTTGGCGTGACCAAAAACGAAAAGCGAGGCTTGAGGGAGGTGAGCATTCACGGGCGGTGAATGCCACCGGCAACGCAATACCAGTGCCGGACCTCTCCGACAATTCGGCACTGGTACTATGTGCAATAGGCCCGGAGATGGCAGTGGGAATGGGTCCAGCCGAATCCGGGATTGGTGTAAGTGTAACACGCTCATATATGTATAAAATATAAAAAAAACATTTTTACATTGTGATTGTGAGAAACAATTGTAATGAATCATATTATAATAAAGATAATCATTACTAATGATTATCTTCCTTATTAGGTATTTATTGCACGGTACTTATCTTATCTTGGTACTTACATAAGTACTTAGGTACCTACCTAAAAGGTAGGTAAGTAGGTAGGTACCTACTACACTAAAAATAAATGCCTTCCTTTAATCTTATACAATTTCCTCTTTTTTGTGTCAGATGCCAGCAGCTCACAGGGTTAGCCCAAGGTCGCCGCCGCCACCTGCCGCTCCTCGACGGAACCGGCGGCGTGTCCGGCGGGCGATACCCAGTGAGAATTTTCTCAACGCTCAGTTGGAGCTCAACCAACTCATAAAAGTAAGTGAATATGTTGGCTACTAAGTATTTATGTACCTACTACCTACCTAGTAGAAATTCAAATCACACTAATAGATGAAGATCTACCTATCTACTAATAAAAATGTAGAAGCAACTGTCTGTCTGTCCATTGTGTTTGGGTACACACTTACCGCTACAAAAGCAGATCATAACAAAATTTGGAATGGAGATAGGTACATATCTTGTACCCACTACCTACATTCTCAATCATCTTTAGTCAATTTTAATGATGGGCCGGTTTTGTAAAACTTTGACTAACCAAGACAGATGGAACGTAGGTAACGTACCTACCTAACCTAAAATACCTACAAGGAGAATTAAGTACTCCTTTATTTATTTTTAGTAGGTACCTACCTACCCTACATGTTAGGTACTTATATTGTTGATACTTACGTATGTACTTACCTACCTATTTTAGTTTATAAAGTGGCACATATTTTCAAGAATATGTGTGTCATGTTATTATTATTACCTACACATGGATTTGTTTTTCAGGAGCTGATTACTGAAGTGCGCCGTAGCAACGAGCTACGCGAGGAGCACCTAGTTTTCATGTAAGTACCTACATATAAAATTATCTTTTTTTCATTTGGACCCTCAGGGTGGTTGCTTGTTTAATACTTAATTGGCTAAAACCATGTTTGTCTCCTATCCAATGAAGCCTAAATCATTTACTAATTGATTGGGAAAACAGTCTAAGAAAACTTGGGCTCGATTTTGAAAAGTATTAAATTAAAGCTGGACAATCCACACAGCATCATCTAACCCCAGAGTAGGCAGAGCTTGTAATAGGTATGAGTATCTTATCTAACTGGTATTGAGTTTTTTATCATCATCATCATCGGCCTGTCAACATGGTGGACCTTCACCTGCTCTGCCACTGAGGTTGTTAAATAATAATACCTATATAATTTAGTATATACCTAAAATGTTACCTTTGTTTCAGGCGGTCATCAAGCCAACAATAGATTTAAGAAAAATAAAATAATGTAACTATACTTAAAGGTGTATTATTTTAAAATCTTTGGGCATTAAAATGTGTTTGTACAATAAAATTATAGATAAAAATCATAATAATAATAAGATAAAAATCCCAAGAGGCTACATCTATTTACACCCTGACTCTGTTGGCCCTGACGCTGGCTCAACCACAATCCAAAAACAAGAAAGCCACCTGGCGTCCATCCAGAATAGAATCTAAAGACGGTTTCATCACGCACATCACAAGGCCAATGGCAAGTCCATTGGCCTTGTGATGTGGAATGGAATGGAATGGAAACCATAAATAGAAAAAGATAAAAGTTTGCAAAACTGGGGGTAACGTTACAACCCTTTATTTTGATTGTTGGACCAAATGCTGCGGATATTCAGACTTATTACGTTGTGGTGAATGAAACATTTTACATCGTCAATTCCATATTGGAAGCTGTGGATGCTTGTTTTAAAAGCATATATTCCTTGCAATGCAACTACCCCCAAAAGTCCTCCGCTGTATGGACTTTCATCCAGAAAGCATTCTATAGAATGAAAACACCTTGGGACAAGTAATTTGTTGCGGTTAATACTCTACTAAGCGATTTCAGTTAAGTGGTGCTTTATGTACTTGCTCCTCAGTTGAGTATAATACATATAACACATTCACATCACTCAAATTTATTACTTCTAATATAACTTCTACTGAACCAAAATGCCGAAATGTTTTGTATGTAAAACTGAACTTCATAGTATTAAAAACATAAGCAAATAATAAACTTATGTAAATAATTCATAGTAACATAACTTTTTACTAATGTGTTGAAGAAGATTTTAACAGGAAATTTATCCCCGAATACTCTAACGCAACTCAGATTTAAGCCCGTCTCAAGGGACGAATTTCTGATAGATTTTCATTGAAAACTGTCAAAAATCGAGACTTGAGACGCGCTTAATTCTGAGATGCGTTTGAGTATACGAGCGAAGCCTCTTAAATTCATTTAAGAAACATTTTAATAATCACATACCTATCTTTGCAAACCACAAGTGTAAATGACAACTGTAACGATTATCCTGAATCCTCAACCGGTGTTGAAGTTCAAGATAGTATATCTGGGGCAACACAACCAATAAATTATCCACGTAGAGAAAATGATACAGATAACAAAGAACTTGTCGACCCTATGGTAATATTTATTGCGTCACTCTATGCGAATTCTGTTATTCCTAGGAATGTAGTGAAACTGATCGCCAAAAATGTATTTAATTTACTTTTAAATGTAGTTTCCCCATTTCAGCATCAATTATCTAAATATGTAGAAGAAGGAAAAATAACACAAGTAGTGAAAACAGAACTAGAATCATTTTTTTAAAGTAAGCAATAACATAAAAGAAAAGTTTTCGTCTGAATACAGACGTTTGTGGTAGGTTTTATGAACAAACATTAGGTACTTACATATATTCCCCCTAATGAATTTAGTATAGGAGAAAACCTTCAAGCCAATACTACTAATAACATAACACTCCTTTATTTGACACCTCATGACCTAACCGGCCAATGTATTCCACTGCATTTGGAAGATTTTTTCATTTACCAGGTATCTTAAAAGAAACATTAGATTAAAACACTCAATTATCTTCTTGTGAAAATAATCATAAACTAATCAACATAATACAAGGAACTATATGGAAAAGACGAGAACCATTGCAAGTTTGCAACATAGTACAAAGTATAATATAATACTCAGTCGGAAGACCAGCGTTGGTTGTACGCAAATACAACCAACTCATGCTGAGACAGGGACCGTTTTGTAACTTTAACAAACTGTCTACGTTCTTTTGTTTTAAATTTTGTATGTCTGTGTTTGAGTTACAAATAAACGTTTCTATTTCTATTTCTAATAAAGGAGAAGTCAGATACCGTGAGAGTTATCGAAAAGTGTCGAATAAGTGTTACGTGCTCGATTTTGTAAATAATAAGTTCTGCATTTAAAAATGTCTTGTTTTTTTGTAGTTTTAGTTTTTTTGTTTTAGAAAAGGGAATTTTTTGGACGTTTGGTTTCTGAATCTGAACGTGTTACCTCTACTGAATTCGCCACGACAATTGAAGAATTTGAAACAATTGAGCTAACTAGTCAGTTCTAACAACAAATCCCGTTGAATTTCTTTCCGAGAGACGGAGTTCCTCTGCCAGTAGCAGATCCAATGAGAAGTGGCTTTAGTGCCTGGAATGCCAAGGCTGGTCTTACGAAGATTGGACTGGGGGCGTGCTGCAATACGTCTGTCATAATTGTATAACAGATTAGATTAAGATTTTTGACTGATTTTATAAAGACTGTTCTCGTAATAATGCCATAATTACTTATAAAAGATTTATTGCTCATTATGTTCATGTTTGTAGTTCCAACAATTATGCCAAGTGATAATTAAAGTATTTTTATTAAGAAATAGGTGTGTTTTGTTTATAAATCTTATTAAAATATTTTTAACTATCAAATATAGTCTAGATTAGAGGTGTGTAGATCCGGAGTCAAACGGTTCCTGGAGCCGTGTGGTTCCGCTCCGGATTGGCGTTCGTGGCGTGTTCGCGGAAGGTTCGCGGACACGTTAGTCGCGTCGGTCTGGGTCCATCGAGTCGAATGAATGTAACAGCGAGCGATTGGAACTGTGTGGATCTATCTGGGCTTCGATTTTGGTACGACGTGTGCGATCGACAGATCCGGTTCCATTTACGAGTAAACAAGTAGGTAACTACTACAGTCAAATTACACTATATCATAACTTGCTAAACAAATCGAAATATACCCACTTATTTAATTAACTAGGTAGGTACTACTGTACTAGTACAGTCGTATGAACCTAGAAGTATCTACGGAAACTTTTGTACCTAGACCTAAACTAGAACAATGATTGTAAAATTGAGTGTAGGTACCTTTGCGAAAAAATAAGTAATTATATACCTTAAAAAACTTAAGCTGGTATTTGTCACAGATTAGATCCAACTAACAAACATGTCATCCCTTATGGAAAGCAATGCTATAATATTTTATTAGTCATAAATATAAATAAATAAATAATAATAAATAATGCTGGACAATTCACACAGCATTATCTAGCCCCAAGCTATGCAGAGCTTGTGTTATGGGTACTAGATAACCGATATACTTAATACAATAAACTACATACTATAGATATTTTTTATTATACATAGAAAACACCCAGACCACAGGAACAAATTTCTGCAGATCGTACACAAATTTGTTTCGAGGCGGGAATCGAACCCGCAACCTCCTGCGTCGCAGGCGGACCTTCGCCCGCTGCGCCACGGAGGTCGTCATTGATTCGTTAGATCCACCAAAACAAACGTCCTATAAACAAACAGACAGATCCTATGGACATGTAGGAACTGTTAAAAAAAGCGGATCCTAACCGATCCCGTAGATCCACTGAAACAAATTGATGAAATGGACACGTAGGAAGCGAAACTGCATGCGGATCCAAACGGATCCACGGACACGAGTCCGTGGATCCGTTTGGATCCGCCTGGACACGTGTCCGCACCCAACTGGAATCGGACCAGATCCGGTCCAGTCGCGGACACGTTTAGCGTAGGTATGCCTTGTGTAGATACACAGCTGTCACAACTTACCCTGATACCTGTCACAACTTACCTCGGTGTTAGAAGAGTTGTGACAAAGGGAATAGTTTTAATTTTCGCGGATTTTCTCAGAAACTTTATAACTTTCATTAACCTTCATAACTGTTTTTAATAAAGTAAGGATTGAGGTAGGTATATTTAGGCATAGAGTTCATAATTGTGGTACGTTTCTAATTGAGATATGTTCTGTTAAGTAAAAATTCCCCTACTAACCAAATTAGAACCGAATTAGTTACTAATGTGGTTAGTAATGGCGAGTCGTGCAGTCGACGCGAAATCAATTCTTTATTCGACGCCACTCGCCATTACTAACCAAATTAGTAACTAATTTGCCTTAGTCATTCGAATGGTTCGAATGATTTGTGAAGTCGAATAATTCGAATTAAATCATTCACAGTCGCGCATCTTAAGTGTGAAACTTGCAATCGTCTACTAGCTAAGATAACATATGTGACCGGAACTCTCAGAGCTAATAGATCACGCAACCCTGATATCCAAAGCCAAAACAGCTTAAGACGCTACCCAAACAGCGACACCGTAGAAAGTACACTTTTTCGTCGCACCGTTAGCCGTTCTCCGACATATTACAAGCCCAAAAAAAAAACAGTGTATAGTCAAATGTATGGAAAAAAGACTTATACAAAAATCTATATATATAAAAGAAAGTCGTGTTAGTTACACCATTTATAACTCAAGAACGGCTGAACCGATTTGGCTGAAAATTGGTGGGGAGGCAGCTTAGAACCAGGAGACGGACATAGGCTATGTTTTATCCCGGAATTACCACGGGAACGGGAACTACGCAGGCGAAGCCGCGGGCAGCAGCTAGTATTTTATAAAACGATTTGGCATAAGTCTATGTTAAAAATAAGCGCCTCTGCCGACCACATTTGGTAATATTGACATGCAATCTGACAGTCTTAGTTTTCCACGGCAGCGCCTTAAGGGTCCGGCGACGGATGAATTTCCCATACAAACGTAATACCAATATGATTTATAATTTGAGCATATTTTCACTATGGTCTGTTATTATTTGTATTAAAATAGTATTTATCTAGGTTCATGCCACAATTTTTTTCAAAATACCTTTCTGAAATGAAATTAAACCTAATCGCATTTTTACATCAAAGAATGAATGTTGTCTTAGTAATTGTGTAGATAAGTATTTTGAAAAAATCTTATGGCAGGAACCTGTATAAATACTATTCTAACACAAATAATAGCAAACCATGATGAAAACATTCTCAAATTACAAATCATTTTGGTACTACGTTTGTATGGGAAATTCATCCGTCGCCCCGGACCCTTAGGTTCCGTTCTGACTAGATATAATTGGAAAGGAAAGGAGTGTGTGTGTCAAATTTTAGAGACATCACAAACGAAATGTTGTGATATTTTCGACAAAACATAACAGACCACTCACGACTCGGACGGACTATTCAAAAAGCACGGGTTATACTTATCTACAACAAATATATGTATGAAAGAGGTAGATAGAAAGGTGAGCCTATTATTTGGAGTTATACAAAGCCAACCAGATACCATTCCATTATGATGATGTTATCATTCATGTTGTATATTAATCACCAAAGACACTACGATACTCGCACGGTCATTAAACCAAAAACCATGCAATTTTACGATTTCCGCTTAGAAGTAATTTACAGTTTGCTCAATTTACAAAAACATACCGACAGACCGACAACCACCCCAGCACCTTTACCTACTAGAATTTTAACTTCGCGTGGTGAGGTTATTTTCAATAATTAATTTTAAGTACTAACCCCTAGATATAAGCCAACTAACACAATGGATTGCAAAATTATCTGAATAAATAAATTCAATTGTATTATAATTATTATTATTATTCAATGGCCGCGGCCATAAAATTGCCAAAATATGGCAGGAACAAAATTGAAAGAAATGATTGCCGTTATTGTTTAGATACTTTGAAAAAACGTAAAGCCACGACTTATTACTGTCCTCTTTGCGATAAAAATCCAGGCTTATGTTTGAAACGTTTCCCCCTTTTACATAATTATTAGTTTATGGCTGGTACCTACCTATGTAAGTACCAGCCATAAACTTACCAAAATAAAGGAGTGGATAGTTAGTCTCTAATATTATAATATGCAAACTAATAATTATGAAAAAGGGGGAAACGTCAAACATAAGCCTGGATTTTATGTGGACCATTTCAGGCTGTTGAGGTTGACGATGTGTGCATGTATTTTTCCGATAACAGCGTAGAAGATTAATAGTAGGTACATTGTACACCTAAGCGAGGAAGTTCCCGATTCCTATCGAGGTCATTTGAGGGCCGAGGCGCAGTCTTAAACAAACGAGGTAGGAATCGCACTTTCTCCCGAGTGATACATAGTGCTACAGCTTTGAAGAAAATCATCGTTATAGAATCTTCAAAATCACTCGAGTAAATTCAAATTGTAAACTCAACGTGTACGTTAAACACAAGAATTTTCAAATATCCAATGTAGGTGCTGAGCTTTTTTAATCTCTCTGAAATAGTTTCGCTGGCCACCAAGAACAACTTCGCTAATCTGCATAAAGAAAATAAAAGAAAACTATTTTATGGGCATTAAAAAAGCTTATGATAGGTACTGTAATGTATGATGTTGATTGTTAAATAGATGTCTAGAAAATAGCTAATGTCAATGTCAGTTGATTTCCCGCTAAAACCAGTAAACATGTTCTAGGATTTGCACATCAGTTTTTATTATATCTGAAGTCCCGAGGAGCCCTAGATCTATTACAATGGTGACGACGAATACCAGATTTGCCGCTGCACACATAGCAAGTTTAGTTCTGCCTGGAAAATTCGAGCCCTACAAAGACAACTGGGAAAACTACAGGGAGCAGTTGTTTTTTGCCTTGGATGCAGCGGGACCCATTGACCGATTAAGCGACGTCCAATTAAGTACCTAAATATACAATATTAAATATGGTATAATATAATTTTGAAGGATGGGGATTTAAGGGTGTTGTAGAAGGAACAATGTAATTTCCTTCTTCAAGCCCGCACTCACACATTGAATGATCCCAGATCCTTAATTTCAATAGATACAACCTGAATACTCAAAGGCAACTCACATTTCAGCATGAAGTTATTAAGTTCACAACTTTAGACATGCTTAAATCTGAGTTGCACTTGAGTATTTGGGCATAAATGTTTTCAGACAGAATGATAACATCACAATAATAATACTAAAACACTTCACCTGTTTACAAAACATTTTTCACAGGCACAGTTCATCACCATAGCGGCATCTTACCTTGGGTGTGGTAAGATGCAGCCATGGTGATGAAGAGGTCTACCTTCCAGTTCACACAGAGGAAAATATTGACCACTTATTTTTTCTTTAGTTTTTTATAGTTGATAGACCTTCGTTTCACCACAATCTCACCCGATGTAAAGTGATAATATAGGTATATTTCATTCATTTAAGTTTGCATGTACCTCTTATCAGCATAAGTAAATACCTACTGATGCACAGAAGTAGATAACAATTTCATATCAATGGAGAGCATAGCACAATTGGGCCAGGACAAGAAGACACTCAATAAACCGAAGGAAACAACGTATAATCCTGCTCCCAGGGAATTCAACACAAAAGAACGGCGCAATCCGGCAACCGGCAATACCCATAGAACTCTCAATAGGTACCTAATGTAAACAATTCGTAAACCAGGGGCATTTTAGCCTGGTACCAGTCAATGAGATAGAAAACAACTCATTTTGCGGAATCGGCTAATAACGTGTGTTTGTCAACAAGAAAAGAAATTGAATGAATGGCGTATAGGTACCTTGCGTTGAGCCTCAACGCAAGGTACCTATATGCCATTCAATGTTGAAGCAGAGGTGACCATGACGAGATATAGTGAATGCAAGCAAGCCACATTTGACAAATTTCTTGTGGCGACCACTGTGGCGACACACATTTAACGAGTGACGACAAATTTTATTTAATTTTGTTAATCACTTTTTTCTACGAAAACTTCCTTTCGTAAGCTCGAATTTTAATACAAATAGAAAAACAAGAGAAAAACCATGCTTTCGCAACAAAATAGGCGTAAGAGAAAATTTGCACTAAATAGGTATTCGTGAGCTCGAAATAAACTAGAAATAGAAAAACATGAGAAAAACCATGCTTTCCTGACAAAATAGGCGTGAGAGGTGAGAGAAAATAAAATTTGCAAATGGCAGAAGATGGAATCAAAGCAGTGTTTCCACTTAAGATTTTGATTTTGCCCTAAATTATTTGGAAATTATCCCTAAAATTCCCTATTTTTTTGAAAAAAAAAAGAAAAAGGAAAAAAAAAAGGAAAAAAACAACTTTAAAGGAAAAACACACCGTCGTCGCGTCGTCGCTTGCTTCGACCATATAATATTATGTTACAACCTTAATTGACTCGAAAAATTGAGTCGAAACTATGGAATTCCTCGGTCTTTTGGGGGGGTGGCATGGCCCCCATGCCCCTCCCCCCTGTATCCGCCAATGGTTCAATGAATCTTTCCTTTTTTTGCTAGATTTGCTAGCAGGGGCGTAGCGTGCCTTGGCGGGGCCCCGTATAATAATTTGTTTGGGGGCCCTTATGAAGGGTAAAGTTTTCTCACAAATGAAAAAAAATGTTTGCATAAAATTAAAAGAATTGCATTGACGACAGACCATACTTTCCATATGGAAAGACCCAGATCTCTGACGACCTTTCGAGTACGGGTAGTGGGATCCTCGTTGAACGCTTGGAGTATGGCTTCGTCCACACTAACAAGCTGCTGCGTTGCACTGACTCGTGGTTCTCGAAGAGTTAAGTTTCCCGTTTCTCGAAGTCGCCGAAAGGTGTTATAAAATGTGCTATGGTGTGGCATACGTCTATTGGGATGCAACTCTCTGTACAGTCTCTGTGCTGCACGTGTATTTCCATCGCATCTACCGTACGCATAAATAATATCAGCGTATTCTTCAATGCTGAATTCCGCCATTGTGACAAAAACAACGATAACAAAACAGAACAATAAACAGTTTTTCAAAACATAACAAATAACCAAAATAAGAACGAAATTTAACGAATACAAATATTGGTTCGAATTCGAAATTCTGATTTCTAATTTCGAATCTTCGAATTAGTCGGATACCTAGGTATGATAAAAAAAGGTTTTTTTTTAATTAGTTTAGCGTTCCTAACGTTTGTATTAGAAATAGGGAAGTGATATTTGAACCAAAATTGTTTCAATACAATGTTTTATTCTTAGCGTTTTTACTCCATTTTCCCTATAAGTGCTAATTTTTGAGAAGTTTATAGATTTTTCGACTACTTGTGGTATACCGTTGTAATAAGCGATGTTTAGAGAAATTTTTAAAAGCATTTGAACTTCTCGATCGCTTTTTTTTTTTTAAAACGGTGCAAAGTTGTCATTCTTGATAAATTTTTTTACGTTTTTTAACTTTGAGAGCTTTTAACTAATTATTTACACGTTCTTTCAAATAAATAATGCCTTCAAAAGACGAAGGATACATCGGAGACCAAAAGCAAGTAAAAATTTTACTAAAAAACACGTTCCAAAAAAAAGTTCTAGGGGTAGATAGGTAAAATTTCGGAAAATCTTAAAAAAATACAAAGAACAGGATTAAAAAAAAATTAAAACTGTTAGGGTCTTTTCCTTCAAATTGTTTTTCACAAATAGGTCCACCTACACACCCACCGAGTTTGTCTAACCCTCCACCAAACACCCTGTATATTTATCAATCTGTCACTTTTTCCAAAAATTTTACAAACAATTCAAATATAGTTACACTTTCCTTGCCTTTTTTTCGGCAAACTGATTTATTAAATCATTAATAGCTGATGATGACTTTAGTTTTTATAAAGTGCCTTCAAGGACAATAGTGACAGGTCTGACAGGCGTTCATGTCCCATCGAACAAAAAGTTATTTATAAAACCGATAATTTTTTTACTTTTGTCATTTCTGAAATAAATAAAAAATTGAGAAGTTTTTATTAATTTTTGCTTACGCACATCGGGGGCCCCCGTAGCCCGGGGGCCCCGTATAATTGATACGGCAGCTACGGCGGTAGCTACGCCCCTGTTTGCTAGCTAGCTGCATCTAAACGAGCTATACTTTTCTACAATATGTGGCTGCAATACAATATGGCCGGCAAAATTGCTCGCAATACCAGGCAGACTTTGCAAGATTGCAGTAATGTCCCGGCAATAATTGCCAAACATTTTTGGTGTGGCCATGTATGGCCGGTATTGTACGATAGACGGCCGGGCGCCGCCATAGAGTATAATGTTCCTTGGCCGGGCGATGACCAATCGATTTAACTGCAATATTGCCCAGCAAGTTGCCATTGCCATTACAATAGGGAGCGATTGAAACAACAATAGTTTCAATCGCTCCCTATTGTAATTGATCTTTTGCTACCGACATGAAGTTTGTTATGATGAGTGATGCTTTAACTAAATGCTATGTTCTCTTTGTAAGTTTGTAAATAATTTTTCATCTGGCTTATTTCCAGACTTGAATTGTCTAAAGTTTCATGCCTATTTAGATAAGGTCGAATGCACAATCATTCAATCAAGATTGAGATTATATTAGCCTCTTTTTATTTTCAAATCTAAACCTCCTTGAAATATCGTATAAAAAATGAGCAATTGAAAACTGACATTGGCAGAATTGTGTCAAGCCATGATGCAGAGCCAGATACAAAAGAAAAAGAAGAAGAAGGCTGCTGCATTGCTAAGTTTATAATCTGTGGCTAAGTTCCTTGACGTTAGGTACAGTGTTGCCACCTAGTGGATTTTCCACTAAAACTGGTGGTTTCCAACCCCACTTTAATGGTGACATATTGCTTTTAGTGGCTAGTGGATTTGTCTAGTGGTTTAGTGAAATTCACTTTCAATTACTGATAATTCTATCACTCAAACAACTAAGTGATACGAATTGAAATATATTTTACCTAATTTCATTATAATGAGTTTTTACATCTGTGTAGGCCACATTGACTGTTCTGTCAGAATCACTGAGCGCCAGAATAAACTAGTTTAAGCATTGATTCCCCGTAGAATATTTTCGGTAGTAGATAGTTTACAACAAACAAAACTGACTGAGTGAACTCTGTCTCGTGTCTTTGATTTATTGCTCCGTGATTTATGCTTAAACCACAATATATACAATGGTTTCAAGATTCTTGGCTTCAGGACCTACATTTAAAAGACTGGCTTCCAGTTATTGTAAGTACCTACCACTCGTCAGTTAAATAAAACAAAATAGCCTTTTATTTCTTGTCATTCCTAATACACTATTTCTAAGTTAAAGATAAATTATTGTCATACTATTTCAATTTTAATTCAAAATTTTAATTAGCAATTTAATATAATAATAATCTTTAATATGTCAAATGCATACAAGAACCCCTCATGTAAGGGTGAAGGCCTCCTCCAGATTTCTCCATTTCTCCAAAACTCGTCAGTTAGTGAAATGTAAACTTTGTCCCCTCAAGCACCATAAAAAAGCCACGGATGCGAATATTTGAATTGCGCGCGAATGTGTGTCAGATTCCACTCCACATCCCACATCGAAGACTCAGAAACGAAGTTTCTGAATAGCCCTGCTTTTGTGTTGATTGACGGTTTATTCTGAGAATGATTGCTGATATTTTTTGATCTTTTTGATGATCATCAAAAAAGATCAGTATCTTTAAGATGGAATATAAGGATAGCAAATGAATAAATGCACAAACAAAGTTTCGTGTTATTGACATGAATGAACTACTACTGATTTTTACAGTAGGACGTTTTTTGTTAGTGGTTTTCTGGTGGTTTTAGACTTAGAGGTTGAATCTGGTGGAAAGCTAGTCTAACAGTTGGCAACACTGGTTAGGTACGTTACGTTGCTGCAATTTATTCGTTCGTTCTCTACTCACTCGGTCGACTGGTCGAGTTACGTTTCTCCAATCTCTATCTCCCTCCATCCAGTCCATCCAAAAGATTTGAACATAAAATGTAAATAATAGTTTTGAAGTTCTACGTCGAAACCAAAGAGAATACAATACAATTGTGCGTGTATAAAAAAAACGCTCCTTCGCTTCATTCGACCATCTGTTCAAAATTTTGATCTTCTGCATTTTTAAATTAGGTGCCACTTATTATAATACCACAACACAAATTTGTACGTACTTTCTCAAAGGTATTTTTTTTTGATGAATTTATTTTTATTCTCAAGGCGCCAATAGCGGTGCTATTGCCTCAATCAAACACAATTTTTATTGCTAGATTTCTGAAGATGTCTCAAGCTCGACTAGCCTCGTGTGTACCCTTGCCCATTGATCCAAAGGTCTTGGGAAATGTGATTGAAAAGGCGAAAGACTGGGCTCTGATGCACGGAGTAGGGATGAGAGACCGAAAGCACTTCAACAAAGATGCCATACAGGTATGCCGCTTCTACTTAGTGAATGAGCTTTGCAGAACTGCAGAACAGAATAGTACTAATAATAGGTACATGGATTTGTCTAACTAATGGTATACACAAAACCTCATTGAATTAAAAATCCAAACTTTCCTCATGAATCACGCTGTCCATTGGTAAAACTGCAGCAAAAATAGTGTTAGCCCGTTTGTGGGTTTATTGTGTTTATTGGACAAGGAGAGGCAGCAGGGATAGACTATTATGAAGCCGGTATGGTGCTTTTGCGGGGACACCTGTGACAAGCTCTGGGCCTGTTAAGTCAATGAAAGAAGTGTTATGTCCGTTACTAAATTTATATTATTTTATGAGACATAAATAGGTATTATACCTACATAACTTTCTAAATATTAGGTACATCTAAATAGGTACTTACAACCTATGTTATTAGGTACCTACCTAGTTATAACTAAACTTAATATCCCAATCTTAATATCTCAATGTTTTTAGGTAACTACCTAGTTATAACTAAACTTAATATCCCAAAAGATCTTTGTTATCTACACTAATATTATATAGAGGAAAGATTTGTATGTTTGTAACAAATAAACTGAAAAACTACCGGACCGATTTCACCATTTCTTTCGCCATTCAAATGCTACATATCCCTGAATAACATAGGCTATATTTATATGTTTAAAAAATAGTCTTGATCATAGTCTTAAAATCCACACACAGAAGCCGTGGCCGGGCTGGAGGAGAAGGCATGTGGGTTGTAATGCATGAATTTATATGAGAGACTACTCATACACCGCCGGGTGGCGTGTGTGTAGTCTCTCATATAAATTCGTATGAAACAACCCGCACGCCTTTGCCTCCGGCCCGGCCACAGCTTCTGTGTGTGGATTTTAAGACTATGATCAGGACTATTTGTGTGACAGCTTTAAAGTCCTACATTAATATTTATTGCCATATCCTACCTGACAGGGTGCATAAATACCTATAAAATTTTGTACTACTACATTATTAATTATTTAAGATATTAAGACCATCTTTATAAAAATGTAATTGTAAAAGTATTTTTATCAGAATTCTATTGTTTTTAACAGATAGCGCCATTTGTCTTGCTGCCATCCCCATTTCCGAAGACAGAGTTTGAGAAAGCAGTTGAACTGCAACCAGTTCTCAATGAGTTAATGCATAAGGTATTATAATATTTTTTTTTATATCAATAATGTCTCTAATTTTATAACAGTAATAGCTCTTGCATTCCTAAAAGAAAATATACAGGGTGGCTTTTTGAGATCAGAGTGGATGCCCAAATCTGAAATAGTTACAAAGTCACTTGCGAGATGTCAGTGAAAATAACAGTTTGCCCAATCATAATCAAATCAGGTAAACTATCTGTCTACTCAGCCATGGGCACTTCGGCATCTGGGCAACCTCTGCTGGGCAAAGGCTACACTAATGTAAATTACAAGTGGGTTAAGGTTTTTATTTCACAACAACAAAACTCCTAGTGAGTTACAAAAATGATCAGTAAATAAATTCAAACATATTGTAAAAAAACTGCTGTGCAAAAAGGCTTACTATAAAATATCAGATAATCTAGAAGATAAAAAACCTTGGGACGGGTATTGCTCCTACTCGAAAAGTAACAACTAACAGGCTAAAGGTTTCTTCGTCCCTTCTTTACTTTAGTCTACATACCGAAGCGACAGAAGTCAAAAATATCACTTTATTTCCGTGTCAGTGTTTAGTTTTACAATTTGACCTTTTCTAAGTGTACATTTATTGTATTTATGGAAACAAAGAGTTTTTGATTTTGATTTTTGATTTTGTTATTACCTATGCGTAAGCCCTCAAACTCAGGGTAATTTCAAAGAGATCAAATAGTAAAGGGATATTACTTATTTGATTTCTTAAAAGTGGGTTTGTCCATCCCATCAGAAGAGGAGGGTGATGGATAAAACAAGAACAAAATAAAAAAAATTAAAAACCCCCCCACAGATTTTCATGAAACATGGCTAATAAGAACACTTGGAATAAAATTATCTATTTCTAAAAAAAAAAACTAAACGAAAATCGGTTCATCCGTTTGGGAGCTACGATACCACAGACAGACACGTTAAACTTATAACACCCCTCTCTTTTTGCGTCGGGGGTTAAACAGAGAGTGTACCTGTGTTTGTGCACACACTTGTGCTCGATAATAAGTCTTGCGCACATAAAGATAAAGATTATTTGTTGTTGTGTGTACAAAAAGAACAAAAATCATGGCTAGTCTCCGTTGAGATTGACCACCGTGGTCGAAAATTAGCTAGAAGGATCATCATTCTAAGGCCCTTAATAAGAAAGCCTGCTCAGTCTTCGATTTCTGCTTGAGTGAATTTTTTGACATAGAAAAGCGTTGCTCAAGCAAAGATAGGCCTAAGTATTTTTTTTTAAATTCAAGTTCTGTAGAAGACTCTGGAATGTCAGATATCTCAAACTAATTTCTCCGGTGGTCGCGTATTTCGCAGATCTGGGCGTCTCGTCAATAAAAAAAAATGTTGATTTAGCAATTAAAATTAAATTTATTTTTCCAGGTTGCTCATGATGATGAATTCTTGGAGCGTACCCTTCAGAATGCTCTGGAAGTTGACGATTTCACTGCCAGATTGTACTCTATTTGGGTGCAGGTTCGAAAAGAAGGAATAAAACAGGTACCTATCATCTTCAAACTTCCTAAACCATTAGTTCCCTTACTTTAATATTAAGTCTTTATTAACAAAGAAAATTACAATACAATTAATAGGACCCTTTGTCACCGCAAACGTACCAGCTATTCTCGAACCGCATTGTCTGTTGCGTGACGATGGTAGAGGCTAGTCCCATGGGAATTGGGGAGGCCCATTGTGTAAGACGGTACATGCGTCGGTCGACACTTGGGGTACCGAGATTCTTCGGGTTTTAAAAAAAATATCTGAGCGTCTGGTCGAAGTGACCCGAGAGCTGGTCAGTATCTGGCGCAACGTATCAGCATTGCCATACAGCGGGGCAATGCAGCCAGCGTAGCGGGGACGCTTCCGACTGGTATTGATATGGATCAGTTGAGCTACCTATGGATTGTATGCAACGGTCTGCAGTTAGCTCAAATGTTTCAATTTTAAATACTAGTTCTAATTTGTTTCTATTATTTGATTGTAATTTTCTGTGTCAATAAAGACTATAGAAACAAATTACAAATAATATAATAACGAATTATAAATTGCAATAGTATCTATTTACAATTGACGCGGTTATGCTAACTGCACATTAGCAAACAATCTATTGGTAACTCAACTGAAGAGGATTCAGTGAAATCATTAAAATTAAGTGTAAATTCATATAACAGAATTGTGCTAATGCTTTAGAATGTATCTACCTATCTTGTAAGTAATAGGTAACATAAATTCATCACAATTAAATCACACAAGCATGATTTGCCAAAATGATAACAACCGAAGGATTTTCCAACGCCTCATTGAAAATCATAAAATCATGACATCATACATAACATTCACTAAAATCTGCACCGTCATTCCATTACATAGGTACATTTTTTTGTACCTACCATGTATCCAGCAGAACCAGTATTCAGTATTTTTATAATTTTTATTTTTATATTTTTTATTTTTACCATTGGCGTCCGAAATATTTTATGATATTTTTATGCCTCTGATGCTAAAGTGAAAAGGTATATAATTATCACCGTCATTAATAAATGTTAGGTACAACTACAATATAAATAAACTAAACTTTAAATTTTAAATAATAAAGTCTTTTGGACCCAAAAACTCACATGTGTGTAGTGCGATATTTTAGTGTTATGATAGGTACCTACTATATTAGGTACGATAAAAAAAATCATTAAGAAACTGATAGCATGTTTCTATTGGCAGTGCAGGTGCGTATTCAGGACCCATTGACGGGGGACACGCTAGAGTCTTAGTCTTAATCATTGAAAATTTAAATGTTTAGTTTGGAACCACAGACCATTATTTTCACTTTCAGATAAATTCGTAAATAATAATTCAATTAAGCATCCGGATTTCAATCCAAACACTATTCTTATTTTTTATATCTGCTTATTTATTTATAGGAGTTATTTTAGTTTACATAATATGTCACAAGGTATTTTTTTCGACTTTTACAAGGAGGCACGTGCTATGTTCGTCATTTTTAGATATGTATAGAAATAATTAATTTTAATGTAAAAATAGTAAATTAACATACTAAACCTATGCGTTAGTCTAGGTAGGTATTTAACGTAAGTATGTGTGTAACTTTACTAACTACCATAACATTAAATGTAAAAGAGAGAGGAGAGGCGAAGTCTACCTAGGTATGTAAAGATAAGTGAAAATTATTTGTTCACTTGTTCAGGAACTCAATTCAAATATTTAATTGAATTTTCCTTGTTGGGTTATATAATATGACATAGGTACCTAACCGTATGTTTATATACTTACTTGCCTGCGTACTAAAGTAATTAACAATGTAGTATATTGTGTCAGTTCGCAATGACATGCATACGGCCCTAATTCCAATAACTTAATCGTTTCACGATAGCAATGTTATCTTAGAATTACTCAATTTGGCATTTTACTTTTGATCAAAGAGACTGCAGATGGAGGCAAGGTTAAAACCATTTTATCAATATCTCCGTGCAAATAGCACCGCACGCTGCGAAGATACCATTGTCATAGTAAAGCGATGGTTGGAATACCTACGTGTGTGTTGAACAATTCTGCACTCAGACAAACTCTACTAACATTTCCATGTTTTAAGATATTTCTTTAACTGCTGCTGTCTGTTCTACATAGTCAGTTTAAACAAACTGAAAAGCAACACATCAACCAGCATAATATGGATAACTAAAGGTCCTGAATTGGATTGGATAAGCTTCTTATTAGTCTTAATTGATATGTTGTTAGTGAAAAAAAAAAAAAAATCTAGTGCGTCTTGAGGAAATGTCTTAAAGTACGGATGTCTCAAAAGGCGAGGCGCGTGTCTTGTCTGTAGCTTAGCGTCTAAGTGAGTGTTCTCCCGTAGCCTATCTCGCTAGGCATGCTGCGCTCAGACATCATGCTGGAGACTATGTGCCCTCACACGGAGAACCAGTGCGCCAAGCACACGCCTTACTGCTCCTGGAAGCAAGTGGAGATCAACAGCATTGCGTCGGGCTTCGGCCACCTCGGACCCGTCTCCAGAGAGATTCAGAGGTAGCGTTAAAATCTGGCCAGTCTTTGAATTAATTGTTTACTTTGAAAAAATTGAGGATATTTTAAAAAGAAGTTTTCTCATTGTTATAGAATCTTTAGGTAAATTAGAACGGGCTTGTATGGCCGGAATTACTTTCAGAGCCCAGACAAAATTGGTAATCGGATTCACAATACCCGAATAATTAAACAATCAAGTTTTTTGAAAACTCAGTTGCCAGACAGGGCGTTCTGAATGCTTTTAAAAATATTTTGTGAGTAGTTATGATTTGTGCAGTGCAGCGTTAATGATTATAATGGCATGTTATGTAATTAGTTGTAGTTAGAAATATAAAATCCTTTGTATGGTGTTATGTTAAGGCCCGTTGTCAACGCAATCTTAAATTATATTATATTAAACTAGGTATGGATGTTGTAAATAATAAATTGGAAGGTTACTTACTCTGTGGAATGAACGCACAAATTCTGTATTTTACTGCTTCGTAAATAATCATAAATAATCGTTCATTGAGTACGCATCAATATCGTGAAATAGTAAAGTAACCTAAGTTATTAGTAATAAATAAGTACTATCAGACGTTTTAACACATATAACGGAAGTGAAGTTTGTTTCTGTTACTTTGTTACTATTCATTATTTCGAATAATCTAATCAAACACCGGTACATTAAGGAGATAACATAAAATAACATGAAAAAATGTACTTACTTATACATACTGCTTTAATAATATTTGTCTTAATTTATTAGTGATAATGATTACTAATAAATTAAATATTATGGAAGTAGCATAGTACACGACTGGAACATCAATGTAAAACTTCAACAATGAATGGACGGCACAAAAATCATACTTAACCGAGCATGTTAACATTGTCAACTTTGATCATCTGATTTATACGAGTCAATTATTAACAGAGTTTATTGAAAGAACTTTGAGTTCTGTTTCCAGCTTGCCAACTCGTACAAATCATTATCCAAATAAAACTCTGACCACAACAGGAATTAACTATCGTTTTTTATCATCTCATTAATGATAGAAAAAAGAAGACCTAGAATAAATGTATTACATAAGATTTTGGTTTGAAGGAGCAATCTTGGCTTATTTTTGTTAGTATCGTATTTTAAATAAAAAACAGCTACGAAGTACGATAGTTTTTTCCTTGTTCCAAGATTTCTCTGTTAGTATCTGAACACATTTTTTGACGCAAATAAATATAATTTCCAGTCTGTCAGCCTCGGACTCTTCCGTTCGGATTACCTGATGCAGCAGCCAGATAACAAGATAAAACAAGTGGAGATTAACACGGTCGCGTCGAGTTTTGGCGCCATTACTTCGCATCTACCTTCTATGTCTCGGTACCGACAGCTGAGCGCGCAACCTTCGCCCTGGATATTTTACATAATGCATAGATTGTAAAAGGAGCAACTTACATTTTAAAATATGGTACATCGTCAATGTAACATATCCAGGACGAAGCTCTGCGTTTTTCTGCAGAACAAATCAGTCGACATCTCTCATGTGACTGCTATCTCTTTCCTATCTGCACGCTACATTCATCTCACTCTCGCATAATGCTTGTATTATTTTATTTTTTGTACCCACTGAATGCTTTCTGTTTCCGCTGTAAAACGGTCTCAAAATTTATGTAAAATAAAAAAATCTTGAAACAGTTTTTTTGTTTTGACATGATGTGTAGATTTTGTTTATTTGTTTACATATTTTTTTACCTGTTTCATAGTGGTTTAGATGAAAACACCTATTGTTGAGTTTGCGTGCACGTTTTTAGAGAATGCATTTAGTAGGCTTGGTAGCATATCGCTTGAGAGATGTTACCTGATGCCTATCTGTTGTCGGTTAAAGCGCGAAATGGTGCTAATTCGTTTTCAGTGTTGTTTGTGTCTGTCCAATCATTGCTGGGTACGGCTAGGGTACACATCTTTCAAATTCTTTTGCGCTTCTTTCATAAGTACAGTATCGACTACGATTTATGTTTGGATTGATCAATGATGTGCGTTTTGTGACACTTCACACATACGTTCCCCGGTTACAAATACAAGTTTTAATGGATGTTAATGGATGGCTCTTTGAGATTAATTAAGTGCCCAACTGATTCTGTTGCTGATAAGGATCAATCTTTGCAAAGAAATGAATGAATTACTCAAACCACGATACTTTTTATAGTAAAATGTTACTATAAAAACTATCGTGGTTTGACGAATTCATTACGTTGTCAGCGGGTTAACTACGAACCTTATTTGTGTTGGAAGAATACCAACGTTTCATCCCTTAAACAGGGACATTTTTCCAACACAAAGAAGGTTCGTCGTTAATCCGCTTACATCCGTAATGAAAAATGCATTATTGAAAAGAAATGGCTAATTTTTTACAATTTTAGTTTGAAAACTTCCCATGATAAGCATAAATGTGAAAATTTTAATTAATCTTTTCGAACAACTGGTTTGCTTGCCGTTAGCCAGGATACATAGCCTGTATTTTAATAAGGTTTATCCTCGATAAAACATCTAATGTAACGAATTTAGTAAACTTGTATGAAAAATTCCGTAAAACAAAGTTTATAAAATGAGTAAGCAGATTTTATTTTCTCATAAATTAAGCCCATGCCCGTTTCAGGACTCTTTCTTCCTCTTATAGTTTTGGATTTAGACATCCAATCCCATCTCAAAAAGCCAACCTCAACAATTAGTATAGCGTATACACAACTATAAAAGGCTATCAAAAAAAATAGTACCTACCTGGCTAGTGTCTTTATTTAAAGCACCAATGAAAAATAACGTAAAATACCTAACTAAGTAAGGCCTTCTGAATTCTCATGGCAGTTTATTATTTACAAAAATGTTTCCTTGTATACATACGAAAGGAAATGAATTATGTTATGAAGAATGCTTTGACAATGGGCCGTTTGTAAACAACTAGTTAGTAGTATTTAGTTACCATTTCAATGAGAACAACACGGCCAGGCCTGAGAAGAAATTGTCCTTTTATTCATTGGCAATTAGAGAGAGAAAGATAATATATTTCATTTTTTTTAATTTTTGAAATTGTACATAAAATAAAAAAGAACTAGGAATACAAAATTACTTACACACATATAACATTTTATTAAATAGGTAGTAGGTACAGAGTTAGTGGTTATTGAGAAGTGACGAGTGAGAGGATAATTATGTGAGAACTAAATAATCACGCAGGAGATAATAAATAGTACTGGACCTGTATTGCATCTAGCCCCAAAGCAGAGCTTTTTTATGAGCTTTGCTATGGGTACCAGATTATAATCAAATAATTACATCGCATTGTGGGCCCATTACATTATGCTATGTCTTGAAGTGCTGTTCGCCATTTTTGTTCAGGAACAAAAACTAAGACAAGGACAAACAAGGACTAACGCAAGACAGGTCTTGCGTTAGTCCTGTTAAAATCATGAAATTCTTATTAATACCCCGAAGAAATACTTAAGGCTGCACGAGTCGTCCGGTCCAACTCATCAGTGGGCGCGGCCTAAGTGTATGCCATCTCATCTAACATAATAGACATTCTCGCGCGCTTGATGAAAGGCAAATAAATTTATTCGTAAAACGGCCGCGTTTAAAATGCGAAACGACTTTTAGCACAAGGGTTATTATTGAAAAACTATTGAGAGTATCATTTCAAAATAAATTTATTTCAACCTTTGAATAACTAAACTATGTCGGTACGGGCTTTATTTTAGAGTTTTCTTTCTCCGTATGTTATTTATTTTCGCCCAAAGTTGGGCTAAAATCGGTGTTAAAATACGAAAGTTTGGAAGCTTGTATTTTTTTCATTACTTTTTTACGGTTTCGCGTGCATACAGACCTAGATAATGACGAGATAAATTGATATTATCCTTAGTTTTGGATGGTCAACATCAAACAGCGTTGTAGTTACCCTTCCACGTGTATGGAAAGATGAGCGACTCGTTCAGCCTTAACTATAAAATATACTATTGTAGTGAAGACATAAATTAAACTTGTTTCGTTTCACGTGTAATTCGTGTCATCGAAAGGGAATGATAAACAAAAATATAATCAAAGCTATGTAGCCGTCTAAAGTTAAGCGTCCACTTGGTCGAATCGGAGCGTACGAGGCATCGGTATTTACAACATGCCGATAGGGTGCGACTACTGCTTTCGGATTTTGCATCGGCAGTATACTTGGGTATTTTCAAAGAGGTCGAGGTCGGCAGAATTACCAGTCTCCGGCATCGGTGTCGGCAGATATGCCGATCGGCGATCCAGTGTACGCTGTACCATAGAAATCAATACTAAGCAACAAATCCTTTCGCACCATACGCTCCAATTCCGATTAAGTGGACGGTGGACATCGGTAACTTAAACCTAAATCAACTTCTACTTTAATATCAAAGACGTTGGTGATGTAGTAATAGGGATGTAACTATTTCCCCACCACTCTCACTGAGTCCAGCCCTGTTGTTCTCGTAATAATGATGTAGCTTTTTAGTGTTGCATGTAAGTAATGTTGGTATTGATTTACTATTACCTTTAAAATCTGTCTCAACCGCGCAATAGACGAGAGCCGTTTATTTTCTTCTGCGGTCTTATTTGAATGAGAGAAAACGTTGCTTACTTCATTGCATTTTGTTGACTGATTTTAAGTTATGAGTTAGCCTAGTAAGTCAAAAAAAGCATATTCTAAGGAAAATCTTTACTCACTTTCCACTTAATTTTTTTTTTTGATTATGTAAGAGTAGAGTAGTAAGAATAATCTACCAAATAGTTATTAAATAAGCAGTATCTAGATTTGGATATTTAAAACATATCAGTAATGTAGCTCATAGTTATAATTTTGTAGGCAATATACAGGGTTATTGGTAATTCACTGACACTGCGTAAGCTGCAGGTTCTGTCCACCATCATGAACACGTTTGTGAAGACGCCAGGTCTTAATTCTTAAATTTGGTATTGGCAGTAGGTACCTACACCCCTCCATTCAATAATGGTTCCTTATAGTCTTTGTTTGAAACTTAAGTACCTACTTAAAAACGGCTCTGCCCTGAATCAACAGTGGGTGTGTGAGTGGGAGATTGGTCTTTAATAATTTATTGGGTTTCGGACAAACGCGTTTTATCATTTTGAATCAAGGTGACTTAGAAAAAACCTAAGAATTAAGACCTGGCGTCTTCACAAACTTGTTCGTGATGATGGTCAGAACCTGCAGTTTACGCAGTGTCAGTGAATTACCAATAACCCTGTATAGCTAATACATAGTTTCTACCATTATAGCTTCCTATTTATATATTTACTTTTCTTTCTCTGCCAGCTTACTTGTGTTTTTATGTAAGTTTGCATCGTATTGTACCTGTGTTTGCAGTGGTGCTTTAGGGTTGTGTTCACTAAAGATAATCGGACAATTAGCAGTTGCGTCGATTAACTTCGCCTATTAATGTAAGAAAACTTCTTTCAAAAACGCCAATTAACACTTTCATGGTGCAAGATTCACATGGTTCATATGCATTGATGCGGGCGGCGGAAGCATCGCGCCCTATTAGATCGCACAGCCGCCGATGCTGGGCAGTGAATGCATTAAAATGTAATCTTCTTCATTACGGGTGTTAGCGGGTTAAGTATGAACTTTATTTGTGTTGGAAGTACACCAACGTTCGTGAAGATGTCCCTCGGTATGGGATGAAACGTTGGTATTCTTCCAACACATATAAGGTTTGTAGATACCCTGCTTACATCCGTAATAAATTACTAATTATTATGAACTACGAAAGCTTGTGTAATCGTCCTATTATCTTTATACAGAACACATGCCTTAGTGTATTGTATTATGTGTTGTAATGTGGTTTTGTATGTGTTGTTTGTGTATCTTGCCTGCTTCATTTTGTAATCCGCTCTTATGTAAACTTAAAAATATTCTAACTTTGTGTGAGCGACTTCTGTAATGTTTGGGGGCTTCATTCTACGATCTGGCCCATATTTGCTATGACAAAACCGTGCACCTATACTATACACTAGCCAAACTCGATGTAGAAAGTTTGTAGGCAAACCAAGATGCAAATAACTAAAACTCGCTTGCTTGGCGTCGAGTTTCAGATATAATTGTTAGCAATATTTATTGAAGGAAGGATCTCAAATCGACAAGTAAATTCTGTATAAAAAGACGCGGCAAAAGAGTGAATTTTAGCTTAAGTATGGACGGTTTGTTTACAAACGTTCTACATCGAGTTTGGCTAGTGTATAGTGTCGCCAAGACGTCTGTGAGGAGCGAACATCTCTATACTCGGTTCTACAATCCTAGATATTTTTAGTAAACAAAAGTTGCTCCCCTTGGGGTCCAGAATCAGCCCTTTTCGGCTTAGTACACATGTTTCGTAACAGCCTGTGTAAAACTAGCTTCTGCCCGCGGCTTCGCACGCGATGTTTCTATAAACGTTTATAGGTGATTTCTATCCTATGGTAACTGATTCCTGGGATAAAAAGTACAAGACGTTCAGCCGTTTAGGCGTGAAAGGGTGACAGACAGACAGACCAACAGACAGACAGAGTTACGCTTTTATAATAAAGTATGGATTGGTTTGGAATAGCAAATACGGGCCACGCTGTACATTTCACATAATCCAACCTTAGAAATAAAACTTTTCAAACATTCCCGATTTGTTAACATAATTAATGATTTTATTGGGTATTTATCGCGTACCTTTTGATTATGTCCTTTAAGTTTCTACCGCGTTACACCGGTACTGGTCACGAGGCGACGTAGGGGAAATAATAGCAAAAGGTACGCGATAAATACCCGATAAAATCATTAATTTTTATAACCTCAGAAATTTTCTAAAGTATTGTTTTATTTTTCAGCTACATTCTTCAGCAATTAGGACATGGCCATCTGACAGCTAACGTAAGTTATTTAGAGTTACTTCATTTTCTTTAATATTTATTTATTAAATAGACGAGCGGCCTGTGGCTGATGTGTCTATATCACACAGTGTTGAAATTAGTTATTGTGTCACTTTTTTTAGTTTGTATTTCTCGTCTCGTAACCAGTTGTCAAGTTTACATAGGTAAACTAAAGTAACTAATTCTTGAAAGCGTTTTAAAGGGAGCTACCATACAAATACACGATTTTTTAGCTGTTTTTGCTCTAAGATTGTCGAGGCTATCTCTTGAACCATAATACGTAGACGCATGAAACTTTGTATAAGTAACAGTTCAACTTTAATACCAACAAATACTAAAAGTTAAATAAAAATAAAAAAACAACAACAAACACAATATGATAACCTCAACAAAAAAAGTGCAGTACCCATGCACCTTGAGGGGCGGTGCCCAACTTTCCCCTGAATGTTACCAGTGTCGCAAAATAATTACCCATAAAATATGGTTTTTATTTAATATCTTTGTGAAAAACTAAAGTATTAGACTCAAAAAGGCCAGAATCATCTTTTATTTTAAGTTTGACAAATCTCGGCTAAAATAAAAAATCCTAGATTTTTTATTACGAAACGTAGTTACGTCATAATTACCCACTACAATGGTGGTAAGTTTTTTACTGGTATCCCCTATGTTTACATTATTTGCAGCATTATACGATATCGAGTATAGATAGGTAATTCTATTCTATTTCTAACTAACACTAAATAACACCCAGAAATTAAGTACTTACTATTGACATTAACTTCTTGGAGATGGTGAAATTGCTGCATTGTTTACATATTTTATTGTAACATTAATTGGATAATAGATTATTCTGTGTAATGTCCAGCATTATTTATTTATTAATTCATTGTTCGTCTGACAACCTACTATTTAGCATGCAGTCTATGTATAACTGGTTGTGCAATTAGCTATCTCATTAAGTGTGTATTTTATTAAAGAATAATAATTGTAAATGTGTGTTTATTTAGTGTACCAGGGAGACTAAGTAAACAAATTAAAAATTAAATTGTAACGACACGAACCGTAGAACAACGCAAAGATCTCGATGGTCACGTGGTTGACTTCGTGGCGTGGGTAATATGCTGGTGTCCTACAAAAATCTAATTAGCCCGTCTGTTAGATCATCAGAAGATATTGGACAAGTATTTTTTTCTTTTGTAGATTAAACAAAAAATTATGAAGATATAGCCGGTTAAAGTTCCGCTTGACGTCACACCTTGCAACACTTATTAGCAAGGTGTGACGTCACTAGCACTCCGAAACATTGACGTGCTTTATTTTTGTAATTTTTTGTTTGATTGATGAAAGAATAAATGCGTGTCCAATATCTTCTGATAATGTAACTGGCGGACTAATATTTTTTTTTGTCCCAGGACAATATCCTTGTATTCGTAACGCATTCCCGTACAGGATAGAATGTTGCGTTCGCGGAGGAAGAATCGACCCCTAAAATTCAGCCCGTAGATTTCGTAAGGACCTTCGCCCGCTGCGCTACAGAGGTTGTCTGCAGGAAAATGGTCTTACGGCCATTAATTTTTCGGAAAATTTACATTCCTATTTTCAGATAAATTACCTACGTCAACAGCCTAGGTCCACTGCTGGACGCAGGCCTCTGATAAGCATCTTATTAGCTGTTATTTCTTGGGGTTAATGCTCATAATCCCCACGCTGTGCATGCGGGTTTGGGATCGCAGTTCGGTGGTAGAATTGTTCTGCAAGGGGCGCTGCTGCCCGCCCCCGGTGGATATCTCTCGCCTCTCACACCCGCGAGAAGAGTTGGGGTGGTGTAAATTTTAAGCTGGCACAGGGCAAAAAATAAAATACATTTAGCAAGAAATGGGCATATAACACAAAAAACCTTTGTGATGCCAATCGATCCTGTTTCATAAAGGAACAATAACTCTTATAGGATTCAGTATTCAGTATTCAGTATTTTATTTATGTATTGCATTCATACATTCAGGTCTTAGTGATTAGGTGAGTTTATGTTAAGATCACAGTATGTACCCATTTAGGGTGTTGCAATAGAAGACTGGCAGGTATCGTGCCTTTCTACTAAAGTTGAATAAAGCTAATTTATAATTTAATTTGCGAGTCGCTAAAAGAATCGTTGAAGAAGTCGTCAAGTTCGTAAAAACATTTTTTTATGAGCATCTCTTTGAGTTTGCTTTCGAACATGTTATTTTTTTCGAGACATTTTATGTTTTCTGGGAGTTTATTGTAAATTTTTACCGCCATCGAGTTGGGGGAGGATTGGTGGATCAACTGAGGATGGAGTGCTTAGGTACTAAAAAACAGATCTGGCAAATAATTTTTCCCATACATTTCGTAGGATATCATCGCATCGAAAACCTTGTGACAATAAAATAGTAATTGTCCCCAGATGCCCCCAAACAAGGCTCTGTCAGGCCTCTGCGCGGGGATCACGGAGGCCTATGACCTGTTCGGAGTCCCCGGCGCCTTCGTGCTGTTTGTGGTCGAGGAGGTGTCTTATAACATCTGTGATCAGAGGTTCCATGAGTTCCAAATATCGGAGACTCGGCCGGATATCAAGGTACAACCTAATTTATCGACTTCACTTCAAAAAAGAAGGAGGTTTTATCGTCTTGTGTGTTTTTAATGTATATTCGTTAAATACTCCGTCAATAGTGAACCGATTTAGATGACTAAAGTCATTTACAACGGAATATTTACCATGATTTGAGTTTTGAGCTTTCGAATAATGAAACAAAAACAAATAATGAAAGCAGTGGTAGTAGTAACGTTGTTCGTAGAAAAAGACAAAAAATGAGGTTAGATCGATATATTTGCCAATAACAACTCACTTGCAGTGCCCTCAGTTATCAATGATCCCGTGATCAATGATCACGGAATAACTGAGGGCATAATATTTCGGCGCAGTGACAGTCATGCATGATCAGTGATCATGACGCATGTCACTGCGCCGAAATATTGGAAAGCTCAAACTCAAATCATGATAAATATCCCGTTGTAAATTACTTGTGTTAATAACCATGATTGATTTAAAAGTTTTACCAATTTAGATGATTCTGTAGAATAAACCCGAGATGGTTAAAATTAAAAAACAGCATATACGAGTACATTATGTATATTAAGGATTTGAAATCGGTTATAAGTTAAAAAAAATATGGATTAAGATAAAGATAAAGACCATTTATTTGCATAAACATGTGTAGGTATAACGTTTAACAAATAGGTATGCAGGTATCAACATGTTTTACCGATTACGGTGTACAAATTGTGAGAAAAGGCATGCAATGCAACAGAGACAGTAGGTAACTAAAATAATCCTCGGGTTATTAGAAATAATGTCAAAAAATTATATATAAGTTAGTTTTTAAGTTATTGCATTAATTAATTTTAACATTAATAAAAAAAAATATAATAATAATAACAATTACAAAGTTAAAATTTATCATTTAGAAAGTCGTCAATCCTATAATAACATTTTTCAATTAATTGGTATACTACTTTATACGTAAAACTAGTAAACACGACTGCCGTACTTTAAAAAAAATATAGGCAGTGTCACTTTATGTGTACCAAATTTATTCAAGCATTTAAAAATTATGGAAGATTCAAATACAATGGTGGTTTGAACTACCATGACGATTAACTTTGAAGTAAATCGTCGGCGACGGTTTCTGAATTTGGTTAAATTTATATTTCCTTGTTTAAATTGAGACCTTGTAAATAAATTTTAGCTATTCTTAGGCAGTCTATGATTTGATAAAATATAAAGATGGATTTTTTCAGGTTATTAGAAAGAATTTGACTGAAATTTATGAAGAGGCAACATTAGATAACAAGAAGCAACTTATCCTGTGAGTTTTTAGTTAACATGAAAAGGCACCCTGCCATTAAAATGAAAGCTTTTTATTAGTTTAAAGTTAAATAAAAGAACACCTCTTTATTTGCAAATAATTTACCTAATAAATATAGTGATTTAAAATATATATATCGAAAACTCATAGTATAAGTTGCCTCTCTTCATTTGATGTTGTCTTTTCATAAATTTCGTTTAAATGTTTCTGTACAAATAAAGAAATCCATGTTCCGATGATATTTATCAAAAAACTGAAACTCGATAATTTCAGTGACTATTCAACAATCAATATTGTATTTTATCAAGAGCACTTAAAATTGTCAATTTTTGCATAAAGCGTATGTTAAAACATGGATTTTTTCAGGTTGCAAGAAGAACATTGAATGAAATTTATGAAGAGACAAGGTTAAATGATAAGATGCAACTTATATTGTGAGTTTTTATTTATTTTATTATCCAGCTTTATTAGGTAAAGTATTATCAAGGTCCGCCTGCGACGCAGGAGGTTGCGGGTTCGATTCCCGCCTCGGGACATATGTTTGTACTTGTACGATCTGCAGATATTTGTACGGGGTGTTCTGAATGTTTTATATGTACAATAAATATCTATCTATGTTGTGTATTGTATTAAGTGTATCGGCTATTTAGTTACCCATAACACAAGCTCTACTTAGCTTGGAGCTAGAGAATGCCGTGTGAATTGTCCAGCATTATTTATTTATTATAAATAAAGAGGAATCTGGGCCCACGACACAATGCGACGTCTTCAAGTGCTATTCGCCATTTTTACACTGTTGTTTTAGTTCTGTTAAATCATGAAATCTCTTATAACTTACTTTGAACTATGAAAATGGATACGTTTTCATTAATTTTGACATTGACATGACATGCCGTCATCAAAAACTAAATTCGTTTATTTTCTTCACATAGAGAAAGCTGTGCTAAAGGGGAAGTTAATCGGGTATTTATCGCGTACCTTTTGTTTTTATATCCCCTACGTTTGTACCGCGTTACAGCTGTCGCGGGTCGCGGGTCGCCCCGTGACCACGATCGATTATTATTTACAAATCGCGAAAGCTTAAAAAGGGGAAGTGATAGTTATATTTTTTGATAATTTTTTTTGTTTACCTATGATATTTGCGAGGAAATAGTAATTTAATCTAATCTTCTTTGTTTACAGCGAAGGACATCCCGTGGCAGTTGTGTACTACAGGTCTGGCTACGAGCCGGCTCAGTACCCGTCGCAGAAGGAGTGGGATGCCAGACTCACAGTCGAGAGATCCACGTACGTATTGTGTGTGTGTAGCGAGTGGTATGTGTGTTTGTAGCGAGAGACAGCCAGTGACCGCTGTGTCCCACAGGTCTGGCTACGAGCCGGCTCAGTACGAGGGAGTGGGACGCTAGACTCACAGTCGAGAGATCCACGTACGTATTGTGTGTGTGTAGCGAGTGGTATGTGTGTTTGTAGCGAGAGACAGCCAGTGGCAGCTGTGTCCTACAGGTCTGGCTACGAGCCGGCTCAGTACGAGGGAGTGGGACGCCAGACTCACAGTCGAGAGATCCACGTACGTATTGTGTGTGTTGCGAGTGATGTGTGTTTGTAGCGAGAGACAGCCAGTGGCCGCTGTGTCCTACAGGTCTGGCTACAAGCCGGCTCAGTACGAGGGAGTGGGACGCCAGACTCACAGTCGAGAGATCCACGTACGTATTGTGTGTGTTGCGAGTGATGTGTGTTTGTAGCGAGAGACAGCCAGTGCCAGCTGTGTCCTACAGGTCTGGCTACGAGCCGGGTCAGTACGAGGGAGTGGGACGCCAGACTCACAGTCGAGAGATCCACGTACGTATTGTGTGTGTGTAGCGAGTGGTATGTGTGTTTGTAGCGAGAGATAGCCAGTGGCCGCTGTGTCCTACAGGTCTGGCTACGAGCCGGCTCAGTACCCGTCGTAGAAGGAGTGGGATGCAAGACTCACAGTCGAGAGATCCACGTACGTATTGTGTTTGTGTAGCGAGTGGTATGTGTGTTTGTAGCGAGAGACAGCCAGTGGCAGCTGTGTCCTACAGGTCTGGCTACGAGCCGGCTCAGTACCCGTCGTAGAAGGAGTGGGATGCAAGACTCACAGTCGAGAGATCCACTTACGTATTGTGTGTGTGTGTAGCGAGTGGTATGTGTGTTTGTAGCGAGAGACAGCCAGTGGCCGCTGTGTCCTACAGGTCTGGCTACGAGCCGGCTCAGTACCCGTCGTAGAAGGAGTGGGATGCAAGACTCACAGTCGAGAGATCCACGTACGTATTGTGTGTGTGTAGCGAGTGGTATGTGTGTTTGTAGCGAGAGACAGCCAGTGGCAGCTGTGTCCTACAGGTCTGGCTACAAGCCGGCTCAGTACGAGGGAGTGGGACGCTAGACTCACAGTCGAGAGATCCACGTACGTATTGTGTGTGTGTAGCGAGTGGTATGTGTGTTTGTAGCGAGAGACAGCCAGTGGCAGCTGTGTCCTACAGGTCTGGCTACGAGCCGGCTCAGTACGAGGGAGTGGGACGCCAGACTCACAGTCGAGAGATTCACGTACACATGTGTGTTTGTAGCGATGGAGATGGTTTTGTGGCGATACGTGTATGTATAATGCAAGGGGCGTGTGTTTTGTAGCGATGGATGTATGAGTTTGCACTTTATTATAGACTTCTCTTATATTCTGAAGTCTTTTACAACGGGATATTTAACATAATTTGAGTTTTGATCTGCCCAATATTTCGACACAGTTTCATCCGCCATGATCACGGGATGAGTTTACCATGATAGATTTAAAAGTTTTATCTATTTACATTCCTCCATCATTCATCATCTAATAAATATTTCAGCGCAATAAAATGTCCGTCGATCCAGTACCAGCTAGCGGGCACCAAGAAGGTCCAACAAGCGCTGGCCTCCCCGGGCGCGCTGGAGGCCCTCATGGGCAGCGGAGGCAACGCGGGCCGAGTGCGGGACATCTTCACCGGCCTCTACTCGCTCGACTTCGACGAGAGCGGCGAGCGCGCCGTGGAGATGGCACTGGCTGATGCGGAGAGGTACGCACTATGCTGTAAGATCACACAAGCTCTGGCCTCCTCGGGACCCTCACGGACAGCGGAAGTGCCGCGGGCCTTTCCACCAGAGATGTGCTACGTTGCTAAGTTTCCAGCCGACCGATAGCCTTTTCATACCTGACAAAAATGACGTGATAAAGAAGCGATCCTATTGGTCGGCTGGAAACTTAGCAACGTAGCACATCTCTGGTGGAAAGGCAGCCTAGGACCTGGACCGTCTAGGAGCCGGACCAGCCCATCAATTACAGTAGCAAATGGCAATGGGGATCGCAACAATGGGGATCATTTTGGCAGCCTTAGCGCTGTCCAAATCTTTTGAAACTTGAAAGGAGGAATATTTAAGCCAAAAAGTTTCCCCTATTCAAGTTTTATAAGATTAAGATACCATTAAGGCTTCCAAAATGATCCCCATTGTTGCTTTCCCCATTGCCATTTGCTACTGTAATTGATGGGCTGGTCCAGCAGGCTCTTAGATGGTCCAGCTAATCGCTATGCAGTATTCTATTGTAGACGGTTCAACAGGCGTCTATAAAGTCCAGATTGGTCTTGAAAGTCCCGGCAGGCTTCTTCGAAGCAGTTCGTAACTTGGTCGAGATAGTCTCTAGAAGGTCCAGCTGAATGCTATAGTCCAACACTGTCCTATAAGGTCTACCAGGCTCTTAGAATATCTAACAAATACCAGGACAGTCTGACAAACTCTTAAAATGTCCAAAATATTTTTATAATCACATCACATGACACTAATGTTATAAATGCGAAAGTTTGGATGGATGGATGTTTGTTACCTCTTCACGCCAAAACTACTGAACAAATCGGGTTGAAAGTTTGCACACAGGTAATTTTAATCCTGGAATCAAACATAGGCTACTTTTTATCCCATAAATAAATTCCTATGGGATAGAAATCACCTTTAAACGTTTCCATAGAAAGAACGCGTGCGAAGCCGCGGGCATAAACTAGTTTATGTATAAAACATGTTTTTAACCCCCGACGCAAAAAGAGAGGGGTGTCATAAGTTGAACGTGTCTGTGTATCTTTCTGTGGTATCGTAGCTCCCAAACGGATAAACCGATTTTCGTTTAGTTTATTTGTGTCATACATACATAATTTTGTCCCTAGTGTTCTTAGCCATGTTTCATGAAAATCTGTCGGGTTTTTTTTTTATTTTAATTTTGTTCTTGTTGTTTTCAGATTCGTACTGAAACCTCAGCGCGAAGGCGGCGGCAACAACA